>RDPX01000347.1:66033-101094 GCA_003991215.1 Morbakka virulenta
TTCTCTGTTTCGCTCTCTCTCTCTCTCTCTCTCTCTCTCTCTCTCTCTCTCTCTCTCTCTCTCTCTCTCTCTCTCTCTCTCTCTCGCGCGCGCGCGCTCTGTCTAACCATCTATCTACCTATCCATCTATCGATCGATCGATTAATCTATTTATCCGTCCATCTATTTACCTATCCGTCTTTCTTTTTATCTATCTATCTATTTCTAATTTTCTCTTTGAGTAGGAAATGCGTAGCCTCTGAGTAAATTTCAATTAAGCACCAATACAATAAGTCGATAACACATCAAATTGCTATCAAAAATCATGAAATGACTTTAAAAGGACCCATTTTTTTATTTTAAAAAATAAATATGTTGATCCCTGGAAAAGCATAAGCAACTATCCCAACAAGACCAAGCACCCATCTCATACGAAAACGTATTTGGTTAATTGGGGCACCAATCCAGCCCCCTCATTTGTTAGGTCAAAGCTTTACCTTTGGTTTTTTTAGCCTTAGATAAGGAAGATATAACGTTAATATTTTTGGAAACCTGTTTTTCTATTTCTTTGTCTGTTTTTTCAGTATGAATTTAACGACTCCGACAGAAGCTGTGCTCTTGACACCTTAAGAATCTTCACGTCAGATAACAGCATACCATGGGACGCACTCATTTTCATCACAAGTGAGGTAAGGTTTTCTTTAATCTCAGACTATTGAAAAATGAAGACTGCTTTCATAGCTTGACAGACTTTAATGTTTGGCAGATTTTTCAATGTTTTTATACCTCTTTCACAAAAGGAGCCCCTGGCGGTGAATCGATCTTATAATTTTACTTGTTTTCATTATCTTGATTGGTTTTGTTACGTAATTTACTTTTAATTGCGTTATTGTTTATTAATGAATGAACTGGCTACCGTCCAACTTGTATTGAGGAACATGCTAAAAATAGTTTTTGACAACGGAAAAAAGGCCACATGTCACGTACTTTTGCTGCCAATAAGTTCTTCGAGACTGGAAAATAGACCCTCAGACTTACTTGAGGGAATAGTCTCAGTGTGAAGGAAAGAAAGAAAAGAAAGCTGAAAAGAAGAGATGTCTGTTAGGATCATAGTTCTAACGCATAAACATTTTACGAAAATATAAGAAAATAACCTTGTTTTTCTTGTTGAAAGAAGCTAATCTGCGGAAAGAAACAGGATTTTTTGGAGAAAATACGCTTATGTTGTTAGGATAGATTACCATACCTCATTGAAAGACCCCACCCCTCCCTCGGGTCAAAAAGCCCCAATAATGAGTGTAAAGTCGCTCAGAAGGCAACTAATTGTAAAAATCATAGTGGTCAAAGTATGATAACGTATCATGGCAACATATTTTGTATTTAACTGACATTTAGGAATGTATCCAACAAAATATATTTATTCCAGTAAGAATTAGTGGACCATTGTTACATTTAAATTGTAGTTTTTCACTGAATCATTATTATGCTTATCAAAGTTTTGTAATTGCTTAACCATTGCTTTTCCTCAATAATGTATCTGTGGAGCTTTACTTTATTCTCTGACTTTTTTGGATTTTTTTTTGGTTTCAACGTCAGTTTTCCATAGTAACTATGGCTCAGACGGTGTCCTTCACAAGGACTTGGATTTGACAGTGAGGAATTTCTTGGCCGAATGCCCTTCCTGACGCCAACCAATAGCTTTTTCTTTTGTGAATTTCCAAAATCGCCCGCTCGGGAAATAGAACCCGGAACTGTAGGTTAGGGTGCAGTTGCACTAACCATTAAGCCACGGCTCCTCTTTACTTTATTCTTTAATAATAGACTAAATCTTTTAATGTTATGAATTCCCATGGAATCATAAAACCTTGAGTATCTAACAAAAACCTATTCGTTGTTAACGTACTTTAGAGTAATCTAATAACCGCTCTGCATTATTACGCAGTTCAGTATGGCACCTATAACACATCCTCATTTTTCTCTGAATAATTTGGTAAAGGTATCCTAACTTTATGTACGTAGTATGTGAGTATTTTATGACTTTAAGTGACTAGCAGTAATGTCTGAGTGTTTAAATCATAATATTATTATCCAAGAGGTTCGTGGTTCGAACCCCGGCCATGTGGAAGTACTGTGCTTATGTGCAAATACTGCGCCCAATTTGTTTCTCCGTAAAAAGTGACGTACTACCGAGTTTGTGCGTGTGCTCTTCCCCGTCCCAATTGTCTCAATTGGAACAGGGAAGAAATCAATGTGGGGCTTTTTTCAAAAGATTAAAATGCACAAAGGAAAAAAAATAATTAAGAAAAATAGCCCTCTGGATAAAGTGGCTTCAAGCCTTGCTTGGGGTGGAAGACCAAAAAAATTTTCATTTCTTGTCCGAAAAATTTCCTTTAGTAAGGCAATTCTAATCTCATGTATGTAGTATGTGGCTATTTTATGACACCACGTAACTTCCATATGTAACAGGGCACTGCTGTGTTTTATCTTATTTGAGAGCTTGTCCGAAAAGATTCATTTCGATATCATAATATTTATGAAACAACAAAATGAATTTTTTGTAAACAGCTATATTTCGTATTACATCAAATATATCTTTCAGGCAATTAGAAGCACAACAAGAAATGTTTATATTCTATACGCTAAAGATAATTAAAAAAGAACAAAAACAAACCTTTAAAAGCTCAATTGGCTCGGGAATCAAGTAGATGTAATGAAACAGAAGGATACAATAAAACAACGTGCAATGCTAAGAGAAAAGAAACAAATTCTTTGACCTTTTGAGACCACTATTTAAGACAGGGTTCATTCTTTTAATATAAATTGCTTCTTTGGAATCTAGAATGCTCCAATTCAAGGCTTTGACCACAATTTCAGTGTTCTCAATTACATAATGAATCTTTAGACTACGGTCATCATCATCAGAGACATCACAAACATCGTAACGTAGCAAGGAGGCAAGATAGCGTACTTCCTGACAATTTGTGAGGTGTTAATGAACTGCACTGTTTTCTAAAGTAGCATGTTCAATACATCGTTCATGTAGATTACGGTCAGTTTTACCAATGTAATCTGCAGAGCATGCAGGACAAACAAATCTGTAGACAAAGTTCGATTTCATTTGTGTCGAGATTTTATCTTTCATGTTAGTGTAGAAGCAGATTTTGTTTGTCGAGAAGTTGGTTTTGAGAGCAAAGTCAACTTTGTTTTTACAGCACTTACGTAATTTTCTTTTCAAAGAACGAACAATCCGTTGACAATAATCACCGTGGTAATTAAGTTTTAAATAGATTGTCGTTTTACGATCACTGTCTTGAATATCCTTAGATGTTTTTGGTTTCAGCGTTTTATGTATGATTGAATTGCAAATATAATGAGGAAAACCATTCCAGGATGCAAATGTCCGTATTTTTGACAATTCAGCAGGGAGCTTGTTTGGCGAACAGATTCGATGTGCTCGTGATGTTAAACTCCTGATCCATGAAACTTTATAGTTCCAAGGTGTATGGCTTTAATAGTGCATGTATTGTCCTGTGTTGGTGTTCTTTCGGTATATTGATAGTCCATCAGGGGAGATTTCGATGTCTAGAAAATGTGGTACTTCATTGTGGAATTCATCATAGGTAAACTTTAGATTATCGTCGAACTGGTCAAGTGCCTTGCGTATACGTTGAATATCGCTTGGTTTGATGGCAAGGAGGGTGTCGTCAACATATCTGCCATAGAATTTAATAATGTTCTTGTCAATCAGGGGCTGTATGACATTTTTCTCGAGTTCAGTCATTATTATATTAGCTAAGAGTGGACCCATGGAGCTGCCCATACTGACACCATCAATTTGTTGAAACAGTTGATTGTTACACGAAAAGACAAGTGTTTTCGTACAAGTGTCATTAATAAGTTTTTTTAAGGTTCTCTTTTTGAGGTTGTTTTTAATGAGTTCTTGTTCGTATACACGATCCAGAATAGTTTTGATGGTACGTTTAAGTGGGACATTGGTAAAGAGTGATACCACGTCGAAACCGACGAACACATAGCCTTCGTCAAATTATTCGTGTGGGATATTGCAAATTTGTTCTGCTGCGCCAAATAAATCTTTGAGAGTAAATTCATTGACGGCGAGTGGTTGTAATAAATTTGAAAGGAATTTCCCAACTTTGTAATGCGTGGTACCGTTTGTATCGATTATGGGTCGAAAATTTGGTAGACGATCAAATGATTTATGTGTTTTGGGTAAACCATGAGCACGAGCAGCATTGGCGAGTTGAGGTCGAAGTTTGTCATATTCTTCGATATTGATTTCGCCACGATTCAAAATGGTTAGCAGGTATCGCTGAATTGTTTTCAGACGAGTATAGGTTGGATCTTGTTCAATGCGTTTACATTTCTCTTCATCATTAAAGAGGCTACCCAAGGTAGTTTCATAGTCATTGATGTCCATAAGTACAATACCATTTCCTTTGTTCGGCTTGAGGATTGCTACTTTCTTTCTGAGATTACGAATAAGTTTGATTTTTTTGTCATCAGCAAAGATTTTTTTGTCTTCGATGTATAGCAAGTTAAATGTAAATGGGCGTATCGAGTTTTTTGCTCTGTCAATAATTCTTGGATCGTCCTGTAGTAATTGCGATTTGTAAAGCTGGAACCATATGTCTTCAGCCATAGCATAAGTATCGATTTCGTTTAGACGTGTTGCTAAACCATGGGAAATTCCTTTTCTAAGCAGAGAATATTCTTCGTTTGACAAAACATAAGGTGATAGGTTGGTGATAATGACGTTTGGATTGTTGGTAATTCCATTTACCCTATCCCTTTCTTTCACGAAAATATCCAATTTCTTGCTGAGTTTCTTATCAATGTGTTTGATGGACGAGGAAACACTACAATCGATCGAGTAATGAACTGTATTGCGTTTGAGAAACGTAAGGGAGGGATAGAGTTCATTTTCCCTTAATATTAGATCAGTCTGCAGCGAGCGAATTATTTTATGTTTGTGTGTTATTTCATTTAGCAAATTGCGTCGAAAGATTTTCTTCTTCTGTTTGTTATCAAAGTACCGAGTGTTCTTCCATTGTACACAATTTTGAATAAACATCTTTATCCCGACATTTCACCAGAAAAGTCAAATTCAATTGATGCTTTCGTAGTTTTTTCTTCAAGCGCTCAATATAAACAACTTTTGTTGTACAAATCAATATCAGTGTCTCGGAGGTTCTTCCAAAAGCCAGCCTGTTTTATTGTGTCCTTCAGTTTTATTGCATCCACTTGATTCCCGAGCCAATTGAGCTTTTAAAGGTTTGTTTTTGTTCTTTTTTAATCGTCTTTAGCGTATAGAATATAAACATTTCTTGTTGTGCTTCTAATTGCCTGAAAGATGTATTTGATGTAATACGAAACATAGCTGTTTACAAAAATTCATTTTGTTGTTTCATAAATATTATGATATCGAAATGAATCTTTTCGGACTATCTTTTCTGTTATTCAACATGAGATTATCAGTTGGCATTGGCTTTTGAGAGCTTGTGTTTAGGTAGTTTGATAGAAGGACCGCAGCGAATAGTATGAGTAATTAACTTTTTGGTATATTTCACTGTTATTGCTAAATTACCTCTTCAAATTCATACGAAATCACACTACCAAGTTTTAAGCTTTTAATACTAATTATATATGTGTTATTCCTCAGATAACCTATGGTGGGAGAGTTACCGATGAATGGGATCAACGATGTCTAAGGACCATATTAAAACGCTTTTTTGCGCCACACACATTGGATTCCGCTTATAGGTATTCAGAGTCAGGTAAAGAGCCCCCCAGATTTACTTTTCCGCAATACAGACATTCTATAATCTCGGCATATAGCTTTAGGTTTTACGTTTAAGGTCGTAGGTGGAAGAAGAGGAGGAAGAAGAAGTTGGTCAAAATATATTATTGAAGATGGAGACAAAGTACTAAATAATTACATGACGCAGAGTAATTTGTCATATGAAGCAATGAGCTGCTTCTGCTTGTTATTGTCTGTTTGTAGCCATTGTTATAGCATTGTATGTCACCACCTGACCTTTGTTGCATAGTTCTTTGTATACTAGGTGTGACAACAGAAATGCAAATTATTTAAAGCAAACATTAACAATATTAGTAACAAACTTTGAAATTAGATGGGGTCTTTGTCGCAACTTTAGACGATTAAGTAATATTACTTATTATCACTACTGTTATCATCATCATCATGGTGATTATGATGATGATGATGATGATGATGATGATGATGATGATGATGATGACTAATATATAAAGAGTTTACCTTGATTGGAAGTAAATTTTCTGTTAAAATGCAAAGGACAGTAAGTCTGCCTGATAACAATTACTGAGATTAAAATACCATATTCGTACTAAGAGTACCTGGGACGCCTACATATTCGTAGAAAAGGGGTGCTTTTCAGCATAAAATAAGATTAAAGAAAAATTCCGCACACCTATTCATGACATTGATTTCGTACCCGAAACCCTTGTATGGGAACAGTTGAACACCTTTTATTGTCGAAAAATCTATTGGAAAACAGAAAGGAGAAAATGCGATTAAAAGATTTGCCAATGTTGTGTACAGAAATTGGAAAGACGACGACGTATTTGGTCATTTACCCCAGGAATATTCAAAAATCACCTCAAATGTTTTGAAACATGGTGACACTGCAGACAGAACTATTGCTGACAAAAGGAAGAACTCTCTAGTTACTGGTGGACTAAGAATGCCTTGTGATGTTTCTTTGACTACATTGGAACCAAAGCTACTACAATGGTTTGCGCTGTTGCTGTGGTACGGAAGAACAAAAAAATCTTTGTAAAAATGTTAATATGGCAACGACAGCAGCCCCCCATCTTTCATCTTCCGTCCGTTATCTTAACCAAAACTTCCAAATTGACGATAGCTTGGCCTCTTATAAAGTTGGGTGCGGTTATTAAAGGAAAGGCACTTCTTAGGATGAAAATGGTATAAGAAGTAGTAGAAGAAGTAGTAGAAGAAGTAGAAGAAGAAGGCACTTCTTAGGATGAAAATGGTAACAGTTATTGAGATTGGTATAAATGTTTTTCAGAAAAATAGAACTAGTAGAAGTAATAGAAGTAGTAGAAGTAGAAGTATCTTCCGTCCGTTATCTTAACCAAAACTTCCAAATTGACGATAGCTTGGCCTCTTATAAAGTGGGGTGCGGTTATTAAAGGAAAGGCACTTCTTAGGATGAAAATGGTAGAAGAAGAAGTAGTAGAAGAAGTAGTAGAAGAAGTAGAAGAAGAAGAAGAAAATGGTAGAAGAAGTAGAAGAAGAAGAAGAAGAAGAAGAAGAAAATGGTAGAAGACGTAGTAGAAGAAGTAAAAGAAGAAGGCACTTCTTAGGTTAAAAATGGTAACAGTTATTGAGATTGGTATAAATGTTTTTCAGAAAAATAGAACTAGTAGAAGTAATAGAAGTAGTAGAAGTAGTAGTATCTTCCGTCCGTTATCTTAACCAAAACTTCCAAATTGACGATAGCTTGGCCTCTTATAAAGTGGGGTGCGGTTATTAAAGGAAAGGCACTTCTTAGGATGAAAATGGTAGAAGAAGTAGTAGAAGAAGTAGTAGAAGAAGTAGTAGAAGAAGTAGAAGAAGAAGAAGAAGAAGAAGAAAATGGTAGAAGAAGTAGTAGAAGAAGTAGAAGAAGAAGGCACTTCTTAGGATGAAAATGGTAACAGTTATTGAGATTGGTATAAATGTTTTTCAGAAAAATAGAACTAGTAGAAGTAATAGAAGTAGTAGAAGTAGAAGTATCTTCCGTCCGTTATCTTAACCAAAACTTCCAAATTGACGATAGCTTGGTCTCTTATAAAGTGGGGTGCGGTTATTAAAGGAAAGGCACTTCTTAGGATGAAAATGGTAACAGTTATTGAGATTGGTATAAATGTTTTTCAGTAAAATAGAAGTAGTCTAATGTGAAAGTAAATCTTAAAAGTCATTTCCAATGAATAATAAACTCAGTGGGACAGTTGATACAGGCATTGGTGTAGGAGTGAAAATAAACGTAAGGAATCACAAAATTGATTGTGAAGTTGAAACATACTCATAATGGATAATTTTCAAAGCTGGTTAACGGGCTATGCCCGGTCGACCATTGAGTCAGCCCATTCTCTTTGTGTTTATGAGGTACTGTTGGAGTAATGATTGAGAGGTACAACTGTAAGTATTTGGCATTGAAGGGTGCACAATCACATTTAATTTTTTACTGGTTATGAGTAGGACCCAAAATATACATCGATGAAAACAAATATTTAATGTGTATGCACATTTGTAATTAATGAGACTGATATTCATCTAAATAAATGACCTGTTTGGAATTAGTATGTAGACCACAATTCTTTATATTTTCTGATGGAGTATTTATACATTCACTGCAATTTTGTAAAGTGTGTGGATTTGAACTCAAATAAAATGTGGATTTTTGAAATCCTATATAAAATCCTTATTGCTTTGTAGGAATTTATTACGCTCCAGATTTTGATAAACTACAGGATTTCCTTGCTTATATCGAAGAACTGCCTTTAAGCGATGAACCTGAGATATTCGGCATGCATGAAAATGCTAATATTGCTTTCCAGGTATGTATTATTTCAGTTAATATTTTTCCACGCTCATCCCCAACAGCTTTCGTTTGTACATACTTTTTAATTTTGGACTCCGTTAGATTTACATTGGCATCGGCAACAACAGTGTGTTTTTAAAGTCATATAAGAAAATGCCTCAATCCCAATTCTACTTCTTAGTTTGAGACTTAATCAAAGAGTTGATTAACAATTAAAATTCACTGTCATTTATTGGTTGTAATCAGAAGATTTATTGTGACTGGCAAAGTGATAAGAACCCAGCCCCCTATTATTTTTATTTCAAAAGCTGAATGGCAGAGAAAACCCTGTGGTCATAATGTATACAAATGTAAACGTCAATTAATTTTTAACATTCCATTTTAGAATTTCCTAAATGGCTGTAGCAGTGAAGCGAAATTTGCAACGGCAGTTCACCGCGCCCTTTTTTAAAGCACTTTTGGTGTCACCGAAATACTTTCCCACAAAATTTACTTTGTTGAAAAAGGACACTAATGGACGTCAACGGTTTTTATTCTATTGTATTGTTCCACTTACACATGCATATTGGTTTATCTGTGCTGAAATGTAGTGTTCAGATACCAAAAATCATACTCCTCAAAACAATATTTTCTGCCGCTTTCTCAAATTAGACCCAGAAGATACCAAACGCAGGTAGGTAGGTTCTTGAACCTGGAGGTCATGTTAAGTACAAGAAAATGGTCTATAATTTCTTATAAATGAGAAATGCAAAGGAAAAAAATGAAACAACTATCATAGCAGTCCGGGAATTATTGTCACATATTTACCCTGTCTAATTAATTGCCCTCAACTGTTTTGTCATACTGACTTTTAAAGCTAATGGGTAGTTGCTTTGAGGAAGACGAGTACCTTTCCACCATCCGTGTCTTCACCGCCATTGTTCACTTTCTCTACCTGTGGCAGATTGTACACTAATCTTGTAAAGCCAGCCGAAAATAATGTCGAGCTACTACTGTTTATTTTATTGGCCAACTTTACACAAATCCGATCACTGCATTCAGTTTAAATATATGGAAGATATACATTATAAAATTGTGGATGTTTCTAATAATAATATGATTTATCTCTGCATTGCATGATGCATCTAAGTTAGTCCCTGACATTGCTTACTTTACAATGGCACTTCCTTTTACTTTCATTACAAATTTCTTGTAGGTACAAGAAGCACAGACCCTTATTCGCACTGTACTTGAAGTACAGCCCCGCCTAAGTAGTGGCGGAGGGGGAAAAACAAGTGATGAAATAGTTTATGAGTTAGCTGACAATATTCTTGAAAAATTACCGGACAATCTGGATATCGAGAAAGCCTGCAAAGATTTATTTAAGGTAAGTTTAAAGATCCTTGGTATCTTCGATGTTGATGAAGGCAATAATAGTATGTTGATATTATTTCTTTTACCATGACGATGATTTTGATTGTGATGATGATTATGATATTCGTAGGGACGGAGATGTTGATGGTGGTGTTGGTGATAGTGGTAATAGTTGTCTTGCCGGTGGTGATAATCGTGGTGGTTATACTTGTGGTGGTGATACTCGTGGTGCTGACGGTAGTGGTTATACTCCTGGTGCTAGTGGTCGTGATGGTGATGGTCGTGGTGGTGGTGCTCATGGTGAGGGTGATACTGATTGTGTTGGTGTTGGTGGCTGCAGCTGAACTGAAAGCATCACTTAAGGTGGTAATGATACTTTAAAGGGACAAAGCATCGAAATTATGAAAATGATGATGACTGCAGTAATGATAACGGTAGTAAAGACGGCGTTTGACGACCATTTTTTCATTATATATATATATATATATACTCAATCTGCAGACAGTACTGTTTCGCCCTTTGTGGACTCATCAGTGCAGCACAGAGCTTCTGAGACATAACTCTCTGGCCCTGTTGCCGGAGCAAACACCACTTAAAGAGTTATNACTATCTTGCCAATATCATATACAGGTTATTGTCCTTCCAAACAGTAGAAAATAGAAACAAATATTTAGAGTGCCTAAAACCAACAGACTGGATGATCATGAAATAAAAGATAAGGCAAAAGAATTACAAAAAAGATCACAGTAGCAATTTCATGTTTCCACTCCTCAGGCCAGACCCATAAGAAATACGTATTCAACAGAAAACAACTTTTCATGGAGTGTTACCAGCATATATATATACTTAAGAAATGACAACCTCTCCTTTAACAAGCAAATGTGTGTTTGGGTTTACAGATCTTTAACAAGCTACAAATCAATATTTCTGTCAATAGGAGCTTATGAATGGAATGCTTAAACACACACACAAATATATATATACTCAATCTGCAGACAGTACTGTTTCGCCCTTTGTGGACGCATCAGTGCAGCACAGAGCTTCTGAGACATAACTCTCTGGCCATGTTGCCGGAGCAAACACAGCTTAAAGAGTTATTGTGAGATCCTGCCAGAGTGCTCAAACCACGCATGCGCAGTGAGCATTGCATTACGCTAACAACAGGTTCCCATCTCAGATAGAGTGTTTCGTAAGGGAGCGTTATACTCAATCTGCATATATATATATATATATATATATATATATGTATAACGAAAGTATTGAGAACAATTACAAAAACGAAAGTGGAACAACTGGAAAACAATGCGAAAATAAAAGCAAAAGGAATTTCTTGAAAGAAAAAGTGACTTTTAGCTAAATTACTGAGATTGAAGAACTTCCTCTGTGACGTACTCTTTCCTATCGCTATTGCGGCGGTAAATGCTTTGATGTACTTCCTTCTTTGGTTCCAGGTCACGTTGTGTATTCTTTGCTGACTTGTTACTTGTAACGTCGTCATCTTACTGCTGTTTTTATTCCTCGTGTAAGAATTTGCCCTCTCATCTTAGCTTCCTTCTTTTAACAGCTGACCTTGGGACTCTTCTTCATCTTCTTGTTTTTCTCATCGTTGTAACCAGGAGTGAGGGGGGGGGGTTGTGTCTAAGTCTAAACTGAATTCATTTCTTTCGACGTAAATTCTTCCTGTTTTCTGCTTCTTTACAATATGTGGCTCTGCAATGTTGTGTGGGACTTCAACTTTAAGAAAATCTTAAACTTGGACGATGGACTGGTAACAAATGTAAGTTGAGCAAAGAGAAAAACCTTGGCATAGTATCGTCATGGCACGCTATCATTGGGATTGTAAAGACTTGCTTTGTCGCGAAATCGAAACTTTGTCAACTTAATTAACTAACGTATTTATTTCGGTAACTATTATGAAAGATTTTTAAAACCATATCAACATTATAACTAATATAATTGTGATGAAAGAGACAGACGACAAGTCAAAGCAATGTAAACGTTAACTCCGTGAAAAAAATTTCTTTGGAGTTTTTAAATGCAGACATTATTTATATACCTCTTTTTTTCCTTGTTTTAAGGTTGACGAAAAAGGAAGGCAAAATTCTTTAACAATTGTACTTGGCCAAGAAGTTGATCGCTTCAATAATCTATTGAAAGTTATTAAGGTATTGTATTTTGTTTTCGTGATTTAATTGTAATTTCTAGTCGTTAACAAGTCAGTCAAGTCACGACATCATTTGTCTTCACAACAGCCTGTGAGACGGCGTTTTTTGTGGTGGGGTGAGAGGGATTGTTTGTCTTTTGTTTTTTTAACGTCAATTTTCCCCAGTAACTAGGGATCAGATGGTGCTGTTCACAGGGACTTGGATTTGGCAGAGGAATTTCTTGGCCGGATGCCGTTCCTGACGCCAACCCATGGCTTTTTCTTTTGTGAATTTCCAAAGTCGCCCTCTCAGGGTTATTTCTACCATTGCGCAGTTGGGAATTTATTGATAATTCTCCTGGCATGCTGCTTGTTGAGTACATGGCCTACACACCCATACCCAACTTATAGATTTCTTAAGGCATGTCACGCAGAATACAAAATTTTACACAGAATACAAAATTTCACACAATATAAAATTTCACAAAATTACAAAGGTTGCTCCAGCTTATTTTTTTATCCACACTCATATCGTATAGATAAATCCGAACCAAATTTGACAAATTGAATTGCAAAGTTGGGCTGGTGTAATTAATGTCACTCTCAGTTTCAATCATACTCTTAGGTAGTTTTTCCTCCACGTTGCCATTTATAGATAGTAGTCAACATTACTATCCATTGCGGTTGACACTTGTTCTAACATGTTTTAATGGTAGTTTTAGAGGGAATTGGCGATAAGACATAGTTTAATAATAAACATTGTTAAATATTGCTACTATGGTTTTGTAATCCTTTGTTCTCTTACTTGCTAAAACAAAAAAGTAATCAATGCTGTCTATTTCTTTATAAATACATATTTCTATTTATTATATATGTATATATATGTATACATAATTATTAAATATTTTTAGTTACTTTTGAACAGGAATTGTTCTTATGTGTAGATTTTTTTGTATTATTTACAGATACTTTACTGTACTTGTTAAGTAAAAGCCTAAATTGAAATTGCATTTCTTCTTTACAGAATTCACTTCGACAGCTACAGAAAGCTATTAAGGGTTTGGTTGTTATGTCTCTTCAACTTGATCGGGTGTATACAAGTTTCCTAAGAAACCAGGTAAGAATATATTTCATGGTACCATGGTAGTAACAGGCACCAGACACACTTTCTCCGAGAGATTCCTCTCGTGTCAATGTCTAGCAGATGTTAGGAGTATTGACCCCAACCATAGCCCAGCTTTGTGTGAATTATGCGAGCTGGTTGGTGACAAGAGTGGGGGCATATGTTGTCAGAAACTGGAGAATGGCTTTTCTTCATTATCAAAATATATTGACAACGTACTAATTAGCCTCTAATTAAAATTTTCTAAGAGAATCTTGAAAACCGCTAAAGTCATCAGGGGGAAAAAACAGTGAACATATTAAGCGGTATTTTACAAGAGCAAAAATAAAGGAAAGGTAACGCACCAATTGTTTTGATCATATGTTTAGAAACTCGGAAGGAAACATTTGAATCGTCTTTACCCACATTGCGGAAGCAACAATCTTCTTTGACTTTCGGCTTTTCCCTTTAGGGGTCGCCACAGCGGATTTGTCTCCTCCATTTCGCTCTCTCTGCTGCCTCATGTTGCTGCACTCCTGCAGCTCTCATGTCCTCTTTAATCACATCCATATATCTTATCTTCGGTCTGCCTCTTCGTCTTCTCCCAGGTATATCCATTTCCAGCATTCTCCTTCCTATATACTCTTCCTCTCTCCTAAGCACATGGCCAAACCACCTCAGTCTTGACTCCCTTTGTTTGTCTCCCAGTCTCCTCACATGCGCAGTGCCTCTTATATACTCGTTTCGTATCCTGTCCAACCGAGTGACTCCCAACGACCATCGGAGCATTCGTAGTTCTGCCACCTCTAGCTGAGCCTCCTGTTTCCTTGATGTCGCCACTGTCTCTAGACCAATGAGTAATGCAGGTCTCACAACTGTCTTATATACTTTGCCCTTTACCTTCGGAGATATCTTCCTATNCTCTCATGTCCTCTTCAATCACATCCATATATCTTATCGTCGGTCTGCCTCTTCGTCTTCTCCCAGGTATATCCATTTCCAGCATTCTCCTTCCTATATACTCTTCCTCTCTCCTAAGCACATGGCCAAACCACCTCAGTCTTGACTCCCTTTGTTTGTCTCCCAGTCTCCTCACATGCGCAGTGCCTCTTATATACTCGTTTCGTATCCTGTCCAACCGAGTGACTCCCAACGACCATCGGAGCATTCGTAGTTCTGCCACCTCTAGCTGAGCCTCCTGTTTCCTTGATGTCGCCACTGTCTCTAGACCAATGAGTAATGCAGGTCTCACAACTGTCTTATATACTTTGCCCTTTACCTTCGGAGATATCTTCCTATCACAAATAACACCCGTAACTTTCCTCCATCCGCTCCATCCCGCCTGTATTCGTTTTTTCACTTCTCTGTCTCAGCCTCCATTGCTCTGCACCGTGGACCCAAGATACTTGAATTCGTCCACCCTCATGACTATCGTTCCTTGCATTCTTATATCTTGGTCCCCTCTCCCATTCAAGACCAGATATTCGGTTTTTGCTCTGCTAACTTTCATGCCTCTTTTCTCCAGGGCGTTACGCCACCTTTCCAGTTGTTTCTCTTCTTCATCTCTCGTCGTGTTACATAGCACAATATCATCTGCAAACAGCATGGTCCAGGGCTCCTCCATCCTTACATCCTCCGTCAATTGGTCCATAATGATAGCAAACAGAAAGGGGCTTAGGGCTGAGCCTTGGTGTAGGCAGACCTTCACCGCGAACCAATCAGTCAATCCAGCGGCACTCCGTACTGCAGTCATGCTATTCTTATACATATCTTGTACCATTTCCACATACTTCTCCAGACTTCCTCATGCAATACCATAACTCATCCCTCGGGACCCTGTCGTACGCCTTCTCTAAGTCGATGAACACACAATGAAGCTCTTCCTGTCCTTCTCCATACTTTTCCATTAGCATTCGCAGTGCAAAGTGCGCATCTGATGTACTCCTACCCGGCATGAACCCATAGTGCTGTGCACAGATATCCACCTCACCCCTCAGCCTTGCATCCAAAACCCTCTCCCATAGCTTCATTGCATGACACATCAGCTTAATTCCGCGATAATTACCACATTCCTGCACATCTCCCTTGTTCTTAGATACTGGGACCAGCACACTTTTCCTCCATTCAGCTGGCATCTCCCTGCCTGCCAAGTACCTGGTTGAAGACATTGGTAAGTATTTCCAGGCCTTGTCTACCTAGCGCCTTCCACGCTTCAATGGGAATATCGTCCGGGCCCAGTGCCTTCCCATTCTTCATTTTCTTCAGTCCTTTTCTCACTTCACCAATTGCTATCTTCTCCACTCCGCGGACCTTTTTCTCTTGAGTCTCTTCCCTCATTTCCCTTGGGTTCTCGGTATTCATCAAATTCTCAAAGTAACTTTTCCATCTTTGTAATACTTTCTCTTCCCTTGTGAGTAGTCGTCCGTCCTCATCTTTTATGACTCTGACAGGTTGAATGTCCTTGGAAGCCTTGTCTTTTTGTTTTGCAATTCTTTATATCTCCTCACCCTCCCTTGTGTCAAGACGGTTGTAAAGGTCTTGGATTGCTACTTCTTTTGCCTTGGCTACCTCTCACTTTGCTTTCTTCCTTCTTTCACAATATTCACTCCGATCCTCCTCACTGTTTGAATGATCAAACTTTTTCTTTGCCTCTCTCTTCATCTTGATACTATCCTGCACTCTGTCATTCCACCACCAAGTATCTTTGTCCCTCTTCTGATGCCCCTTGCTTACCCCCAAGATTGTCTTTGCTGCTTCTCGTATTCTGTCAGTAGTACTTGTCCAATTACTGAGCACATCTGCTTCTGGGCTAACCAAGTCCAATAGCTCGCGATTGAAGTTTCTCCGGCNGATACTATCCTGCACTCTGTCATTCCACCACCAAGTATCTTTGTCCCTCTTCTGATGCCCCTTGCTTACCCCCAAGATTGTCTTTGCTGCTTCTCGTATTCTGTCAGTAGTACTTGTCCAATTACTGAGCACATCTGCTTCTGGGCTAACCAAGTCCAATAGCTCGCGATTGAAGTTTCTCCGGCATTCTGGGTCCTTCAGCTTCCACCACTTTATCCTCGGCTCTACAATTTTCTTCCTTCTTTTCTTTGTTTTGATGGTGAGGTTGCGGAAGCAACAATAATTCAATATAAATAGTCTTTTTCTTGCTCGTAACTACTACTAGAAGCAATGCAGCACTGATGATTACCACAGTAATGACCTTGGCATGATCGATATCTTGTACTTTTAGTTTCCCAGCACCAATGCAATGGCTTGATGCACAAACTTTCCTTTTTGTTTTATAAAAGATAAAACGTATCACTCATGTAAGAGCTAATAAAGATAAATTCCTGTAAAAACTAGAGTTTTTTAACCAATGATACCCAAATAAGCCCCTTTATTTTTACGTTAAATGTAGATAAAAAGTAGGTTTTAAACTGTATACAATTGTTTATTGACATTGGAATTTTTAACGGCAGCTTTTCAACGCCTAATAATATTTGAAGTTTTTGTATTCTCTGAATATATATCATATTCTGCCAATCATCGTTATGTCGGTACCGTTGAAAGCACTTGTAGGACTGCCAAGAACTAAAAAACAAATTCCTGGGTTCGTAGACTATCAGCGGTCGAAATAAGCAGACACGTTTTAAATTCCTAAACAACAAACGAACACATTGCGAACACAGATTATTGTCCTAACATTACACAACAAAAGCAACCTCCGTGCCGCCTTTCCCCTACCTTCCAAACTGTATTCACGGAAAAGCTTAAATACGAGATAAGGAAATAAAGTTTTAATTAATTAATTAATTTTTTGCCACGTGAAACATTGAGTCTAGATTTTGATGACATTAAACACAATAGCAACATTGTAGGTTGCGGCTCAGAGCAAATGATTCCATCATTTCAGGTACGATTGTAATTCCTGGATTTTTCGCATCTTATCTATTGTGGTTAGAACTAAATCCTGAATGTAGACCACAATTACGAACAAATATCTGATGACTTAAAATGTATAATCCTGTCCATTAACCTTAGCCTAAGACACTTATGCCAAATATCACAATTCGAGCACTGTTTTCACAGTGATTTGATTTTTTACAGCAATAGCTGATTGTACACTCACACGGGACAGGACATTCCATAGGTTACGACTATATGTTGCGATACTGAACTCATCAAGTCTTATTAGAGCTGACCAGGCGTAGTAGTAGTAGTAGTAGTAGTAGTAGTAGTAGTAGTAGTAGTAGTAGTAGTAGTAGTAGTAGTAGTAACATTAGTAGCAGTAGTGGTAAAATTGGTGGTGGTAGTAGTAATAGTAGTAGTAATAGTAGTAATAGTAGTAGCAGTAGTAGTAGTAAAATTGGTAGTATTAATAATAATAATAATAGAGAAGAAGAGGAAATAGTGGAAATACTATCATGAGGCTTACTATCATCATCATAACGAAGATCCGACAAAACAGACCTTTACTTTATGCTAATCTACTTGTGGTCCTCTTACTTTGTACCATTAAGGATGACACTTTTCACAGTGGTGTTGAACGTGGGATTCAAAACAAAACTTGAAACCAATTCAAACCACTCTAGTGTCACGTTCATAAACCTTAGTCTCCTCGTACTAAATCTTCTTGGTGAAGCAATTTTTATCTTCTCATTTTTGTCATGTGATGACTAGAAATCGGTTTTGTTATAAACATTTTAACATTTAATTAATAATACCAGCCAGTGTTAAATACCAGTTACTTGGGGTTTGGCATTATTTGTAGCATTTAGAAATAAACTGAACGGTGGTTGGTCAGGTGCCAAAACTGATACAGGCATCGGCGACCATGCGACTCCAAGGCATCATATCACTGCAGGCATGGATGAGTTCATTACAGCTGTACGAAGTTGTACGAAGCCCAATTGTTTAGAGACTGTAAAATGTCTTTCTTTGTCTTTATCAGGCTCTCCTTCCCTTGATCTTTCCTAACAAAGAAAGGCGTTCCGGGTTAGGATGCCTCATAATATGCCCGAGGAATCGCATCTGCCTTTGCCATATTGTATTGATGAGTGATCTTTTGGTGTTGGCCAGGGCAAGGAATTTCTTATAAACTAAACAGTTTCAAATAATTTGATCTTACCCTCAATATCCACTTTACCCTGTCATAATCGTCATAATCAAGTGTCTGGGTCTTTTATGCGTGTGGAGATATTGGAAAGAGTGACCCCCTTCAGTCAGCCAGTCATCTACTTTTTATCCACCTATCACGTACTGTATGCCTCCTATCAATGTTTGCGAAGAGTGACTTTCAAAAGTCTTTTAAAGGCAATCAATACTCATTGTTTCGTATAGCAAAATTGTTTAAAATTTATTAATACTGAAGACAAGCGTAATGGCTTTTAGCAGTAACTGACAACAACATTGGGGACGATATCATTCTTTAGCCTTAATATTGACTTAGTTTCACTTTTGTCTACTTGCTTTACACCAGAAATTTAATAGACGGTTATTTTGAGTAAAATTCTCTTGTCGCTCTTTGTACCAGCATATTACTGTTCTAAATTGACTTCTTGTGGATTCCGTCTTCTTTGTTAATATTTACCAGGAAGGTTTAGATCCAAGAGTACGAGTTTTCGAGTGCGCATCAAATCTGCGCACTGCATGCGGTTACCACTTCAGAAATTCATTCTATCAGCAGTGGTTCAGGAAGACTTTCTTGAAAAATCTTCTTCAAGACTGAACGAGTTTGGAACCTTAGCTTTGAGTTACATTTCGTGCACAAATATTTTGCTAATTTTCCAAGGATGCCTGGTCAGAAACTGAATATGCAACGAGGTCTTTTCATTCGGAGCAAGGAAAACGATATGTCTTATTGGAGAACTTCTCATCTTAGAACCATAAGTTGACAAACCGATGGAAAGTTCATGGAGACTCGTTTGGGAGAATTTAGATAATATGGAAAACCCAAAGTTTAAAGTAACAACCGGAGCTATTAGTGATGGATTTTCAGAAATGTTGAAAAACTTTTAAAAAGCTGAGAAAAAAGAAGTAAGGGTGTCAGCTGTTTTGAAACGGAGATATCGAAACACTACAAAGAATCGATTCCAGTACGGGTTCGACTTCTGGGCTACGTGGAGAGGGGGGAGGGGACTTAATGTAAATCTCTTCTTAGCAATGCCTATGAATCAGTCGCATTGTCAAACTCTTACACCTTCAGGGTTACAACTAGAAATCCACTAAGAACAAAATGATATAATATTTTTTAAAGGTCTTACTTTTAAAGATAAAATCTTCCTTTAATTTTTAATAAAATTTTCCTTTAATTTTTACTATATTGGTTGAGAGCTGGAAATATTTTCAAAATAGAAACATGAATTATCACGTGCATGCTCCCCCCAAAATGCTATAGGTCTACGTTGTTGTAATGATTTTACAAAAATTTCTCAATCTTTTTTATGTTTAACTGTCAAAAGTCCTGCCCCCCGAGCGACTACAATTTGTACTAGCTCTTTTCTTCTATTTTTCCTATGACGATGCTTACATTGTCAAAAACGAAGCATAACTCTGTCTGGCGTTTCCTTCGCTAATACGTTATTTATGTCGTAGTGATTTTGAAAAAAATTTCCGTTGGTCTGCGGAAGTTCAATGTACTTTTGTATCCATCAAAACAAACGTCACATAATTATGCGTCGAGTTGTATATTTAATTTCTATTTGCATTTTCAGGTACCAGAGCTTTGGGAAAATGCCGCCTACCCCTCTTTAAAACCACTTGGTTCTTGGGTAAAAGATCTGGCATTAAGAACTAGCTTTATCGAGGTATGTTAATCAGTTTGCACAGTTAATTACTATATCTGTATTACTGAAGACTCCATGTACATTAGTATTTCAAATCTATAATATATAACTAATATAATATATATGTATATAATTTAAATAAAAGACTTAGATTAAGGTTAGAAATATAAATATATTCTTTAGAAGTAATTCGTTTTGGTGGAAACTTTGTACATTCCATAACTAGTAGGCTAGCTAATTTTTGACTCTTGCCTTTTTACAAGTCAATGAACGGAAACAGAATTAATGAAATCGATTACATGCACCTGACTCCTTTTAAAAGTGAAATCTAGAATTTTATTTTCAGCCAACCTAACCATGATTACCAAATGGTTTTAACATGTTATTTGTTGAAAAAGATCCAGCCTCACGCCACCATTGGTGTGTTTATGGGAAGGAGAATTCTGAGCTATACTTGCAAGAAACAATAAATCGGTAAAAAAATCTAAAATCTATCTTCAATGTATTTTTAGGAGACCTGAGTATCGTAAAAGGAGCAATAAAAATTTTATTCAAAGAAAATTCGAGTATTTTAAATGTTGTTTAAAATTGGGGAAACAGTTAAGCAAAATCCTGAAATTCCTAAAGAAAATTATTAAATGTCAGCAAACCGAAAACCAACAAGTAAGATGGGGTAGCATTGGGTTCCAAACCGGAAAAATCCTTAAAAGAATACATAATTGTGGTACCAATCATTGGAAACATGAAGCTGGTGATTTATGGAGTGAATGTGAAAGTAATAGCGCTTAAACATATCGTAATTGTGTTTAACAATCCTATTAAGACATTTGCTGGAGTTATGATAAAAAATTCCAATTTCCAGGTTTTGGGATTTTGTTAAAGTAGGGGAAACAGGAAATCCAGGTTGTTCAAGCCACCAATGAAAAAGAAGGACATCGTTTACCTAATGTCATTGTTTTGTACTAATGTTGGTAACACTGGGCAACAGAAGGAGGTTAAGTTGATTTGACACAGACCTCTATTGGTAAGCTGACTACATATTGGTGGGATAACGTTTGCAATGTAATACCCCTGTTTAATAACTACCGGCACTATTGCTGTTGACTGCTTCGGCAGTACATAAACGGTCTGAGTAGTTCACGTGACTAAGTTACTATTCGTTTCCACACTTGAAACGGTATCTGACATCCAACGTTAGAAGTAAGAGTACGATTTGCGGGGGAGGGGGGAAGTTCATACAAATTTGTGTATTAGAAGCAATAAAACATAGCCTTATTATGTATTTGAACATCAGAAGCAATTTAGTTGGACTTCGTTGAATCTTCATTTGTAATGCGATGATATGGTTTATGAATATGGTATTAATACTTTGGTTTGTAGTTGGTCGGTTTTAGCCCGGTAGCCAAAAGGAATGCTTCAGAACTGAAAGTAATTATTTTTGCAGTGCAGTAACAAAGACCATTTTTATCAAAACTCCAGAAAATGTTTAATAGAATTGTTGAAGACAATTATCATATGTATAAGCGCTATTACTTTCACATTCACTCTTTATAAATCACCAGTTTCGTTTCCAATAATTTGTACCACAATTTTCTTTTTTTGATAATTATTTCCGGATTGGAGCCAAATTCAGTCCCATCTTACTTGTCGTTTTTCGTTTTGCTGAAATTTTATAACTCTTTTTAAGAATTTCAAGATGTCGCTTAACTGTTTACCCGATGTTGAAAAATATTTAAAATACTCGGATTTTCTTTGAAAATCCGGTATATCTAAAACGAGTTAAACTTCTTTCGTGTGTGTATATATATATATAAACAAATGCATATGAAATGTCATCAACAACAGTGCTCTACCACATTAAAACGTAGGAGCTATCATATAATCAGATGTATGAGTAAGAAAAACTCTAACTTTACAGTACTCCGAGTTTCATGTCTTTCACAATCTTCAGCTGTACACAAAGTTAGTTTTTCTTACTCATACATCTCGATTATATTATATATATATATATATATATATATATATATATATAGAGAGAGAGAGAGAGAGAGAGAGAGAGAGAGAGAGAGATCGACCACTCTGTACAAATCTTCTTGACACCTTATAATATATTTTTGCTGGTTTAAACATGGAGGTGAAAGAAAAAAACTTGTATAGATCATCGTAAGATAACTTACGTTTTCACCAATGTTGTTAATTGATGCGTATTTCTCTTTTTGCAGCACTGGATAATGCACGGGCAGCCAAAATCTTTTTGGATATCAGGGTTTTTCTTTCCCCAAGGTATTTTTACTGTATTTTTATTTGTTTGTAAAACAGTACTATAAATACAGTGAATTTTCACAAGTTGACAATACTAGAGTTGGTAACTTGAATTATCCTCCCGCCTACTGCTTCGTGTATTGAATATATTCATTGAGATGGTACAAAGACATGCATATCATTTACTTCACAAAACAATAAGCGTGAATACAATAAAGCGTTTATGTAATCTTGCTATTTATTTAAACCAAGAATTAAGATAAACACAGTAATTAAATGTAAGAGTTACAAAAACGATCAAACAAGGCCTGAAACCATACCACACTACATTTTTTTACAGAAGTCGCATCAGACTCTAAAAACAAGTTCTAAGCAGGAAGGAAGACAGATTTGCGACGAAAAAATGGTGCTTTCTACTTCTTCTTGTGCCTCTTTATATGACTTGAGCCCTGCCGTAGAGAAAGGCCACCCACTCAAGTCATCTTTTGCCTTCTGCTTCTGCACACGGCATCTGCTTCCGCACTTCCTAGCTTCTTCATATCACCTTTTACCACGTTCTCCATCTTCCAGCTTCTTCTTCCCATACTGGTATGCTTATTGCCATCTTCGTTGGGGTTTTTTTTTAAATGTTGATCAAAACTTATTCTAGTATTCAGATTTCTATAGTTCGTAAAACACCAGTAAATGTAGCTTTCTAGTATTAGTTTCCTTCGCATTTATCCAAATAGGATTTTTTCGATTTGGTTACTATTAGCTGAAATGCATTTGTATAAGTTGATTTGAATTATTGTGTTCAGTTTGTTTTATAAGATTTTGTTCTTTTTACATATAGGCTTTCTAACTGGAACATTACAAAACCATTCTAGAAAATACAACCTGCCTATTGATCAACTTTCCTTTGACTTCCATGTGCTTCCGAAATACCGAGATCAGGAAACTATGACCGAAAGTATGGCAAAGCTGGAACATGGCCAAACACTGGAAATGGACGAAGAACTAGAACTTCCAAATGATGGGATATTGTCACATGGTGTATTTTTGGAAGCAGCCAGATGGGATGATGAAAAAATGACTCTCGGTGATGCCTTACCTGGAGTTATGACCTCGGTACGTTCCATGTTTTTATATTTGTTCTTCTTCAGTTTATGTCACTTGCATTTCTTCTGAAGCCTAGTTGACATATTCAAGTACTACCTGGGAGGGTACAGATATGACTAATTATACCTTGAAATTCTCTATTTACATTTTATTATTAATAAACTATTACAGGCATTAATAGAACAGATGGAATAAATTATTATTTAGAATAACTGAATACGGCACAAATGTCATTAATGCAAAGCTTAGTTTTCATATTTTTAACTCTTTGCTAAAGCCAGAGAGAAATACACTGAGAATCACTGAACATTACTGCTCAATGAAATGTTCAATGCGTTTTAACACCATGTTTAGCTTCAGCTATGCTCAGTATTGTTCAGTCACCTTTGAAACCAGTCAAAGATGTTCACTGGCTCGACTTAACATTCTAGGTATTCTCGAGCGTTGTTAAGCAAATTACACCCACTTAACATTCTTCGGTTCGTGCTTGAGTTATTTTATTGCGCCAAAAACAAAAACTTTGCACGCCAATTCTGAGTATATAAACACAACAATCACGCTGTTCCAAATTTGACGGATAAATGTACATAAATTTGCCTCATTTTTAAAGTGTAATAGAAATGTTTGGTCAAAGTGCTTTGTGCTTTTAACACCCTTTCCTGAACATTACTGAATATCGCTGAGCAACGCTGAAGAAGTGTTTAGCGATGTTCAGAAAAATGTTCAGAAAAATGTTCAGTGTGTTTTAATAGGGCTTTACAATTCATCAATAATAAACTATTACAAGCAATTAACTAAACTTGACTACAATAACATTATCGCAAAAAGATTAACACATCAGTAAGAAAACATTGGAGGGAATCCTCACAGTGTGTGGACTCATCGAGGAGAAAACACTCCCTGCTTATTGAGAGCAAGCTACCTCCCTACAGGATCAATAGCTAAGAGAGAACTAATGCAAATCATTGTTACTACGGTCTCGTGGTAAAGTAGATAGAGCCTGTGTTGATTACTTGGCTGGATCCAAAACGTTTGCCGTACATGTGTTCCTGTATTTGTACAACTTTAAATGCAGTTTTGTTATAAAACCAGGCTTAAGTTGTATACCCTTTTTTGGAGTATCTTCATTCTGCAGGGATGGCGTAACAAAGAAATAAACTTAGTTCATAAAATTTCACCCAGTAAGAGTGTACTGCCGCATGTCTTTGTTAAGTATTATGTTATCATTGGTCTGGATTTGAGGTTAAACGAATTTTAGAGTTCAGAGTAACACAGTACCATTTAATAATAAAAATATAACAAACATCACCCACACTTTCTTGAATCGCAACGGTCTTGCATGATTTCAGAGGACTAGTTTTATTCCAACTCACACTTGTAACAGGTGCCCGTTCAGATCAGCTCCGTGCCCTTTACAGTATAAATGCTGTGCACCACAAGTGAGTGTATTAGTTAGTGTGTTAGGCATTACAAGTCATATTAAATAGTAAATAACAATGCTGTACTTGTAAATTTTATTTTTTGTTGTAGGTAATTTTTGTAAGCTCGAAAGTACCAACCGTACTTATAGCACATTAGATATGTAGAGTAAACACTGAAACGGCAACCAAATCATGGATAATATAAGTTCAGTACTCACTATTTTAGTTCTCTGTATTAGCAATTTGTTTTCATATCTGACGTCTCAATATTTTGCTTCCCATCAGCCATTGCCTATCCTACATATGGAGCCCAAGATGAACTTTGCTCCTGATCCGAAAAGGTATTGCACCCCATTATACAAGACATCCACTCGAGCAGGGGTATTGTCGACAACAGGTAATACAAGTCTTCTTATATAATGAAGAGTAGTGTCAATCGAGATATGACCTTCACATGTGTTGTGCGAGGTCCGATTATTGTGGTCATACCAAGAATTTATCGTATATCATCTCCATAGTTGATTATAGTTTGCCTTTAATTTTTTGGCTATTGTTTGGAAGTCATAAAAATCGGTCTCTTTCCCTACATTTATCCACTTTGTATGTTTTATTAACCTTGATTTCAGTTCAGCAAAATATTTTATCCCGCACAGCATTACTTTTGGGGTTGGTGAACCACATTTATCCCATTCTCACCTTTCCGGCCTCTATTCTAAGTTCGAAACACTACCCCCAATGCCCAAAGACAACTCGAATTCAATTCTTGTCACGTGTACATGTATTTTTTCCTATAAAAATGTCATTTACTCTTCTTTTGTAATGCGCTCCACTTTTTTCTCTTGGCCCATTTCATAGCTTCGCTAATCTCACCTCTGAAATATCCTCGTTTTCTGTTCCCCTTAAATGCCTCACTTTCCCTACACCGTCAGAGCCAAATTATTTTTGTCACCGGATTTTTCTGCTCTGATTTCCTTGTTTTATGCTCCTAAAATTGTTTTAAAAGTTGAGATACTATCAACACCTTTAAGAGATGAAAACTCCCAAACACTTCCTTCCATCTGCATTTTGAGAAGCGCATTCCAAGTTGTTTTTAGGGCCAATTCCAAACCAGAGTAATGTACGGTAACTTTTGTGAATGCGTTGTTTTTTAGCTGCATGCAAACCACATCGCTAACATCAATAAGAACCCTGAAAGCTAAGGATTTTGCTGCATGTTTTATTCCAACATTTCTCTTGTGAAATTACTCTGGGACCAGTAGAACATACGTTTTTGTTTGGGGACTGCAAAGTAATCTATTCAACATTTGTACTGTATAAATCCGACTTGCCCAATTGCTACAAAATAGCGCATCGCGTATTCGGTAACTCGTCCGCTTTCCGTTATTCGCAGGTTTTGGGAAAATCGTGGAGGAAACGTTTTGTAATGGCCTAGTGTTTCAGTAGTTTTAAAGTTTAATTATTTGATTGGCTTGGCGTAAAGCTCTCTTTTTCATCATTTCAGGTCATTCTACTAATTTCGTGGTATCTGTGCACCTTCCAAGTCATTTACCCGAAGACTATTGGATTTCCAAGGGAACTGCGTTACTTTGCCAACTTAACGATTAAATATGAAAGCGGGTTAACCTTTGTAGTGTATTAACCTTAAAGCTTATTGTATATAGTTATACAACTGTCTCAAACACTTTTGATGATTACCGTTCTTATTTTAATAATGGGACTAATGTTGAAAGGCTGTTTAATTCGTGTACAGTCATTTTCCATGTGTACAAAGTTTACGATGCAATAATTGTGAATAACATTTATCTTGGGCATTCCTTATTTCTTACTTGAGGGTAAACATCTCACTCCAATTTAGTGAATATTTAGGAAGTGGTCTACGGTTATGTTTAAGTTATGTGCGTGTTTAAAATGTTGGGGATGAAAAATGAAACTCACATCTGCTATCCATGTGTTGGTCTAGTCAAAGAGCTCCGTAGCAGCTTGTTTGGACAACGTTAACGCACACAAAATTGCCTGTCAGTCGTTTCTCCCTGTTGACAAGGTTGATAGGACTTACATAGGACCTGATAAATTAATGCAAACCTTGAACACCGTTGGCAATTTTCACCGCCTTCGTCTTGGATGTAGAGATAAAAGTGGATCGGAAAACCGATCTACAATATCTGTTCACATCTGTTTCAGTCGAGCGTGAATCAAGTCGCGTGATTCAAGTCACATCATTCATTCAGTAGGCATACCCTTTTTTCCACACAAAAATCCTCCACAAGACCTCCACCTGTCTCTGCACTCTGTTTAACAGGTATGAATGCAACAATACATAGAAATCGTTTCCGGTGAATCTTGTGCAGCATTTTTGGTTATTTAATCTTTGAATAATGCATTTCAGGCTTGGATCAGAAATACATTATTTATCTTTAACTTCTATCATTCAAGACAAAAAACATGAACTTCAATCTACCTCATCTGGCAGTGACCCCCTACCATAAATATTACTTTGCCCAGAATGAAACCAGTGTGGAATCATGACTATTTACTGATAACTCATTGAACATCTGCCCTTGACGGTATCTCTTATCAAGGGAGGGGGGGCGGCGCAATGTTGATATTTTTATCACAAATTTGTCGGGCAACAGTATGTTAAAATTGGCTCAGGATTGCGTGCTGGTATATTTCACAAAAAGAAAAAAGGCAAATGTAGTTAACCTTGTCGTTCTTTATACAACTTTGCGTAAGTATGTTATACAACCATCAATATAAGAAATGTACATTTGTATTTAAATGATTAACCTTACGCTTTCAAGAACTGTCGTCGGAGCGCAAACTTATAAACATACATTTAAAGGATTTGTGGCATATAACTTAATTGTAAAGAAAGCTTTCGTCCAAAGTGAACCTAATTAAAAACACAATATACATTTCACTGCACTGCAATCAAGTCAAATGACAATGCGGTGCATGGTACAGTATAATGAAGTATGTTACAGAGTGATTCATTTGTTGTGCCTTTATTCTGTAATATTGTGGCTAGCGTACAGAGAAAACACGTACGCACACGCGTACACACGTACACGCGTACACACACACACACACACAAAGCTGTTATCTCCAATTTATAACCTTCTAATTTCCTAAGACAGTACGTTGCAAACATTCCCATCCCCTCCGCCCTCGACTTGCAATTAAACAAAGCTGCAACAAGAAAATTTCTACCCAGTTTCCTTCGTCCGCCTTTGCTATATCACTCCCTCGCCATTTCAGCATAGAAAATTCTTGTCTATTTGTATGGAGAAACTAAATGTATGGTCTATTCAAATTTTGGAACACAGCTTAAAATACACGCAACAAACAATGCAATCTGTGACCAAAGGCACGTGAAAATACAATGGGACTCACAAAATATTGAACTTATCACCCGCTATACGTAACCATTAAGATTTAATTTTGGATTGGTACACACTCAAGACTGTCTCAAATACATATTATGTTGCAAGCAAACAATCAACGAACAAGAACCAAAATGAAGGCCTTTTCTTTACAGGGAAAAAAACCTACTAGCCACAAGGTTGAATAGACGCCAAATAAGAACCTTAAATCACATACCACCCTACTTCTGATACTATTCTTGCTTAAAAATAAATGCTATTAACTAAAGATAAATTTGTTAAACAGGAGCTCCATCCCAATAATCACTGGAAATTTGTTGAAGTCCTTATACAAAAAAGCAAGCTAAGCTCATATGAGCAAATCACAAACATCATTTTTCCTTCGTGGTCTCAAATTGGTACCTGAAGCCTGAACTTCGGTCTTTCCTTCTCTTCAGCCATGGTGAAACGACCCTACAAGAAAATTCATTTTCAGTCTTCTTGGCCATCCCGTCTTGACGACACCTTTGTCGGATCTAAGAAATATGTAAACAACGGACAAGTCACGTGGACACGTAAATACATTGCTATAGAGTTCGCTATTTGCCTAAGGATGATTGCAAATTGTACCTCGCTGGATAATATCACAGACGGGTAGATAGTCGCCATCGATTTACATGTTACAAAGTATGGTGTCGGTCGGGAAAATGTGAGATAGCATCACAGATGGGAAGAAGAATTGAATTAAAAAGCAATTTGTTAACTCTAGCTTAAAGCATGTGTATTGCAGGGAAAGAAAATGAACGTATGGGGGCCTAAATTAGAAAAAAAACACAGAAAAACCTTTCATTATTATATCTTGCGCGTGTAGGGCATTCAAAATTGAAGTGTAGAGTCATAATTGGGAGGGGGGAACCAGCATGCCCAGGCAACATTATGAAATGAACAATTTCTCTGTGGGTTGATACAATAACAGTAATCAGAATGTCTCGATACGTGAGAGGTGACTGGTTCACGTTCGTAAGAAGCCAAACCGACAGCTGTCAAGAAAATTACTCATGTTCTGACAAGACACAGGGTGTCTTCCTTGTCATGGAATACCATTAACCGAATAATTTTCATTCGGGAAAAAATTTATCTGCAAAAATTAAAATTGAAAAAAACCGCTACCTTATCTCTGTATCACTTAAATTACAAAATTAATTCTGTACAATGACTCGTTATCAGACAGGCTCGCAACTATGTGACCAGACGCTTGTGTCTCCAATTACGTTAAGGAACTGTTTGCAAAAACAGGATAGCTTTTTCCTGTGTCTCGCTCTGTAAAGCACATTAAATGTAGGTGCTGTGTTTAACAAATATGCCAGGTGCGAATGCACACTTCCAAAGTTTAAACAGAGGTCAGCCTCCGACCTCATTTGATGTCACACAGTAAGTTACGGAAATGTTGCTGTTCAAATTCATGTTCACACTGAACCATCACAACAAAAAAGATATAGCACTGAAAATTTTGATTCATGCTCAAAGTAGTGATGAGCAAGCTTGCCTATGCAGGTTCGAAAACGGAAATCAGGAGCGCTAAATCTCGGAGGTTTTAGAGTCCTGCTGAATTCTTAGTCAGTGTCTGGTCATGTCAAAAACGAATCAAAACTCACGTAGTTAAATGGAGGCACAGGGAATGGAAGCAGTGATCTTTATTGCAATTTCGCTGAGGTTATTTGTGCTTTGTGGATTTCTCTTTGTGGCTATGAGGTTTTTGGCACCTAGTTTCCCAAATACTTTATAAGAATATTTTCACTTTGTAGTTTCTTATCACAATCAAGTACTCTCTCCACCCCTCCTTTCTTGATCTTTTTAATATGACTACTATCACTCAGACCAGTATTTTCTACACATGGTAAAAATCCACAGGCAACACAAAGGGTAATGTTATGTGCACTTCCTACATGCAGTGAGAATACCTTTTTACTATATAGTGTTCACTTTTGCCGCCAATACATAACATATGTATATATTTTCAAATAAAAACTGCAGAAACAGTTAGAAAAAGTCTTTAATGGTTACCTTAACTCTCCTGACAATAAAATTTATGGCTTATGAAAAACGACATGCTGTATCAGTCATGGATAGTCACAGGCTATTTCTCCCATATTGTTTGCCCGAATAAAAGTAATACCAAAACTCTGTATATATCATAATGCCCTTCCAAAGATTCCTCCATAAAACAAAAACTACCCAAGTCTTACCTCATCTAAGTCATTTCCGTACTACTAATGTCATGCAATGTGTTACCCAATCGACTGCGATTACTTATACCTCCCGTCGTACCCAAAGGCAGTCATAGAATAGCGGCGATTGCTGTGCAAGGAATCATAGCCTGCTTTCAGCTATCTCTCTCACACATTTTTACGTACTGCATAACGAATTAACATCAGCTAATTCAACAAAATAGGCACAGCTCTCTAATACTTCTCCATCACATAATCTAAAAAAAAAAAGATTTAATTTGTAATCCTGCACAAAAAAAATCAACCAATAAAACCTACATACTACCAATTATGTTATTTAATCTTCTTAATTCAAAATGACTGAAAAACACCATAACAGCTACATACATACATGTAATCATGTGAAAATATATCGATACTACAATTTCAGCTGTCTCGCTTTATCATGTTGTATCGCAAACTTTACCGTGAACGATGTCTTTGTAATGTATATAATCTGTCCATTAAATCTATTTGTCTAATAATACAGTCCACTTAAATACTTACTCAAGAGCAAAATTAACTGATTTCCATCACCAGGCTTTTAATATAAATATTGTTAACTGGAGCGAATAAACTACAAATACTTAACAATACAGCGGAATATTTAAAGCACTCGTCAAAATATTACTACCGTTCTATGTGTACTCCAAATATACTTATTTCTATGTCAATAAAACGACATTTTTTCAGAATTCCCAATTTTCTGTTTCCACAATCCCATCTTACTTTATCTGGCAACCTCAAGAAAACCAATTTCCATTTTTACCATTTCTGGCTTTCTGTGCATGTATACACATGCACATATATACAAATATATACACACACGTATATACACATATATATATGATATGTATACACGTACATATATACATCACGTTGGTTAAACAAAACAATGGGCCTCCAGATATCTTACTCCTATCCTCCCAAGTTTGCATCACACAAGGCACCTAAAGAAGTCTTAAGAGATGCAAGCTAAGACTGTGTGAAACTTCATACTTTGGGTGCCAAAACTGGTAATATGGAAGCTGTAATACAGCATACTACTATATCGGACACTGTTAGGCTGCTTGCATTTTACGGTTAGCATTTTCATAAATTTTCAAAAAATGTTAAGTCAAATAAGAAAATGGTGAGCAAAATAAACTTTCCATTCTTCAATTTAATTCAAAGTTGATTCCACAACTCATTCCCGCCCAGCGGCTCTGAGCACCTTCAAACCCTCTTTAGCACGTTAGTGTGGTCAAGGAAACTGGGATATATGAAATAAATTTCAGCTACAATGTTGTGTCCTTAAAAAAATACCATCACCACAAAATACCTTTAAATGGATAAAGAAGCATTTATCTCGAACAGCTTGTAATAAGTCGCACAAAGCGATACACTGTGTAATGCGTGTCATGCATAACGCTTAATCGTCTGCATCCAAAATAAGTGCTTCAACATTCGGGCACGGTCCATTTAATCCCAAACCGCTGACAACAACAAACATATTTCCATACGTTACTCCTGCTGCGGCACAGCGATGTGTCGGCATTTCGGGAATAGTGTACCATTCTGAACTTCTCAGATCAAGTAATTCTGTTGTTTTTGCAGGGCCATTTTCGCACATTCCACCAGTGATTACGATATGATCCATTAGAACACCGGATGTCATATCTGCACGTTTGCTTGGCATTGAACTCAAACTGCGCCACTCCTTTCTTTCAAAATCAAAGAAATCGGCTGCACTTATGAAATTTTCAGTTCCTTGTAGGCCACCCAATCTATACACTCCATTTCCGTGCTGAAGCTTAACATCAAATACAGAGCGCACAAGAATATTCGGATGCGTTTTCCAAGTACCCGTTCTGGTATCCAAGGATTCCACTGCTAGAACTGGGTCCTTAACTACTCTTCCGCCAGTCACAAAAATTTGATTCTTGTATACCGACGCAAGACATGCATATCGCCTAGTTGGCATTTCCTGACTTTTCTTCCAGCTTGCGTTTCCATACTCATAATAGTAGCAAGCATTGCTGCATTCGTTTCTCCCGTCTGTGCCTCCAATGACGTAGGTTCTTTTATTTACATTAACTGTAGCACTGCCCATCAGACCACGTGGCAATGACGGCAAGATTGACCACGTTTTCTTACATGTATCAAAACATTCAACAGTTGCCAGTGGCTTATTGTTGGACGCACATCCACCCAACAAAATCAATCTTCCATCTTCCTCTACTACTTCACCGCCGGCTCGGGGGAAGGTCATCTTTGGCAGCTCTTCCCATCGTCGATGAGTAAATGAAAAAGCTTCCGCTGCATCCAGAGATTTTCCTCTTACATCACACCCACCGAATATATACAAACGATCTCCAAAAATAATGACAGCAGCATAAGCTCTAGGGGTTGGAATATTCGGCAATATTTCCCAACGTACAGTGGTACCTTTTCCTGGCATCATACAAGTTTCAAATTACATCAAGACTATCTAAATGAAAAGAAGATAGAAAATTAACCAATTACTGTTGGAGAATAACATAATTGTGAATGCAAGGTGCATTTACTTCCCTTTCTGCATCTTGCCCCTTCTGGCTATCTCCTTAAACATCAGCCCCCTCTCAATGAAACGCTAAATAACTCGACTTAATTAAGGTGACTTCTCTTTAACAGAGCAAAACAGCATGCAACCCGGGGCCAATATGATCAAAGGGAGAAAAAAAACACTGCATTGGGGCTAAAAAAATTTCTTGTGGTGCTGCTCCGGGTCATAAAGATAAAGAAAATTTCAAAATTGTTTTATCACAATATTTAAATGCTGCTTTCTTCTGTTGCGAAGAACCACTAGGTTTAATAAACATTCATGTCACAGTTTTCGGATTCTCTGAAACAAGCAAATACCCTAAAACTGCTTTTGCTTTAAATGAACACCCTGTTGCTCTGGAGCTAAATAGAGAGAGAGAGACTTTTTAGTGTTGTGACAGTAAATGTGGGCTTTTGCGGATGAAAATATATTAACATATTAACCATATTAACATATCTATACATATGTGTGTGTGTGTGTGTGTGTGTGTATACGAATTCGGTACTGGTGGCAATTGGCAGACTCTTTTAGGTGAGAAAAACATGCCCGTCGCGCCCGTTCTCTGCATTGCTACCAGACCGTCTTTGTTGTTTTCTTTCTGGTTCTTACTGCAATAATACGATAATCCCTTTTAACAACCTGCGTAACAATTGCTCAATCGCGTGCCTTTTTTCTGCGCAGGGCCGAAAAAGCCTGTCACGAAGTCACGACTGTTACTAAATTTAACCCACGCCTAAATTTAGTCAATAAATAAACACCCTGCCATGACTGTGACTTTGAAATCCTTGTCAGTGCCTTTAACTTTTGTGTTACAAACCAATCAGGAGGCTTGCTTCACTTAATAGCATCGCATGTAATGGTAAACTAACTTTAAGTTGTGTTGTTAAGGCCGATCATGAAAGGGTCTGTTCAAGCCCCGGATGAAAATTAGTTTTAAGGCTGGGTAATCTTGTTTGAGGTAAGTGCTTTTTAATCAAACTGTTTCAAGTATGAACATATTTATCGATAACTTTAAAAAAACTTTAAATACACAAAGTACTCTGTTTTAATTCGACATTCCTCCACGAAGCGATGTCACACTTTAGTCAGTATGTACGGATTCAGCAAAATACGAATTCGTCAAGCAAACACTGGGGGGCTATTTTCGAGCCCAAGGTTAGAATATCAAAACTGTTTAGGGCAAAGAAATCTAATAGTAACCATAGTTAAGGTAATATTACATACTGGATGCCATAATTAGCTTCATTACATAGTAATCAAGTAACAAAATATTTCCGACCCAAAACTTTCACAATAAAAAGAAATATGTTTACGATTTTAAAAGTGGTAGTTGGCTCAGAGGGTAAGACGGAGGTTTGTTAATACCTAGCCCACCGTTGGGGGCCAGTCTTGACTAGAAATTGTTACTTTTTTTCAACTTATATGCTGTGGACATGTAATAACCCTGATCCAATTCTTTTTCAAAATATCAAAACCAATTTATGAGCTTTATTATTGAAAGAAATAGGTACAATTAAAAGATTCGAATAGAAAATAATAGCTTGCAAGGTAAAGAAGAAGCCAAAGCAGGTCTTGGAGAATGAGCAGGAAAGACAGAAAAAAAAGGAAAACAAAAAGAAGATAAAGATGAAGAAACGGGAGATAGAAGAGGGGGTGAAAAGGTGGTGAAAGAGTACAAGGAAAAGTACATGGGAAATGAGGGAAAGGAAAAGGAGGTGGGAAAGGAGGTGGAAAAGGAAAAGGAGATTGAAAAGGTGAAGGGAAAGGGGAAATAAAAGGATGGGAAAGGGGAAATAAAAGGATGGGAAAGAGGAAATAAAAGGATGGGAAAGGAGAAATAAAAGGATCGAAAAGGAGAAGGAAAAGGAAAACAAAAAGAAGATAAAGGAGAAGAAAGGGGAGACAGAAAAGGAGGTGAAAAAGAAGATGGAAAGAAGGTGAAAATGGTGGTAAAAAAGTACAAGGAAAAGTACAAGGGAAAGGAGAAGCAAAAGGAGAAGAAAAGGCAGTTGGAAAGAAGATCAAAATGAGAAGGTAAAAGAGGAAATGGGGGAGGAAAAGGAGAGGGGAAGGAGGAGGAAAAGGAGGAGGTAAGAGGAAGATGAACAGGAAGAAGTGGAGATGAACAG
>RDPX01000347.1:126905-168037 GCA_003991215.1 Morbakka virulenta
TACGAATTTAAAATCATGAAAAGCTAAAATTCTTTAAAATGTTTCTAAAATTGGCAAAAGATTCTTCCTTACGCACATGTACAGGTAAGTCATTGTATAACTTGGCCCCGGAGTAGAAGAACGATTGTCTTCCTTTTTCAATTTTTGGCAATTTCAACAGTAAGTTTTTATTTCTTGTTCCCCGCTCATGACAGTTTAGTTCAAAATACTCTTTAAAGGGGCTGCAAGTATTCTTATCCAAACATTTTCGTACTGTGCAACAAGCATTGCGTTTAATCAAGTTGTAAACAGAAGAGACTTTAGTTGTACTTTCTTTGTATATAATGGATGAAGCTTGATTCTCGATGGATTTCAACGAGGCTTGCTGAGTATTGGATAGCAGGAGTTTGACGTTTCCACAATATGTCAATATAGGTACTATCATCATCTCATATACTTTTTCAGCAGCTTGTGTGGTGAGATAGGGGCGTATCTTGTATAACAGGCGTTTGCGACCAGCAGCGTTTCTGTATCGTTTACCGAAATTTTCGCTCATGGTCAAGCTTGGGTCCATCAAGTTACCCAGATATTCGTATGTGTTCGTGTTGTTTATGATGGTGTTTCTGTACTTGACTTCAAACTGCTTCGGTGATTTTGAAATTCTCTGGGAAGTACCAGCATTGACAGCATTGAATTAGTCTTGCCTTTCTTGAGATTTAAGATCAATTCAGAGCCATCTAGGTATATTGCGATTTTCTCAAACTCACTGTTTAGACACTGTTCAATAGTATTAACATCGCGGTCAGCATAATAAATCACCGTGTCATCCGCATACATGATGGCTTTGGCGGAATGCAGGCAATCACTTAGGTCATTAAAATCGATTGAAAACAGAAGCGGTCCAAGAATCGACTCCTGGGGGTCATCTGAGAAAACTGGATAACAACATGAAAGTTCACTTCCGTATTGAACAATCTGCCTTCGGTGAAATAGGTAATCGTTAAACCATAAAATCTCCCCGCTACTAATGCCATATGATTTAAGCTTGGCTATTAACGTACTATGTTCTAGTGTGTCAAAAGCACGGCTCAAATCCATAAAGACAGCTCCAACAAGCTTCCAATTGTTCATTTCTCTCCGAATGCTATCGGCAAACAATGTTGCAACATGTTCAGTTGGCCGTTTGGAGCGATAGTCAAATTGAAATTCTGTAAGAAGGTTATTATTTTCCAGATGGTCAAGTAGTTGCTTGTGCACTGCTCTTTCGATGATTTTCGATAGTACAGACAGGACTGATATTGGTCGATAGTTTGATTCTTCCTCTGGGTTCCCTGATTTGTAGACTGGTGTAACTTTCGCTAACTTTCAGGCTGACGGAAAAACAGACGTCGACATCGAGAGATTGATAATATGAGTTAGTGGTTTATAAATCGCGTCAGCAGAATCTTTTAAAAGACCTGGAGGTAAATTATCCACCTTTGNTGAAATTCTGTAAGAAGGTTATTATTTTCCAGATGGTCAAGTAGTTGCTTGTGCACTGCTCTTTCGATGATTTTCGATAGTACAGACAGGACTGATATTGGTCGATAGTTTGATTCTTCCTCTGGGTTCCCTGATTTGTAGACTGGTGTAACTTTCGCTAACTTTCAGGCTGACGGAAAAACAGACGTCGACATCGAGAGATTGATAATATGAGTTAGTGGTTTATAAATCGCGTCAGCAGAATCTTTTAAAAGACCTGGAGGTAAATTATCCACCTTTGGCAAGGCGTACCACCCGGTTTAATCACCCCGTCCTGGGCTACGGAGCCTTCATCCTGACGGCCCGCCCTGCCAGAAAGGGGATGGAGCATTTCTGGGCGTATGAACTTCCTTGATGAGGACACCACCTGGAGATGGCCACTCACTGCCTTATGAGCAAGTCTTTTAACCCAAGGCCCACCGCCAATAACTGTGGTTGGTGTCAGGAAAGGCATCCGGCCAGAAAAACAACTACCAATTCTAAAATGCGAATGACTGAACAAGCTAATAACATACCGCATCGGTGGCGGCCTGGGTTACCAACAACCGCCTTGGCCTTGGGAGACCAGCGAGGTAATGGAAAATAATAAAAAAAGCGACTGGCTACAAAAACAGGAAGCATCGAGGAAGAAGGGTAAGAAGGAAAAAGGAAAGGCGATGGAGGCAAGACCAAGAACAGGAGCTCACGATTGGTACTCTCAATGTTGGTACATTGACAGGGTGAGTCACAGTCAGTCTATACGCTTCGTGCCATGTGGCACATAAGGCCTCCACACTCTGCCTCCATGCTGTCTTGTCGATGGCTGTGGTGCGCGCCTTGTTCCAGGATCTCCATCCACCAGTCTGTCTCTCTTTCTCGACAGTCCTTCTCCAGGTGGCTCTTTGGTGCTGAAGTTGCACTTTTGGACATCGTGATGGCAACTCCCAACATGTGGACATCATCATCTCTACCTGAGTACAGGACGGTCTCGCCAGTAGTGAGCTTTGTCTTGCCAGAACCAGTCCACCCACTCTCACTGATCGATCTGTGCTTTATGCATCTCGCTGTCGATCTGAGCGGCTTTTCCAGTGGGGTACATGGTTTTGACATTCCAGTTACCAATGGCGAATTTGGTCCTTGGATTGACAAGAGGTGTAATTGGTTCTTGAGTTTCCTCTCAACTTTCACTCAAACGCGTCATGTTTCCTTCCCTTTTGAGGTCAGGAATCATTGCCTCGCATAGGGTTTTTGGATTCGTCTGAGTGCATGTGGTTTTTGTAATCATGCTTTTTTCCGGGACCGGGTGATTGGACCAATGCCCAACCTTCAAGACTGAAAGGGGTTGATTTTCTGTCGGGGTTTCCTCCCTTAGACGATTGCAGTGCTGCGCATGCTCATGAGCTCCATTTTCCCCGGTTTGGAATTAGATTTTCCTTCTCCTAGGAGGTTTTGCGGCTCTTCAACCGGACAAGTCTAGTCTGCAACTCTTCTCGAGTGAGGATGTAGAGAACTAGTTTTGATATCGCACCAGTCACTCGCGCTCGTGCCGCTTTTGTCATGACTGATGTCATGTCCACCCTGCCCTATGTCCCCGAAGGAAACCCACATTAACGTGGTATGGAGGTGCGACTACAGAGTTCACTCTCACCTTAGGGGCGCACTAAGGCACCCTATGATGAGAGATCTTAGCAAGGCACAATGACAGGGAGAGGGAACGAAATTGCAGATTTGATGGAGAAAAGTAAGCTGAAGGTCCTATGCGTGCAAGAGACCAAGTGGAAAGGCTTAAAGGCCAGGATAATTGGAAATGGGTACAAGCTGTATTACAGTGGGACAACAAACAACAGGAATTTAGTGGGCATCATCCTCCACCCATCGCTCACTGAGGGGGTAATATCAGTGGTGAGATGTTTAGACTGAATTATGGGACTATGGATGGAGGTCGGTGGTGCTACCATTGTTGGTTATCAGTGCCTACCTATTTAACGATATCCTTGCAGCAGATGCCGGAAGAGTGGAACGAAAGCACACTAATCTTAATATAGAAGAAGAAAGGAGATGTGCAGAGCTACTCGAACTACAGAGGAATAAAGTTGTTAAGTCATACCATGAAGCTTTGGGAGGGGGTGATAGATCAGAGAGTCCAGGAAGAGATCAAATCACCCCAGAGCTAGCTTGCCTTTGTGCCCACAAAAAGCACAACGGATACCATCTTTGTGCTCCGAATGACAGTAGAGAACTATCAGGAAGGCCAACAAGAGCTTTATTGTGTATTCATCGACCTCGAAGAGGTATATAACAGGGCACCGAGAGAGGAAATCTGGTATTGCATGAGAAGGAAAGGAGTCTCAGTTCAAGAAATGTAAAGGGAGTGCAGTACGAAGGTCAGATGTGCTGCAGGAAGCACAGAAACATTTAGTGTACAGGTAGGATTGCATCAGGGGTCAGCCCTGAGTCCACTACTCTTCGCTGTAGTGATGGATATGTTGACAGATGATGTAAGGAAGGAGGCGCCATGGAATATGATGTTTGCAGATGACATCGTGCTCATGAATACAGGAAAAGGACAGGCCGACAAAGAGCTAGAAATATGGCGGAATGAACTTGAAAAACGTGCACTGAAAGTGAGCCGATCAAATACGGAGTACCTCTGCATAAACAAGAAAAAAGTCTTGAGAACCACCAATCAAGTCAAGAGAACCACCAATCAAAGTCGGTCATGATAACCTTCCAGAGGTAGAGAATTTTACGTACCTCGGGTCTACCATTGAGCAAAGTGGTGATTGTACAAAAGAAGTGAAGAAGAGAATCCAGTTAGGGTGGAGCAACTGGCGGAAAAAGACTGGAATTTTGTGTGACAAGAGAGTACCGGTCAAAGTCAAAGGAAAGTTATGCAAAACAGTGGTAAGGCCTGTACGGATTGGAGACAGCTCCTCTAACCAAGAGGCTTGAGAAGAAGGTGCGCTTGGAGTCATAAGAAAGGACATGATAAAAAATGGAAGGATCAGAGGTGCCATCGTAGTATGTGACATCGCAGGAAAGTTGAGAGAGACATTGCTAAGGTGGTATGGACATGTGCAAAGGAGGGAAAAGCATCACATTGCTAAGTGGGTATTGGCCATGGAGATACCTGGCAGGAGAAAACAGGGAAGGCCAAGGAGGAGACGGAGAGACTGTATGGGGGATGACATGAGGGAACGTGGGTTTACTGAGCAAGATACACCTGACCGACGTAAGAGGAAGAAGTCATTTTGCTGTGAAGATCACTGAAAAGGAAAATGCTGAAAGAAGAATAGGAATAAGAAGAGCAACAATCTGCTGAAAATAGTGCCAGAGAACTGAGTACAGAAAGCCTGTACATCTACAAAGAAATGTACTATTTGCTTACCCTAATAGAAGTAAAGGACAGTATATAGAACAATAGATATAAATCTGCGAAGAGTTATTGAGGGGGTTCAAATAATAAACTCCAAAGCAAGATAGGCTCTAACCATCAGCTCTTTGGCTACTGGGTAGAGTCTCAGATAACCCGCATTTATGTCCGAATATTAATTCCAGCCACATCTTAACCAGTTTCTGAAGTATGCTTCGTCATCAATTAAAGAATAAGCACCTTTGAACCTCAAGTTTACTTCACTATCCAAATATTGGTTGGAAGTTTCTCACAAATTTCAGAAATGATGGTAATTTTCAAATTGAATCGTTGCCTTCCATAGCAAACAAATTGTAATGCAACCATCACTAAGTGCTGATTCATATTATTTCAGCTACAAATATACACACCCAGTAGTTTTGCTGAAAGTAGCTGAGCGAGTTTGCATACATGCTGATGTTGGATTAAATGCGAATGCCTCAGATGTAGATGAGTGTATAACAAGGATTTGGTGACAAGAACAATTGAAATATTAAAGATATTCGTCCATCTACAAAATTCCTTTTGAATGGAATTGAAAGCGTTCCTCTTGCTCATATTTGGTATGGTCCTTTATACACTGAACCCTTATCTTGAAAAGTCATTTCCTCAAGCTGGCCTCAAGGTTGATAAAAGAGTATATGACTATCGATTCAGGTGTGCACGACCAGTATCTCAAGATCTCATTGTGATAATAGCAACATTTGGCGTAAATTTTGTAATGTGATCCTCCTACCTCAAGAAAAGATTTGATATAAAAAAACATCTGTCAAAGGTTAATTATTGCCCAACAACATTAAGAGATAATAAGGGTGCAAATTAAATCTACCTTCAAAGGGGCAAAGTACTTGCAAAGATGCCACAAAGAGAAGAATACCTTGAAATATTCCCTTTTAAATGAGGGAGCTATAAATTTTTAATGAAGTAATTGTTGGTTGGTTTGAGATATTAAGTAAATTCATAGTTGAACAAAAAACACAAGTAAACAGAAGCCTTTTTCCAAAGAATCAAAGGTTCAATCATCAGGACAATACAATTTATTTCCTGTCAGAACGTATCAACCCCTACTATAATTATATACTTCTTCGAGGTATGCTCCATCATCATTGAAGAACTTAGCATCTTTGAATCTCAAGTTTCTTTCTCCAGCAGTTAACAGACGGCCTATTCTGAACATTTCTGCGTTACCTTTGTTGATCATCAAACATCGACAACTTTATTTTAAATAACGGATCATTAATCCTCTTTCCATCCAATGGCCTTGGAATGATCCCTTGCTATGAATCTAAACAAGTTTTGCGCTGTGTACATTGAAAGTTGGCATTTCTTTCTTTGGTTTGAATTCAGAATGCCTTAAAACATCTGGAACAGTTGTCATCTTTGTATCCAATGAATTATTAATTTTTCTACTTGGAAATGTGCCTGGAATAGGTACATCTTCAGAGGAACCGCTGAGATCCTGTGCACTTTCCTGATTTGTGGATTCTTCAGCCACGCTGAACTTGTCTCTGATTTTACTTGCTCGCGTAACAATTTGCAAAAACTATTGTCCTTCCCAGTGAATTCAATATTTATGACTGGAAATCTGTGATAACAGTATGTATGTATATATATATATATATATATATATGTACCTAGTGTATAAATGATATGACTGTAGATACATCCTGTAAAAAATTCGTATATAATAATATAATAATAATGGAGATGTTCTTGGTTCTATCCATATTTCGTTTTGTTGATTATTTTATATGCTGTGGCATGTTTTAGCCGCAGAGATAAAACTATTACTTTTAAATCTGACGCTGAAATGTTCCAGGTTTAAAAAATTTCATTGAAACCTTTTAAATCAATTTTTGCTACGATATGACTTGTTAAAGGTATCCCACAAACAAGACCCAGCTTAATATATGTCTACAAGTTAAAACATATCTTAGTTGGTCCCCTTACGACTTCTGGTGGCACTTGATTTGCCTCGTTTCCCCGAATTCATTGCCATAATTTCACTTTAAACTGATCTGCTTTTTCTTTCCTGAGTTTCTACTTTCTCATCTCTGGTTTATTTCTTTTTCGACTACTTTCTTTACAGTTCTTTTATTCGAGTGTCAAATTTTAAATCATCATCAACATCTAAAACATTACGCTAGCACAAAATAAATACAACGAGACAGGTACAAAACAACAAGAAAAGGTTAATTACCTTCACAATTTACTCTACTAAGTTTCGTTTAGTCCAACTTATCACAATTAGCTAACAGGTCTATCTACAGAGACTGCACCATCATTGTAACATAAGATATTTCCCTGTGTTATTCACAAATACTGGTTCTAGATTATTCTTCGTTGATCATGCTTAGTAATATTTCAACTACTAGGCTGAATGAATGGCAATTGAAATTGCAGCCACTCATCTCCTGTACCCAGGTTCAAGCCTTAAAATATCTGTAGTATTTCTTAGTGATGGAAGATCAGCCTTGCAGGCCTTCATCAGACCTACGAATCCTCCCATGAAAAACCTTCTTGAATCTCTTTGTGAATGAGAATAGGGAATGACAAGTTGTACTGTGGTTACCTAGTCACTGTAACATCCTAGGAAATAAACCAGAAGACCAATTTGTCAAGAAAGGTGCTCAAATGGAACAAATATAGGAATATATAGACCTGGAGGAGGCTAAAATGCTCAAGTAAGGGTGCAATCAAAAAGAACTATAAAAGGCATAATCCCCACAAGAGAGTAACCCGCACCGAACAGGTAACCAAATTCAGACAAAAATGCAATCACATCAGAATGAAGGCGCATTTTTACAAAAAACGGAAGACTGGGAACTTGTTAGATTGTCCATGTGGCAACAAGGGACCAGAAAACTCCACCCATGTCCTTCAACACTGCCCCACATTTATAAATCTCGGCACTCAAACTTGGAAAAAACTGACACGACTGTAAGAAAAGCTGTAAGTCACTGTTACTGATCTACGCCAAGGTGGCAGAATACATTATAAACATAAGCATGAGAATGAAATAGTCTGTCGCAGAGAACGCTGAAGGAGATGAAGAAAAAGAATGCTTAGTCATGATACCAAGATATCACATCTGTCATCTTCCTATGATAAACTACATCAAACTTTCATCAACACACTCAAACGTTTACTGCAACTTTATTTTGCACATTCAGACTTTTCAAGCTGTATCAAAAGAAATTCATTGCTAGGGGAAAGGTTATTTATTGTTCACACGCATTTTCATAATGAAATGGAACAACAAATTTTTGGCTCCACAAAATAGTTCCATTGTGCATACACGGACTGGATATTGTTGAGAGGGTGGTTAAAGCAAACTGAACAAGACTGAACACCAATAGCTTTTTGGTTGATTCACTGCATTTTTCTTGATCCTGTCAAGTTGGACTGAACAACGCCAAAGAAACTTAAACACGTCTGCAGAAACCTTTTATTCTGCATGGATGTTGAGTGCCCATTGAGTGACATCGTTGAACTTTTACGACGAGGGTGATCAAGTTTTACAAGGTTCCAAATACGTTAACATGACGTCAATTATGGAACCCGAGTATTTTTCTCACCCCGCAAAATATCAAACCTCCAATAATAACATGATTACCTTTTAAAAAGTCACATTCCCCCCGATTTTGTAAAATGTTAAGTACGTTTTAACGGAACTCTGCGCATTTCTTTCTTCGCTTTTCTATTTGAGCTGATAAATACCCTTTGTTGGCGCCCATTGCTTGATGCAAGGTGTAATATTCTTGTGTGATGCAAAAATATGAGACCAAATACAATCTCATGGTCTGGCTCCACCTTATTGGAGATTGATTTATTATTGCAAATTGTTGGCTCAACGCCCATCTTTTGAACGTGTGCAGGTTTTGCGAATACCATTTAACGTGTGCCATTGCACGACTTTCCTTGTTCACAAGAAATTGCTAACTTGCAGAGAATTGCTGGCCATGCATAGTAAGGTTTGAATTTGCAGAACACGCTTTCAATGTCTGACATTGATTGCATTCTATTGTTTTGATTTGTTTGTTGTTTTTCCTTCTTTATAACATGTCTCATAGGGAGAACAGTAATATTCTTTATTTACTGATTACGATGTAACCTGTTTAACTATTCCCCGGAATAGACGACCCTTCTACTAATACTTTTCCCTCAGTGTTCATCAAGTATTAGCAAGATGGTAGTTGCCCTACTGGCTCGCTCGCAGGTCCTGCTACTAGGACTGATATACTACTTGCAGTTACACATGATGAGGTGGGCCTTCAGCTGAGTTTTGAGTGTGGGAAGATCGGTTGTCAAAATTGAGTTCAAGCTAAACTTGGTATGACAGTATCTGACGCACCTCCTCCAACAATTCAACCACCATCGTCTTATTTCTAAATTTTCAACAGCACCCTTTCGGAATTGTGATACTGCTCTCAACCAGCATGTGATGTAAAACCCCCATTTCAAATCTGACCCTCCTTTTATTATTAACCAAATAACTTCATTGTAATTGCTAAACAAATACATATCAGTCACAGCCAAAATCGCAACAAAGTACTTGCAATAAAAAGCTGGGCTGAAAGAGTCTTCCATCACACAGGTCTTTCTCAGGTGTTCTGTGAAACAAAGATCCTGCAGCTACTCTTCCAAGGAGTTACTTTCGATCTAATTTAGATGTATTGTCGTCGTTCTCAAGAAGAAAAATTAAATCAAATAAATTAACATTTTAATTATTGTTCAATTAAAAGTAATGATCTCTTTAAAAATACCTGCTCCTGAGTTTAAAATGTCAAATTATTCTCGCAACAGAGAATGGCAGGCAAGGTGTGAAATTAATGTGTTTCAATTCAAATACACTTGTGCCCCAAATCTCAGTTACTGTGCAAATGAAGCTTTGACATTGGTTAGCACTCGAGACAATGCTTGTGGGTTCAACAAAAATATTTTTTGTGATAACCAACACCATAGAGATCCCTGTGGTTTGAGAAGAAAAAACACTTCTGGCTCACTTAAAATAGTCAGCTGTTTCAAGTGCTGGCACAGCAGCTGTTTATTTTGGTGTTGTCTGACAAAGTAGTTTTCTTTAAATAGAAGAACCTGCAGAGTCGCATGCAAAGAGACAGTGAAAAGGCTGTCGTGTGTGAAGCCACATGTATTTGGAAAACAAAACCTGGATGCCTTTAGATATAACGTAACATAAACGTATATCGTAACGTTTAAATATTTAAATATTCAAAAATCACAGCTAAAATATATTCATATTTTAGCTGTGATTTTTGAATATTTAATCGATACATCTGATGAGTGAGAAATATCACGAAATAGGCTTGCAGAGATACGAAGTTTAGTCTTTTGACTCCTCTCATTGGATATCACGCTCTGAATGCATGTTGAGGCCTGCTCAACGGTCTGCGCTCGGTTTTCCCGTTGAACAGTGCTCAACATGAATGCAGAAACTGATATTTACTAAGCAAATATTTACATATTACTGCAAACTGCTAACTAAAGTAACGAGTATGACGCAAGTAGCGTTGCGAATATCAGATTATCACGACCTGGCTAACTATTATTTATTCATGGTGGCACCATGAAAAGCAACAAGAGCGAAAGGTGGTGAGATGACATCAAACAGAAAGCTGGAAAAACATGGTTTCCGGTGGCACATTGTCGTCAAGTATGAAAAAATCTGTGGAGGCCACTCGCGTGCAGTGGCGGGACATGATGGGCACTTCAATGCCAGAGTTGGTACAGACTGCCAGGCATAGGAAGGAGTAATTGAGAGGAACGGAGTCAACAAAAGCAACAGCAACAGTCATCTACTGTTAAAGACCTGTGCAGCGCATGGCCTCCTCATCACGGACACAGTCTTTCGCCTACCGAACCGTAACAAGACGTCCTGGATGTACCCACGCAGCAAGCGCTGGTATCTAATAGACTACGTCATAGTCAGGAGACAAACAGAAAGGCAAACAAGCGACTGGATGTCAGCAACCTGGAACAGCACTTTGTGAGACAAAACCTCAGTGAGAACCTGGACAGCAAGCTGAGCCAGTTCAACCCTGGCTCAAACGGAGCACGAGGGACTGGGAAGCATTCAGAGACATGGTGTACAGCATCGCATTCACTCATCCCGGCCAGAACACACGCAGAAACCGAACTGCTTCGACGACAATAATGAGGAAATCCAGAAGCTGCTCGATGAGAAGTGCAAAGCCCACAAAATCTTTCAGCAGGACAACTTATCAATCTCAAAGGAAGGGGCCAACAACTCCACCCAAAGCAAGGTGCAGGCAAAGCCCAGAGAGATGCAGGACTCCTGGCTCAGCAACAGGGCAGATGAGATACAGATGTATGCTGACAGCAACAACTCCAAACGCTTCTATGATGCCCTGAAGACCATCTACAGGCCACAGTGCTCTGGTATGTCACCATTGCTCAGTGCGGATGGGATCACTCTGCTCATCGAGAAGAACGCAATCCTGGACAGATGGGCAGAGCACTTCAACAACGTTCTGAACAGGCCTTCTTCGATCAACAATGAATCTATCGCTCGCATGCCCCAAGTTGACATCAACACATCCCTGGCAGAGCCTCCAACAGAACCGTAAGTCCAGAAAGCAATCAAGCTTCTATAAAATGACAAGGCTTTAGGCTCCGGCTCTATCCCAGCTGAAATTTACAAGGCAAGGGGGGGGGCAGTCTTGGTTCAGAAGCTCACCGACCTACTTCAGACCATGTGGCAACAGAAAGCTATTCCTCAAGAGTTAAAAAGTTAAATGAAGCCCCCATTGTCCATCTCTACAAGAGGAAGGAAAACAGGCAGCCCTGTGACAACCACCGCGGAATTTCTCTCCTTATCATTGCCGGCAAGATCCTTCCTAGAGTCCTTCTCAACCGCCCCATTCAACACATGGAACACAAACATTTGACACAGAGCCAGTGTGGCTTCAGAGAAGGCCGTGGGACAATTGGCATGATCGTTGTCGCCCGTCAGCTTCAGGAGAAGTGCCAGGAACAGAGACCTCTACACAACGTTTGCAGACCTGACCATGGCCTTTGACGTCGTCAGTCGGTCAGACAAATTCATCAGCATAGTGCGACAGTTCCATGACAGCATGCTTGCTCTAGTACTGGACGATGGAGATTCTTCCGAGGCATTCCCAGTCACCAATGGAGTCAAGCAAGGCTGTGTGCTCGCACCTACGCTCTTCAGCATGATGCTCTCAGCAATGTTGTCAGATGCCATCTGCGACGACGATAAAACCAGCATCAAGATCAGATTCAGGGCTGATGGCAAGCTCTTCAACCTGGTGGAAGAGGATTCGGTGCGCGACTTCCTGTTCGCAGACAACTGCGCATTGAACGCCGCCACAGAGGCCCAGATGCAGCAGAGCATGAACTGCTTTTCCACTGCCTGCAACAACTTTGGCCTCACCATCAGTACCAAGAAGTTGGAGGTATTGCACCAACCCGCCCCGCAGATGCCGCATCTTGAACAAGCTATCACCATTGAAGGAGAAACCTTGACAGCTGTTGACAAGTTCACATACCTCGGCAGAACACTCTCCAGATTTGTGAATATTGATGATGAGGTCGACACACGCATCGCCAAGGCAAGCTCAGCTTTCGGACGGCTGCGAGAGTCAGTTTGGGTGAGGAGAGGCATCAAACTGACCACCACACTGAAGGTGTACCGAGCAGTTGTACTGCCCACCCTAATGTACGCTTGTTGGACATGGACAGTATATGAACGCCATGCAAGGAAACTAAACCACTTCCACATGAACTGTCTGAGAAAGTTGCTAAAAATTACCTGGAAAGACAAAGTTCTAAACACAGAGGTCCTCTCTCAAGCTGATCTGCCAAGCATCCACACCCTACTGAGGAGAGTACAAGTCAGATGGGCTGGCCATCTTGCTCGAATGCCAGACACACGTCTCTCCAAGAAACTGCTATATGGCAAACTGGTGGAAGGCAAGCACTCACAAGGTGGACAGAAAAAGCGCTTCAGGGACCCACTCAAAGTCTCTCTGAAGAGCTTCGAGATCCACCCCAACACCTGGAAGACAGTCGCGTTCAATCGCCCAGCATGGTGAAGCTACACCAGCAAAGGTGCTGTCTCTTATAAGCAGAACAGGATCGCTGAGGCCCAAAGAAAACAAGAGCTGCGCAAGTCGAGAGCCAACTCTTTGACCTCAGCTCCAGCAGACAACCTGTGTCCGACCTGCGGCAGAGCATTCCGAGCACGTATCGGACTGATCAGCCACAGCCGGACACACTGTAACCATTCTTCCTCATTTTGATGCCCTTGGTCATCGTCGACAACGACGACAGTTGTCTTTTGATGGTGCCTTCATATCCCCTTGTAGAGTGAGTTGATAATCTTGCCCAAGAAGCCATTTGGCATAAATTTTCATTAGAAATCTCTCATGGGCTTGCTCCAGCTTACGTCAGGAGCCTGAATTAATTAAAGCTTTAGTTTCTCTCTTGTCCTTTTAGATCACAATGCAAACAGTCATAAAGGCCAACCACCTGCAGATATATCACGAGAAATTCCTTCTTCAGCTCCATTCAAACCAAAGATTTCATAACCATTCCATTCTGCCTTGCCATCCACCCAGGCTAAAAGCATGTATGAGCCTTTAGGTAGATTTGCATTACCTTCTGGGCTGCAGAACAGTAGAAGTTTTGCAGCCAGTAATGTAGGGGAGAACACAACCCTTAGCTCTGATAATGGCTTAACTAACTTAGATCAATGCAGAAATAGTTTAGATGATAGCATCATCTCATCATCTTTAACTGTATAATACGGTGACCAGGTAACTTTAGCAAAATTAAACGACATAATTGACGGCTGATACTATGACGTCATAGAAGGGCATGGGGCATGCGGAGTCACTTCAAAACACAATGTGCTGCTAGCTATAGCGTAATTTTATACCTGTATACTAAGTTCATATGCACTGTATATTGATTATAAACTGTCCCATACTAGCGGCAGTTAAAAGTCTTTAAAAAAACAGGCTGGGGTAGAAGTACTAGTAGATTTAGTGTGCTGCATGTTTGGTATACTCAAGTTTCATTCATATCTCCTTCAGCAACTGTGGCTTGGAGAGCAATGTCTCATAGAAGTCCAAACAGGTTAAGCCGCAATTGAACTTTAGCACAAGTGCAGCCTTGATGGATGGTTGAGCCATTTGTATTTTTTCAAGGCCCCAATTGTTGTTTATAACTGAGAAAATACGCTCGACTGGCGCATTCGTTGCTGGCAGACAATAGGAATTCGACGAGTCGGAGTAATTGCGCATACGGAATGCTAAACTTGGTGAAATGTGCGAAGACCTTACGCCATCGCACAGCAGGTGGAGTCTTATCCCTTGTCCAGTCAGCAATCTGCTGTTCGTTCATGACGATCCGCAAGCAACGCACTTCCTTGAACAGTTGATTGTCATCAAGCTCTTATGGTGATGTAGCTGACTGTGCATCCAATGAAATTTGCACAGTGTCCCAGGATGGAGAAGTATTTAATAAAATCCAACTAAAGTTTTGAAAGCGTCAAAGGTCGCCAGTCCACGTATTTAGGTAGCCTACAAAGGTGTTAAAGAATGCGAGACATGCCTGTCTAAAAGAATCTGAAGTACTGTCATCAGCATGCGCAAGTCGTTTTCGAACTTCCATTGGAAGGAACAACGTTTCTCGACGCTCGTCAAGTGAAGAATGTAGGTCACGAACGACGATGCTGGCCTCTACTAGGATGACTTCGTCACCCTCCAGCATACACAGGGGGAGTGGAACGTGGCAGCTTGTGCGTGCATAACGAACATCCAGGCTTCAGTGAAGGGATCGTCAAAGAACTGCCGCAGAATAGTGGGGCATGGCTCCGCTGAGAAATACTCCTTTAGGGCGTTTAAAAGCTGTAGAATACGCTCGAGAGTAAGAAGAAGGGAACGCCATCTTGTACAACAATGACTTACAATCTTCTTGTACTCCACCTCAATACAAACGCAGAAGTCCTGACGTCTAGCCATTTGCACTGTGTAGTGCTGAAAATATCCGTATAACTTCAGCATCACAGTTTCATAGTCAAATGGCAAAGTATCAGCTGCTCGCTTGATGCAGTTGTTAAGAATATGCCCATTGCAGCCAGAACCGATTGTCGGTCGAGAGAGGACTGGAGCTTTGCGAAAACATTTTTTCGGCCATTCCTTGCTGCCCCGCCGAAATTAGTGTTTGTGTTGTCCGCACTTACGCACACAACTTTCTAGGTTATGTCACTGTCACTTATTGTAGATGTTAGTAAATCATTTAAGATTTCGGATGTTTTTTCTTTGACCTCTTCAATCTATAGAATTTTCAGGCACACACCCTTTGTTGCATGAAAGTAGGGGGCAAAAACAGAAATAACTTTAATCGACACATAATTTTACCCATCAAAGAAAAGGGAAACGAAATTCACAGCCGACAAATCCTCTTTTACTTCAGATTGAATGTGTGGAAGAAACATTTTTAAGACAAGAGCTTGAGCTTTTGTCCTGCTGCACCTATATTTTGGCTGGCATGTTTTCTGAAGGAGCTTCGACGTACAATCCAAAGAGCAAAATGATTGTCCGTGACTTACAGCATGATAGACAAAAGTGCCCTCTAGGGCAGCAAGGTTACTTTCGGCATCACTCATACTCTTTTTTGAGAAAAAGGTTAGCGCAGGCTGAGTAGAACTTGCATTGTCCAAGGCACGTTTTTGTTTGTTGACTTGTTGATGCCGCAGTATAGCTGAACGTCCCATGCCAGCAACATTAATGCTGCTTCTCCAAAGATTGCAATAAGCGTCCGTATTCAAACCATGCTTACTTAGAAAAGGGAATTCTTTTGTCCAACGTTCATTAAATGTGCACTTCCTTTTCTTGGACATTGTTTAAAGTTAGAAGTCTTCAAAAATAAGGGACAGCCCTTTGAAATAAAGGACGTCTGGTCAAAAAACTGTATAAGTAACTTATCAAAACTAAAACTACCATTGAAATAACTAAACAAACTTCCTAACTTATTTCTTGAAATAGCCTCTTTCTTAGATATTGAAAGAGAGACAAATAAAATTTGTGATTTTTTCGTATATTTCTTTGAATGAATCTTTCTAAATTAGCCTCAGTTTAAGAATAGCCTCCACCTCATTGTTTTAGCCATTAAGCAATTATTGCACTTTTCATATATTTTTTAAATTTTATGAAATGACTGTCGGCTAAATCCAAATATGTCTCTTTATTTGATCATGAATTCAAATGAATCAAGAACAAAACATGGTGTCAGATCGGGATTAAAGTGGATTTCTTTTCAACAAAGGATAACATTTCATATGTTACGCATTTGGGGCAATTGCTTGCAAGGTTCTTTTTTTCTTTTATGTCTTTGTCTTTGACAAACCACATTTCGCCACAAAATCTAGTGTTTCGTGGTCTTTCATTTGAAAGAGGGAGAGCCATAGCTTTGAACCTTGTGGAGAAAAATTTTTCTTTGGTTCCTGAGGTCCTCCTTTCCTGGAAACGTCCTACTGAAGCTAAAATCCCATGAGTCGTGTTTCCGAATTGAATGTCTGAGGAATCTAGGCTGTCTCTGCTCTATGGTCGGAAAATGTTCTCTTCTATGTTATATGTTATATGTTATAAGTTGACCCGTTCTTCGCCGGGTCGACATATAACATCCGCACCATTCTGCTCTAAAACCATGTTTCTGTGGCTTTACGTTTCTTCTAGAATACCACACATAGAGTCTATGACTCGCATTCGTATAGGATCACTGTCTTGAAAAGGCTTTAAGAAGGAGGATCTTGACTTTTATAGACAGCTTGAAAAATAAATGACGATGATACTGATGATGATGATGACGTTGATGATGATAATGATGATGATGATGATGATGACGTTGATGATGATAATGATGATGATGATGATGATGAAAATGAAGAAAATAATCACATAGCACCTAACACACAGCCCATTAAACTAACGACTTCACTATCAATTGCCACCTTATGTCCACCTTAATCCAATTAAATGTACCCCTCCCCAGCAAACAAACACCATTTGACACAATTAAAAGTGGCTGAATAACTATGATTTTATTTACGGTCACTTCTAAATTTACAGCCCCATCAACCGAGAACTTTGTTACCACTGTAACCATATAACCTCGATGGCTCCCACATAGCCTGGATATCAATATCCGCTTTTCTGACAAAATATTTACCGACAAATCGACTGGACCATTAGCACGATTTCCTAATCACAATCCTTATCAGATAATGTATACACCTTGGTAGTGTTTTTACTACTACTTGATCTAGGACCACTCTAGTCGGCAGATATCCAGCAAAATTTACTACCTGCAAAACTTCTATCTTTTTGCACGCACTACAGTTGGCACTGAGAGCACCTCACTTTGATGAATTGGTAATGTGGCCTACTTTACAACGCATGTTACTCTTCATGTCACTTTTAATAGGTATCCTAGGTCAGTTTTCAATATGAAAAACACCAAATTGACCTTTTCTAGAATGAGATTTAAGTAACAATTTACTTACAAGGTTAACCACCCCATCATGGCTGTTATGCTTTCTTAAAAGAGCCTCTTTCGAAGGTAATATCTGATCACGAAAAAATGTAATATCTGTAATATCTGATCACGAAAAACAAATGGTTCTTCATCCAAATATATTCTTAAACCATCCATCAACTTACTTTTATAATGTTGAGGTCCCCTCTTGGTATCTTATTGAGGTTCATTAGCTTAAGAATATTTCCCTCAAGAATTTCACTGGAGTATCTCCCGCATAGCAACTTGCGCAGCAGTGAGTACGTCTGTGTTTCCGCGTCATACTCCAAGCAAATTACCCTGACAAAGCTCCCCTTTAAATAACTTAGGAATAGATTCCGTTTTTCTTCGTCGCTCGTAACCTTTAGGACTTTAGGCGAAGATATTCAAGTAGTCTTTAACGTTGGTCACTTCGTCAAAAGCAGCTTGTTGAGAGAAAATCTGGCAATTCCAGGTCCACTGTTACTCAAAGGAAGTGCTATATCTAATAAAAAAATCTCCCAATTCCAGTACTGTTTCTGATACAACGTTTAGTGTCCGGTACGAGCGCAAAGGAGACATTCCGATAGCAATAGAAGTTAATATGTGTATCAAAAAATGAGATACACTGTTACAACTTAACTCAAATCCTCTAAATACAAAAACGCTTTTTTAAAGTAGCTCTCCATTTATCTACATACAAATATATTTTGTTACCGTCCATCATTGTGCTTTTTACAACCGTCAGCATATTTGTGACCAGGTCTGGCACTATTTCGACATGACATCAAGTACTTTTGCCGTTCTTGTCGTTCCAATAACGCAAGGGCGGTGGTATGACTACGGAGATAAAAAAGTTGTGTATTTTGCGTTTATGTAGGCAAGAAGGAGCATTTTGTATTCAGTTTATTTACGGTGCTTTGTTGTAATAATTTTAGATTTTACGAAATTTGTGAGAATGACGTCGAAGTCTGAATATCTACCCATAGAATAGAATCACACTTCACAAATCCATTTGAAATTATTTAGTAAATCTCTGGTTTCCTTTTTTTTTAAAAAAAGGCAGCGCTTTGCAAACTCAGGGCCACTATTTTGCTTATTTTGGAGTTGTCACGAACGTAATATGTTTTTGCTGGACAGTACATATTCCGAAACACGAAAAGGAGTCCCAAGGGTGGATCAATGGCGCACACAGTTTTACAAGTAAATGTTCAAGTTCATCTCATATGTATTATAGTATTTACATGTACGTAGTACTTAGAAGGTATGTTTTCTTTATGTGTCATAATTATTAAATAAATTACAAAGTAACGCCCATTTGTATTTTGCCTACCTTTCTGTTCTTTATTGTCCTAATTTGAAAAGTTTTTATTTCACTTATTCCTTAAGAGGCTGATTGTTTGCCTGTATTATGAATATATGAATGGCTACCAAAAGCAAATTCATTACAGGCAGTGTCATAGAACGCAAACTGTTGTGAAGGGGGATATGAATCCAAGATATTGGCCCAATAACGAAACAAAATGGTCTCAGTGGTTTTGCATGAATCTGACAGCTGGTTGCAAAGCAAGAATTCACATCTTAACATCAGAGAGAGAGAGAGAGAGAGAGATTTATACCATCTCTCGGCACAATCATCTGCCGAACTTTGAGACCTGAAAAGCAAAGGCAGCCATTGCTGAGATAAAGCAACGAGTTGGGTAAGAGCCGAACATTCATCCATTGCACAACAAACAAGGGATGTTCGCAGCTTCCGACTTAGAAACATTGATCACTTTCTCAAATGAAAAGTCGTTGTTAAAGAGATCGATACACAGGCAGAGGCGAGAACACCAACAAATTCCAAAGTCCTTGGACTAATTCGAAAAAATACCAGAGCAAAATTACTAAGATGACGGAGAAAACTGGCTTTTATCTGAGAACATCGACGTGGTCTCTCAGAAGAAGATTTGATTCTGAAGATGAGCTGTAATAAACCAAATGGCCAGTGGTTCTCTTTGGTTCGGTGATTGCACATTTAAATCCGTGCCTAAGATCATCACCCAGGTCTATGTAATGGATTAAAAGACGTTGATGAAGAACCCGATTAAATCTTCGTATCAAATAATGTTCGGTCCACGACTTGTCCTGGTGCTAGAACAACGTCGTCAGGAACCAAGGCTCTTTTCCAGTGACTTTGAGGTAGCCGTCACTAATGCTTTTATCATCGCGTTTCCGAAACTGACAGAAAAATTTTGTCATTTTCATTTGAGTCAGAGTATGTGGCGTAAAGCAGAAGCCGCTGGAATCGCAAAACTTCATAGACAGAAAGATCATGGAGACACACCCTCTCAGTTTGACAGCTGTCTCACCATTGCCTTTAAAAACCTCAAGGAGTTTGCAGATGAATGACGGGAAGATCTGTTGAACCACATGGAGGACTTTTAGGTTTTGGGATAAACCAGAGGCAAGGGAAGACAAACACTTGAGGTCACACCGAGGACAAATAACAACTGTTAAGCATGGTACTGTCGTTGGAAAACTAGTAGGAAAACCTAATCCCAGTGTCTTCTCGATGTTACAGAAAATGAAAAAGAACTTGCAATATTCGAGTATGCAACATGATCTTATAGAGGTGGGTAATGAACTCCCAAACTAAAAAGAAAAATATGTGTTGAAGAACGATAGATTGAAAATAATGACAGAAACGTTTAGAGAATTCATTGTTCGTGCAGATGACCCTAATCTCTAGCATTTTTTTTTGCGTTACATGAGAGCAGTGTGTCACTCAGCAAGGGGTACTTTAACCAATAAATAATGCTTGCTGTGCGCTTTTGACAAAGCATGTATAAAAAATGACAAGTTTCAAAATGCCCCTGTAACAGATGTTTAAAAACCAAATTTGAACCGTCTCGGAAATAACTTTTATCACATTGATTGTATCATTATGTCATGTATCAATCTGTCCCTATCAATTTGTCGAGATCCCACTTTAAGTACTGTTGTAAACATGGTACAACAAAATTTGAGGCTAACAGAGAAAAGACTCTCCAGATGTTCTCATTCCATATTGGAAATGCAAAGAAAATATAGTTTTCCAAGATGATCTTTTCATTAAAGGAACGTGCATCATTCTGCCTTAATGACTCAAGAACCATTTTTCTGAGTGAAGGTCATTCTTTTTAGCAAGGTGTTAAGAAATCAAACTGCTACCTCCCACAGCAATCTTTTGGGTATGCCTGAACAAAGGGATTAAAGATATGGTAGAGCACTGTGACACCTGCCAGAGATATCAACCGATACAACAAAAAGAGCCACTTTATCCTCGTGATGTTCCTCCAAGATCTTGGCATACTATCGCCACAGATCTCTTTCAACTGGAAAGTCAAAATTATCTTTTTGCAGGAGACACTCTTGTTCTTCCCTTTGTTCAAAAATTGACTGGTCTGACATCAACAGTATCCATATCTCATCTGAAAAGGATTCTTTGATGAAAATGAAATCCCAGAGACATTACTTTCTGAGAACGTACCATAGGTTTTTAGTGAAGAATTCAAACCATTCTCGAAGAAATGTGCTTTTTAACTTGTGGCAACTTCTCATCTTCTAAACTCCAAAGCATTCATTGAGCATTTTGTCAAAACAGAAATACCTGTCTTTACCAAAAGCCAAGAAACTAACTCAGACGCTCACTTGGCAGTCCTACAGAGCAGCGCCACTACCTTTCGATCTCTCATCACCTGCAGAACTCTTAGCTGGAAGGAAATTCAAGACTCCCATAACGTTGTATCTGGTGACTGAAGTCAAATAAAGTTTCATAGAATTAAAAAGAAATTCATCTCAGCAATACAGTCAACAGCTACACTCTCTACTACATCTTACACAAAATGTTTGTGTCAAAGATATAGAAACATAGAGATGGGAACTAGAAAAAGTAATTCTTTGGGCACCTCAACCAAGGTCATTTATAACAGAGACACAAGTAGAGGTAATATTCAAAGTAACAGAGAATGTTGTATATCGTACTGACACATTGTATGCAAATTAACTTTGAAAATCAACCACACTTACCTTATTAGTTAGACCGTGATTCTAAGTGGTAACATCTAAATTTATTACCCCATGTTTCCCATCAATATCTCCTTCACAGCTTGACAGCAAATTACAACATTTCTTATTAAGATCAATGTAGTTCCACAAAACTAATTAATATGATGGTAAAAAAGTGCTTACAATGAATATATAGCCAGAAAAATAAATAATTAAATTTTCTCAAAACAATCGGAGATCTCGAGAGGCTTTTAGACCGGAGTTAATAATGGGCCTGTTGTTCTTAATGGCTAAAGCTTCTTTTATCAAAAGAATAGACCAAATGTTGCTTTGAACAAGGTTGATTCGAGCATTACGTAGTTCATTAATACTCAAAGGTTGTGTGTTCACAATCAGCCATGTGTAAGAAAATTTATTTTTGTCAAAAGCATGTTCCTTTAAACGTTCAAACTATGTTCTTTCATTTTTACCAGTGTACGACGATGAACAACCAGGACATTTGAATTCATAAACAACAAAGGAATTTTTCAATAACGGCGTGCGGTCTTTAGTATTTCAACAATAACTCACTTAGCTTGTTTCATAAAGAGGTTTAAAACATATACGTTGCCATTATTTTAAGTTCCTTTTTATTTTACGAACACCTGTCCGGAAAAAGGAAATACTAGGCTCACCAATTTAAGGTGCAGGTTATCTGGCGATAACTTCACTATTATCATATGAATTCGGACGCTGCTGATCAATTACCTTCTTCTCGAATTGGTTGAGGAATTTTTCGACCAATAATTTTGGGAAAATGTTCCAAAACGTTTGATATTACGTAATTCGGTAGAAAGTCTATCACATGAACAGATAAGATAAGCTTGAGTAACAAGGCTTCGGATCTAGGCTATACGAAAATTCCAAGTAACATAACTATTACAATTAAAAAATAAACCAGTGTTTTTAGATTTTCGGTACACTGAAAAACGGTTATCTGCTTGATCGAAAAGAAAGAAATTGAGGTGTTTTGTTCAGGAATTCATCAGCCGTAAATTTCAGGTTTTTGTCAGAGCGTTCAAACGCAGCATGGACAGTGGCAACATTTTATGGTTTTAACAGAATCAAGGTATCATCCAGCGTTTATAAAACATTATGGTTCCATCTGTGATGTGTAGAGTTCATTTGAGAGGTACATTGGTAAATAATGATTCCACATCGAAGGGAACAAACCGGTAACCATTTTTCAACAAATCTGTTGGTATTGTTCTGAAGGTTTAGGGGATCTCGCTCCTCTAATGACCTTTTGACTGTAATCACGGAAAGTATCTATAGACGTATTGATGAGTCTGGTGAAGGAGGAGCTATAGCGATTAATAATCCCAAGTATTAAGGTGTGGCAAGCTGGCTTGCTTCATAAGCTTTCAGTTATGGTATCTGTGGGAGGGTCTTTGGAATCCTTCAGTCCTTTCTCTCAGATCGTAAAATCCGTGTCACATAAGATAGAGTTAAATCACTTAACTTCCTGGTAATTTACTTCATTTTAGTAACATCTATGCTGGCGACATTACCCTGTATTGACCACAAGGCAACTCAGCAGAAACAAGTCAAATTTGTGAAAGCTTTAAAATTTGACCTTCAAGGTGACAAAGAATGGGGAAGGAAATGGCTGGTTTCTTTTAATGCGGCTAAAAGGGAACTAATGTCATTCAATAGAAACCTGAGACCTTATCTCTCAACAAAATTCATTGAATGTCATTGCGAAGTTAAGGCTAGTGAGGTTGCCTCTCCTCTCGAAAAATGTTCATCTATGAGGATACTCGACAAACAAAATCTGCTTCTACACTAACATGAAAGATAAAATCTCGACACAAATGAAATCGAACAAATCATTTTGATAAAAATGACTGTGTTTATGAATTTGGTAGAGGAAATTTCCAATAAATTCGATTAATTTGAATCCATTTAAGTGAGAAAGCTGTGCAAATGAAGAGGGACAGTTAAAATCTTGCGTCTGCCTCTGGGTCATGGTTTTTGGATCAGATCTAATGGCCTATCAAAATCTGTGTGTGATCGAGAAAGATGCGGAGCAAATATAGATGTTGACTGACAATTTCCCTCTGCGCTTTTACTTCATTTATTGCATTGAGGAAATCGACTTATTATTGCATAAACCACGTGTTTATTCCTTGATTATGATTCATNGCCACATGTTTTAGTTTTGCTCTAAACCAAAGTGTTTTCCTGACCTTGTTTATTTTGCTCTTATTAAGCTTTTATTTCAGTACTATTTATGGCATTAGAATCTCGTATTCCCTGTAAACTTGCATAATAGAATCAGACACCGAATCTGGCCATTTGCCATTTGAAATTTAGTATTCTTGTGTAGAGAGACGTCGTACACAATTCTTATGTCCTTATAAAGAAGGGCACAAATAAATATATATCAGAAGGGACTTTTTTATTATTTCTTTGACCTCTTTTAATAATTACTCTTTGTGTTTGGGAAACCCCTCTGCGCTTTTACTTCATTTATTGCATTGAGGAAATCGACTTATTATTGCATAAACCACGTGTTTATTCCTTGATTATGATTCATGAAGCAAAGTATTCAATTTGCGTCAGTGCCTCGATTGGAATAAGAGGTAGGACCTCAGACAGATCGAAAGAAAAAATTCTAGAAACTTTTCTATTGATTTGCGCCCTAGTTCAGCTATTACACATACTCGCTTGCAATTAGAAATAATATTTTAGAATAATATTATTTATTATTAATATAAATATTATTAATATAATAATATTTTACAACTATTTCTATTTAAGCGGTAGTATGCATCACGTGTAGGAGATTCTTGTTTTGTCGAATTCGCTGTTATGCATTCAAAATGTTTGAATATGAAAGAAATTATAGAAACGTATGAGTGCTTTTAATTTGGAGTTTGTTTCTGTTATATCTTAAGAAATGATGCGAGTAGAGGTTGGAATCTCTACAGGCTGCTGGTAAGATCTCTTTACAAAGTTACCATTCTTTTGCCTCGTCACATTACTAAACAATCACAACGTGTGCCTTCTTTTCCTTCTTACCCACTTGAACAACCTTGAATTGTTTTCTGATGTTCCTGTTCGTTTTGGTTTTCAAAAACGACATTCCTGCACTCAATCACACTATTTTCAACTCAGTAGGTTTAAAGCTCTTTGTCTCTGTTTTTACTTAAAGGTCAAACCACTTCACCGTACAACATAACAGGCTCAATGGCTGCCCTACAGCGCAAGCTCTTACGAATGGTATCTTGTTGTCAGAGACAAAGGAATCATTTTTCGCGTGTAGCTAATTACTTTAGGTGTAGTGCCACGAAAACATTAAAAGTCTACCCTAGCAATTTGATTTTCAAACTTAGTAAAAGTCAGTCCTATTCAAGGTACCTTGAGGTATATAAGGCACTTTTCAGTGCCTTTTTAAATTGGGCTTTCGAAACTAGGGTTACTTTCTCTAAAACACTATTAGGATAACCATTACTGAACAAAATTTGCTTAATTTGACCCATTTCTCCTGACAGATTCTTAAAGAAACAAATAACAACAGCACATTGATCTAGAATTTTTATTAGACCAATTTTAATCCAAGATCCAAATATCTTGCAACAGACCCATCAGCAAAGCTACTCCTTTTCCTTGCAGGGTTTTCAGCATCTTGTTATACCTAATGCCCCTTGAGTTCCTCGCTTTTGTACATACAGTCGATTAATGTCACATTCAGAACGAACTCTTTGCTCGTAGTTTCAGTCTTTCTTTTTCTCCCACCCATTTCACGTAGCTCAATTGCACGCAAATTTAGAAATCTACACGGTATCTTAACACTGAAATAGCGGAATATTTAAAGTTTATATTTCATTCCTTCCTTACAATTTAATCTTACAAATCGATAGAACCCTTTTGAAATACTCATATTTCAAGTTTCCAATCATTACTCTTTATTTTACACTATCAAATTCCAAGATTCCCAAATATTTATACCCACTCCTTTTAACATGTTTTTGTTCCGCCTGAAAGTAAGAGTATTTCATTACCTTTTCTTTGATCAACTGACCCTCTCTGCATAATTAACACTCCGCATGTTTAGTTTAAAATTTAATTTTGATATCATCGCTAAAACTTGGACATTTGCATAGGTTATTGCATCTCTATATCCCGTAATAGATCAGGAAATACAAGATATTCTTATATATCCGTCACCACACTACTTTTACGATTACCCTAAGATTGGCCTTGGCTCTACAGGAGAAACTGTGACTGTCGAGCAGTTGGCCACATTGGCCAATAAATATTTGAATTTGCCCTCCCATCAATTGCAATGTCTGAATCGTCTCCTGAATCACCTACACTACCACTCAAAACATCTCCTCCTGCAGCATATCTCCTGGAGCTACAAGGCTTTTAAATTACCTTATAGCTCCAGTCCCTTACATCAAAACTGCAGTCTAGGTAACGTTCTTTTCAGCGTAACCCCTATAGATCTACAGATTTCAGGCAGAAATCTGCTTGTAGTCGTAGTGGTTTTGGTCATTTAGACGGAGAATGCAATTAGCACTGGTGTTATGGTACCAATGGGGTATAGGTTTACCCCACGATGTTCACATACCGTATTTCAATCACATCAGATAAATGTCCGAGTCACCTACTAGATGGGACAAATCGGGATGACGTAGGACGTTCTAGTCGCCTGTTCAATATCATGGAAATAGTTTCAGAAACACAATTTCTGATTAGCACTGGAGATGATGTTAGTGTTATACCCATCCTCCCAAGCAGAAGACTTGTCCTGCCTCCCTTACCATGTAGGGCATGAATGTCTTCTATTTGTATCTATGGGAGCAATCGTGCACTTAGATATTGGTTTATATCGTACCTACAGATATTTGTGTTATTGATGATGTCCCCTTTTTAATCATTGGGACAGACTTTCTGACCCAGTTTAATCTCAAATTTGATGTGCGGTATTGCAAGTTAATTGAATCTACCACTCTCTTCATCATCCAGGGAGTAATTTATCAGCTACAATCTCAACGACCAATGTATGTCATCCTTTTGCCTGCATCACCATACCAGGGCATTTTTCATCCGTTTCCTTCTCTCACTGTCATAAACACCCTATATATTTTAGTTTTGTGTACTTTACGTCATTTTTGTGCTTTTTCAATTTTGTATCTGGGATTATTTTGTGGACAAAGTTGAGCTGGTAATTGGCCAAAATGTGTTAGAACTCACTTTTGTAAACTCTGAAAATGGGAAACTATGCAATTACTGGAGAGGAGCTGAACATCGCCCGAACAATAATGAAGTAAAACATGAACTTTGGAACATGAATGAGGTTTCACCCTAGAGGCTGTTGAGCCAGTTGAAAGTGTAAACAGAAGGGGGTTTGTTTATTCAAGAAAGATCGTTCTTTGGCAAGTCTGGTTGACGCTCTTTTATTACATTTCTTATGGCAGGCTTTATTGTAGAGTTATTTTTCAGTTAATTTAGGTCTCTACAAAGTTCGACAATTCCGCCATAGCCTCTCCCAGGCCAGGTTGAGAAAGCAGGAGGGTTGGGCGTAAGGCTAGTACACTTACCCTGTAAAAAAACGTGAAGACTACAGAAACAGCAAGAAGTAGACATTCCGGTCAACAATCTTGGCGTGATGAAAAACACGGCACATCCTCGAATGTATCTCAAGAAATCCCACACAACATGGTGCCCGGGACATCTTTCGAGGTACATATGATGAGCGTAACGAAAGCGGAGAGGCAGTTTCCCCTCTGAACAACCATATCTTTTTCGCCAAAAGCATTACAAAGACAGGCACTTGGAACGTTAGAGCCTTATATGAAAATGGAGAACGTACGGAAGTAATCAGGGAAATGAATTATATCTAGAATCAGTAGCAATGGCACTTCGGTGCTACACTCGAGACCTGAAGATGAACATGCAAGGGGAGTAGGTATCTTTTTTAACAAGACAGCTACAGTGGATGTGATATTCTGGAATTCAGTTTCATATCGAATCGTCACTGTAAGAGTAGAATAACGACATTTGGAAGTATCCATATTGCAAGTGTACGCTCCCACAGAAGCAATAAGAGTAGACCGTAAAGACGTCTTCTTCGCTGAACTGCAGGAAACAATTGAAAATCTGCCTTTGCATGACTTGAAGTTAGTCATGGAGGATTTGAACGTGAAGATTGGATCCAACCGTATAGGTAACTGGACCATTGTTGGACCATTTGAAACTGCAGTGAACGCAAATGGTAATGGAAACAGTTTCGTCAAACTCTGCAATGATAACGACCCGAGGTTGGGAAATACCTTCTTCAAACATAAACTAATACACAAGCTCACCTGGAAGTCCCCAGATGGCAGCAGCATAAATGAGACTGACTACATGTGCATCAGCAGAAGATGGAGGACATCACTGATAGACGTTCGAGTGTTCAGAGGCGTAAATAAATCTTCACACTACCACCTGCTCATCGGAAAAATCAGGCTGAAACTCAAAAGACTCAGCAAACTACAGCAGAAGTGTACCTTTGTAACTGAAAACTGACAAATCCAGAAATTTCTAAGAGAACATCAACAACAAATTTGCAGTTCTTCAGAGAGACCAGGAAGTTTAATTCAAGTTGGCACACTTCTGAGATGCAATGAAGGAGAGTGCAGAAGAAGTGATACGATACAGGAGAGGAAAGCTGAACGAACAGTGGATGTCAGACTAAACATGAAGTTTGATCGACAGAAGATGCGAAGCCAAAGCTATCAGGGAGCAAGCTAAGACCAGACAACAAAAAGAAACGACCTATGAACCCTACAGAACAGCTTACAGAGACGTCATGAAGCACTGCAAGAGAGACAAGCAGACAAGGATTAAGAAAAGAAGTACAGAAGCACAGAAAGCACCACAGAGAAACAATACTCAAGCACTGTACAAAATTATCAACTAGCTGACTGGAAAAATGACAGATTGTTGAACACCTCTAGGAAGTACTCAATCAACACGAACCAGAAACCAAATACGACTTGGACAGCCTGATTGAACCATACACTTTACCAATCGACATGTCATCCATATCTAGAAGGGAGGTAGAAGCAGCAGTGAAATTTATCAAGAACAACAAGGCCCCAGGAGTAGACAATAATAGTGGCGAACTGCTGAAAAATGGTGGCAACGCACTCCTTACAGAATTTGTTACTCTCTTCAATAAAATATTGAGGAAAAACAGGTTCCAGCAGAATGGGGACAAGGCCTTATTGTCAAACTACCGAAGATAAGGTGACTTAAAAGACTGCAACAACTGGAGAGGCATTACGCTACTATCAGCCCCAGGGTAAGTCTTCAGCCGAGTGATACTGAAAAGACAACAGTCAGCGGTAGATTACATTCTTAGAAAACACCAAGCTGGCTTTTGTGAGGGAAGAGCATGCAGTGAACAGATATTCATAGGTATTTCTTTGCTCCTGATGCTGGTTTTCATCACTTTGCACTTCTTGTCATTCTACTTCAGTCCAACGTTAGAAGCATTCTATTTAAGTCTGGATATTGTCTGCCGCAGATGGTTTATGATAGACGATGGAAGAGCAACATCCTTCAACAAGGTTGTGAATTCCCAGGTGCTAATAATCCTCCTTATGCGTTTCTTCTTATCTATCAATTTCCAGCTGTTGTCGCTGATCCATGACGAAGAGGCTTCTCTGTTGTTCCAATCCCCTCTCAATATCTTCACTCTCAGTTTTGTTTTCCTTACTGCCTCACAGTACGTCTTCTTTGTTTCCTTATCCTTCAGTTGATCTAAGTTAGATTTTATCTTGACCTTGTTTCTTTTCCTATGTGACAAACCTTGATATTTGTCCTCACCAGGTAATGGTGGCTGTTGGCGTCCCCTCCTCTCTGTACCTTTGCGTCAAGTAAAGACGACGTCCATTGTCCACTGATTAAAAAAATAGTCATAGTTTTTGTAATTACCTTTTTTTACAGTAAGAGGTCATTATCCTCCTGCCCAGCCCCAAGACTTGGAGGACCAGGTTTTTTCTGTCAGGATGTCCTTCCCTTGCGTTGGTCCATGTTTGGTACACGTATGATGGAACCAATTAATATCAGCTGATGTTTTCCTATTGCCTGGTTCCCCAAAGATGGAGGACAAGCTTAGAGAGCTTTTATTGACCAGTGCAAGGTAAAATCAGTCACGCAATCTGATTCTTATACGGTATTTCGAATTGAGGATTGTCTTGATAAAGTCAGGAGTGCTAAATACATAACCAAGGTTGAGCTAATGAAAAGCTACTGGCAGATACCTTTATTTAATCGAGCCAAGGAAATATGAGCTATGGTAACGCCAAATCGCATATGCCAACCCAAGCTTAGGAGGTTTGGTGCTAAAAATGTCCAAATCACTTTCTAGAGGTTTATGAATTCGCCCACAGAAGAAATCGAAAATGTTGTGGTGTACATTGATGATGTTGTATTCAGTGATACTTGGCCAGACCACGTAGCCACAATAAGACAGTTTTTCTAGTGACTATCTGAAGCCCACTTAGTTATCAACCTTTAGGCGTTTTTTGTTTGAATATTTCATTGGGTTGGTCAAAATTTTGGGGTTTTTTTGTTACATTTTGGTTTCTCTTATAGTTTCTGTAGACCATCATTGTAATGCTCACACAACCTTGCTGCGACGAGACAGCAGTCAAACATATTGTCAGTCATCATATTCGCAGAACCTCCTTTTCTTCATCTCTCCGCCACCTTGATCCTGATCGCCTTTCAATCCCCAAGGCTGAATTTGACAACATCCTGCAGTTAGGCATATTTCGCTTATCAGCTAGCAGCTGGTCCTCACCTTTACATATAGTCCCAAAGAAAGACCAATGCCACTGAAGCCTTTGTGACGACTGTCATGCCCTAAACAAAGCAACCAACGCCTGACATTCATTGTGTTACACGCAACTATTAAAGCGCTGTATCTGACAACAGTCACCACCATTGTGTTAATAGCCATTACCAAGCTGCACCCATTCAGTAAAGATTTTAATAGGAGTGTCAGCCTTTTCAAATATGTCTCTCGCACATACAATCATCACAAACAGAATCAGGCTCCAGTATACCCAAATATTTGTACCCCGTATCATCTGGGTCCGTTATGGATTTTCCTGCTGGAAACAGTGTTTCACAATTTTTCTTCCATTGGACCTTTTCTTCTTCAACAAGGCACACTTTGAAATCCAAAATTCTGCACAACTATAATCACATCACAGACAAACAGTCTGAACCAACTAATCTAAATGATTTTCATTTTCCGTTTAGAGTTTGAGATCATACACAAACAACAAATAACATACTTCGGGTCCATTCATTTCAAGTTCATAGCATTTTTCCTTCCTCTACAAAAATTGTTAAGGGTATCAATGCCATTACAAAGAAAAGAGTAGAGAACGTATTACCCTATAAAGGACCTGAAGACCACAGAGACAAAGCTCAAGAACGCCATGAAAGAACTTAAGATTGCAGTAAGATACGTAGATTTTATTCATTTAGCATCTTTCATTACAAGTAATAACATCAAAACTAACCGTAGGGCTGAACTGAATCAAAATCAAAAACGTTTGAAACAGGAAAATTTAAGTGAAAGTATTAATGCCGATAAAGTCATCTTTAATTATTCGTCCTATGTATTTAATGATATCGTAAAAGTTCTAAAGAAAGTTCTGTATCGTGGTCTTACGTTTTACGTTCGTCCGAATAAATTAGACTATTGTCAGACATTGACCCCATTTGAAAAACTCGCTAGAACACCTAAGAATCAATTTATTAATCGCAAAAGTAATGTAGATTTAAATTATGTTAAGACTAACTTAAAAGATATTACTCTGTCCACTTATCATAGTTATTCTCCGGATTTCCTTCCTCTCAACATGAGTAGGGCTGAATTATTGAATTATTATGAAATATTGGAATAAGGATCTTGTTATCGTACGTTCCGACAAGGGCAATGGTATTGTTATTCTTATTTAAATAGATTACATTAACAAAGTTGAACTTCTTCTATCGGACACGTGTAAGTTTAAGAAGCTTGATGCTGAATTGCTAGATCTCTGTTGTAAACGTGAAGGGCAATTTATTGGCTTTTTGAGGGATACACTTTTAAAAAACAGATTCATTTCTGAGTCTGTCTGTTATGATCTTTCGTCTCGGGAGAGTAAAAACCTGGTATTTTGTATGGCCTTCCTAAGGTTCATAAGGAGTTTTGTCTTGCTAGGCTCATTATGTCAGCTATTGGAACCTATAATTATGGTTTAGCTAAATTCTTGGTTCCCATGTTGCAGCCTCTTACTAGTTATCAGTATACTGTTAATAGTTCTTTCTCTATTGTTAAGGAAATTACTAACACTAGTTCTTCTCATGGTACTGTCATGTTCAGTTTTGATGTTCCTAGTCTTTTTACTAACATTTCTCTTGATGAAACGATTAATATTATTTTAGATGGCCTCTTTAGTGAAACTGATGTATTAAGCTTTAATGGCTGCTCCTTTAATAAAGCTCACTTTAAGAAACTTCTGGAATTTGCTGTCAAGAATAATAACTTCATTTTCAATAATCAGTTGTATGACCAGGTTGATGGTGTAGCTAGGCCGTGTCTATGCTAATACCTTTATGTGTGCTTTGGAAAAGAACTTTCTTTCCAACTGTCCTACTTTACTGTAGGTATGGCGATGATACCTTTTCTATATTTGAGAATAATACTCAGGTTCAATGTTTCTTTCAGTATTTGTATCGCCAACAACCTGACACTTCATTTACTCACGAAAGTGAAGGTAGTAACTCTGCCGTTTTTAGATGTTTAGTCACGCATTCTGATAATGGATTCTCTACTAATTTGTATCGTAAAAAAACGTTTACTGGCTTATATACTAACTTTGAATGCTTTTCATCTATTCAATACAAGGTTAATCTTATATTGATTCTGATTTATCGTGCTTATCAAATTTGCTCTTCACATCTTTCCTTTCATGAACAAGTTAGTAGTATTAAATGTGTTCTTTTACAGAATCGGTTTCCTATCCATCGTATTAACCGAGTAATTAAGAATTTTTTAGATAAACAGTACATTATTAAAATCAAGCCACAAAACGTTCTTAAGCTTCCCAAGCTTATTTTGCTTCCATATTTAGGAGTACATAGTATTCGTCTTAAAAAGAAACTTAACAAGTGTCTGGGCAAGATTTACCCTCATATTGACTTTAAAGTTACTTTTCAATCAGCTAAACGCATTGAAAATTTCTTTCCCTTTAAGGATCGTGCCCCGAGTCATGTTCGCTCTTCGATCGTGTATAAATTTAAGTGTAGTAGTTGCCTTACCACTTAGTATGGCAAACCATCCCGCCAATTTATTGTTAGATGTAGAGAGCATTTAGGGTTAATAAAAAAGGGAAAAGCATTAAAGGCGTTTCCTCGTCCATTAAGGACCATATAAATGACACAGGCCATAATGCTTCGATTGAGGATTTTTGTATAACAGATATTACTTCTAATGAACTTGATTTACTTATTCACGAGAGTTTGCTTATCCTCAGAGACCGACCCACACCAACCAAATTCCTCGATACCTCTTTGGCCTTTCTAGTCTCTTTAGGATTCCTTTTGTTTTTCGCCTCCTCGTTATCTCCCTTAATTGGTAATTTTCCCTATTTGCCTACCTGTCATCTTCTTATTTAGGCACTTTCTGCCTGTTTACTTTAGTTACCCATTGTTTTAGGTAATTATTTCACAGTGGTTTTCATATATACACCCCCCCTCAATTTTTTCCCCACTTATTAGCTGAGGATGGGACAAGCTCGCCCCGAAACGTTCTTGATTATTTCGTAACAGATTTGTCTTAAAACCTGATTATGCCCTTACGGTTTGTCTTAAATAATTGGTTTGTCATGGATGTGTCAATGAAATGAAATAAAATAAAAGATTTACAAACGACTATTCTGTTCTGATTTATCTGAAAAGGATATTCTGTAAAATATCATCTTTGAGTAAAGAACGGATTGTTGCTTGAACGGGTAGTATTGCAAAGTTGTAACATTATTTTGAGGCTGCTAATTCTCCGTTCTAGTTACAAATTTAAAGCACACTTTTCTCATTCGTGTTATTTACCTGCTTTTTACATTTTTCTGGTCTCTGCAATATATTTTCATCACCTTTCCTTTGAGATAACTTCCAACGAAGAGTAAACTATTTCACTCTCATTCATGTTTTTAACCTCTTTCCGACGTTTTTCTGGTGTTTGCAATTCTTTGTCATCTAAGATGGCTATCACAAAGAATACATTATTTTCAGATGAGTTTTCCTTTAACTTTTAAAATAATGATTTTACTGTGTAAAATCAATTTTAATGTTGTACAATTGGTAGCAAAATATTAATAATATTTTATAGTTCTGAAAATAATTTTTCTTTCGAATTGTCTACATTTTTATAGTTTGGATTCGTCAAAATGATTTGTCGCAACAGCAACCTGACTAGTTTATTACCACACTTAATTGAGCTCCAGCAGATACTCTTCTTTGTCAATTTGTGAATAGATAGGACTTCAACGATGGCTTTAAAAGTTTTTCACGTCGTTTGATTGATAGGGTTTGATAAACAAAAACCATAGGGGATATAGTAAAACTGTGATATGTGGACATAAATAAGGTATAGAAATAGGTTTATTGGGTTGTCCTGGATTGGTCGAAAATCGGCGGTGAAATTATTAAGAGATCTTTTGAAACCGGAACGGAAATTCAAGTAACCATGACAAATTTCATAACACGTTTTAGATTCATTGGGTTATTGAGGCTTGGAAGAAAATAGACAAAGAAATTAATAAGAAATACTTGGCAGGATATCTAGAAGTTACCGTGATATATTTTTTATATCTAAGAGAACATTCAAAGCCTCAAGGTCTGGATTGGTTTTGAATGAGCTATTTGGTTCATGGAACTCATAAAGAGTAGAGGGGAGAAAACATAGCCTTGTCTAAGCCCTGTTGTAACTGGAAACTGGTCAGATCGTCCTCTGGCTGTGCGGACTGCACTCATGCTATTGGCATAGATTGCCCTGATGTTGTACAACAGTTAAACCTTGACATTGTATTGCTCGAGAATCTTCCAGAGCTTGTCTCTGTTGACTCGGTCGCAGGCCTTTTCTTGTTCTGTTAATAATGTAAGGAGGTCTTTGTTGTATATATCAACTCTTTCATACAGTTTTCGGAGTGCAAAGATGGCACCTGTGGGCCATCTTCCTTTCCGAAAGCCAAATTTTGAGTTGCTCAGTAAAGGTTCTACTTTGGCTTTTGTGCGTTGTTCCGCTATCTTTACATACATTTTTCCTGCTTGCCGGGGTAGTGGATTGACTCTGTATGGGCTACAATATTTTTCCTTCTGCCCTTCTTTTTCCAGATTGGCACCACTACTGGATTTTGCCATCCCTTTGGTACTCTTCTGCATTCCCATTCTTTTTGGAAGACGATGGTGAGCCACCCGACCCCCCTTTCTCTGCATGCAAGGACCCCATTGGTCATTATGCTCCCATCACCTGTTGCTTTACCTTTTGGACTTTATGACTCTTATCACTTCAGCTTCCAGAATTTGGGATTCTGTGCTTAGTGAGAACTGGGAGTTTGAATCTTGGACTCCTGATAGGCTTGGAAGGTCTTAGAAATAGCTTTCCCGTCTTTTTAGAATTTCCTTTTCTTTGTGCATCACTTACTACTGTTATTGTGTTGAATAGTTCTTCTCGTAGTCTAATTGCATTCACACTTTTAAACAATTTGGGGGCGAGGTCTTGCAAATTTCACTTAGATTTTCTCAGTAGAAGACCCATGATTTTTGTTTGGGAGATTTTACAACCCGCTTGCTGTGTGTTCTTGCAATTCTATGCTTGACATAGTCTTCTTTTGTCTTGGTCTTGACCCATGCTCTATACAGCTTCTTCTTTACCTAGGTGGCTTCCTTCATCTTTGAGTTCCACTAGCCTTCTTGTTTCTGCCTCCGCCTCTCTTTGTTCAACATAATGGTAATTAAAAGAACTGTCTTGAAGGTGTTCCAGGCTTGGTATAAGTTGATGCATGTTGGGTCCTCAGAATCAAACTTTTCCTCGATGGCATTTTTGCTCTTTCATTTAACATCATTCTGTTTAAGTTTGAAGAGGTTGATCTGATCAGGCCAGTTCTTGTTAGGTGTTGGCACTTTCTTCCTCCGAGCGCTGGAGTTCAAGCTAATAGGCCCATGATCAGAGGAAAGGTTGGCATTGGGGATGGGTTCTGAGTCTTCAATGGTGCTACGTTTTCTCAATCTAGGAAGAGTGAAGCCAATTTGCGACGAGATGTGGATATCATTTTATTTGTACCAGCTGTAGACGTGGGTGACTCGGTGTTGGAAAATGGTGTTGACGTTGATAAGATCATGTTCTGTGAATAGTTCCAACACATGTTCTCGGTTGTAGTTGCAAGGTGTTCTGTGGTCACTGCGATGTGCAAGATGTTTTTTCCATGGGTTTCTTCTCTCACCAACTCTGACATTAAAATTTCCCATGATGTACAGATGTACTTCTTCATCAGGGACGCTGCTGACGGGGTCGGAGGGTTTTTGGTAGAATGAGCCTTTCTCTTCCTCAGAATACAACTTACTAAATAATGCACAGACTTTTAAATAGTTGTTGATTTTGTTGGCCTCTCTAATACTGATTCTCTTGAGTCTTTCTTATTTGTATTCTGTACTAATAAAATTATTCGATAGCGCTGAGAGCTTTAGAAGCACTTGCTGTTTTTGCATGCATAGTCGTGTAGTGAGTGACAAGACTTCTTCTATTTTTGCCAAAGAGAAAAGTGGTTTCATCAACACTATACAAAAATCTCTGATATCGTAGGAAGTCTCAAGGATATGATGAGTCCTGACAGGAACCACGATGACATTGTAGCTATTTCTGTTGCAATAAGTCAATTGGTGGAAAAGTGGACCACGCCTTGGTGAAAATTAGATAAGAAATGTTCCTTTGTAGTTGTTTTCATATAACGTCATGATGTTTCACTGACCTTAATATTACACTTCAAAAAGCTGTTTTCTAAATTATGTTGCACTTTATCCTATAGTTAATACCTTAGATTGGCGTACTTAAGAGTGTTTTAATTCTTAAATGTCGGGGGGTATATCCCCAGAAAAGATACCAGCAACCGACTCAGCCTCTAATTTCCATTACTCATTACCAAAAAATACAATGGCTATTGCTAGATAACAGTTTCCTACCTCAAGTACTGGACTGGGGATAAATGCATAACGGAAGTATGTTGGCTCCTTCTATTAAAGATTATATTACATGGAATTGTAAGACCTCAAAGAAGAACCCATGCAATACAAAAATTTGTACATGCAGCAAGTATGCGATACCGCGCCATTGTGAAAGAGAAGAATTAACCAATATTATGATGTAAGTCTTACTTTTTTGACAAAATAACATCAAAATGAGCATGTTGGTATGACCTGGCTTTATCAGAAAAGATACCTCTGTTAGCTATGTTACTCTGAATTGACGATTTCAGCTTGAAGGAACATACCCTCTGGACGTTAGAGATGATCTGATATGTTTATAGCATATTGGCATACTTTTATATATCTTGTGCATAAGATCAGTTCATTGGGTATTATTAATGTACTGAAAGTTATATCAACTAGATTAAAAATTGGTAAGGGTATGTTAGCATTTAAAAATACTTTCCTCTTTAAGCTTCAATATGCTATCATATCACCTACTCAAACAAACTTTCAACATAACTTTTAACATTTCTTTTATTCCTTCATGACTCCATTCAAGATGCCAGAAAAAAAAGAGAAAACAGTTGATGCCAGTGACGATGCTGAAGGAAAAGAGCTCGAGGAAAAAATAGTCCAAAATAATTTTATATCTTGGCATCCTACTGAAAACTCATGTTGTGTACCTATGCACCTGAATTTGTTAAATTCTTATATAATTTTATTTTTAAAAATATAGTAATGTCAGAAATGTCTCTTCCTGTTGATTAGTCCTAGCTCGCTTTTCTCGCTCGGACTCCTTCCAACAGTCAAAATTTGCTTATGTACTGTACAGTTGGGCCCGGGAATCTCCACCCTCACGAAGTTCACGGAAGATACTTGTAGATGTCTGACTGGTCAGACACTAAAATTTTATTATGAATTATCACCCTTGTTCGTTTAACGTTGAACCCATCTGGTAATTTTCAAAAGTGTGCGATTTTCCTGAAGCTTTATTTTTGTTTTGAACGACTCAATTTTAGTGCGACAAAGAGACGTTTTTCTTTCCAAGTCCAAATTTTTAAGTCTTTCAGAAGATCGCAACACAACAACCATGTCACAAATCTTTGAAGGTAAGTCTTTCAGCTTTTCTTCAGTGATTCCAGCCATTACGTCATGCACTGCAAAATCAAATATGAAATCTGACACGACACTTTCTAAGTCTGTGGGAGATCAGATGATTCGTTTCTTTCTAAACGGCGTTATGACGCTAACGTATGTGTGGTAATGCTAAATATAACATTACAGTACAACTATCTTTTGGATGATGCTTGCTTGCTCACTCGAACATGTTCCACACTTTTAGTGTGGAGATCTATTTCCTGGTATTATCATATCAATTTTAGAATCTATATCTAAACTTCTGCTGATTTATAGACATTTTTACCTGTTAGATGTGTATTATCTGAAAGACCAAAACAGCAGACAATTCTCGTTGGGCATGTTAGGAGAAGCGTGAGGCTAGAGCTTGTCAGAAAAGACAATGAATGTAAGAAGATGAGGAAAAGAATGCCACACATTCCCACAAAAATGATCTCCATAGAAAAACAAATAAACAAAGTAGATGTAAAAAAATCAACAAGAGGAAAGAAGCTATAGAATCCTAGTATTTAAGAAATTCTATTTAATTTTTAGTGCTGACATCTATTTACAATTCTGAAAAGAATCTGGAGCTGTGTTTTCCCCACATGTGATCCCTGATATTTTTTGTGATATATTGGCATACTATGGAGAAACTCTGAGTGAAATCTTAGCTTGTTAAAAATTTTTTCCCAGAGAATAATAAAAGAGGCACCACGCCTTCACTATCAATTACAGCTCAAACATTAGAATCACATAGTGTCAAAGTTAATTTTGTCTTTGTACTGAATTTTGATTAAGATCCCATAGCATATTTCAAGGAGAATCTTGACAATTTTTCTGGAGCTGGAAGAAGAACTGTGACACTACAAATAAATAATCAATTGAGCGGGGAAATTCATTTAGAACATAAGAATTATCTAGTAACGAGGGTGGACTAATATTCTGGCACTTACAAGCAGTATTTCTCTTTTATATTCTTTCATTACATTAGATCAGTACATTAGTTCCATATTAATAAAATTGTTTACGTATATATATGTATAAATGTATATATATATATATATATGTTTATATATATATACATATATAAATATATATATATATAAGAATATATATATATAGAAGTAGGAATTATTTCGAAAGAATACCTTGCACGTATAAACGCTAAACTATTAGAAAACAATGGTGTGAATCAATGGAGAAACACACAAGCAGTTATTGAGTGGTTTAATCTAATACCAAACAAAAGGAAACCAAAGTTTATCAAGTTTGACATTGCGGAATTTTACCCATCTATCAGTGAAAAATTATTAGAATCAGCCATACGTTATGCAAAGTCGATAATTACTATTTCAGAAGACACGATAAGTGCAATTAAAATATCCCGTAAGTCACTACTGTCACCACTAAGTCACCACCCCATCATTACAGATAAATTACCATCAATGATTAACAAACGCATTTCTGAGTTATCATGTAATGAGGAAGAATTTAATAAAGTTAAAGATATTTACGAAAAGTCTCTGGTTGAAAGTGGTTTCCAACATAACCTTACATTTAGTCGAGCTACTAATAATGTAAAAGTACGCAAGCAACGTTTGAGAAACGTAATATGGTTTAACCCACCCTTTAGCAGAAATGTGAAATCTAATATTGGTAAAACTTCCTTAAGTTGAATTAACAAACATTTCCAAAAAGATAACAAATTGCACAAGATATTTAATCGCAACACCCTTACGTTAAGCTACTCATGTACGCCTAACATGTCACGCATAATTAAAAAGTATAACAACAAAATTATTAATAATGAGTTTAAAGAAGAAACAAGACCTTGCAACTGCAGGAATAAGGAGAACTGTCCTCTCAATGGTAGTTGTTTATCTACAAACATTGTGTACAAAGCTGAAGTAGTTACTCAAGATAATTTATTTACGTATTATGGCACATCAGAAAGCGAATTTAAATATCGATACAACAACCACACTAAATCGTTCCGTAATCGCTCCTNTATCAACAAACATTATGTACAAAGCTGAAGTAGTTACTCAAGATAATTTTTTTACGTATCATGGCATATCAGAAAGCGAATATAAATATCGATACAACAACCACACTAAATCATTCCGTAATCGCTCCTACCAAAATGATACCGAACTTTCTAAGTTAGTATGGAAACTAAAGGATGATAAAGCACCGTTTAAAATTAATTGGTCAATAGCTGTTAAAACATCCCCCTATGTTTGTGGTACTAGACGTTGTGACTTGTGCTTATGCAAAAAAATATGCATAATAAAATCAGACTCAGAGCAGCTTTTGAATAAACGCAACGAACTGATTAGTAAATGTTGCCACCGTAATAAATATATTATCGCTAATGTCAAGTAGACCCCGTATGCATAACGCCTATTATGCTTTGAACATTTTTACACACTCCCACGCGGGGGGAAGCAACATTGTTTGTCAGTGTGCGGTATGTAATTGACCTCGTGCATAGTCATTGTTTGCCTGAGTATGTATTACGGTTTGTAACTTTATGTATACCCTTGAGTATACTTTTATTCGTTTCTTCATTTATACAATATAAATGAATACTTTATTCTCTTGAGTGTTCCATAATTACCATGCATCTTTATGATACACGAAATTTTGTAGCAATCCATTGCAGTTTGAAGATTGTTAAGAAAACATGAAACTAGTCCTTAGACCTTACCTTAGGTCCTCCCATCCTGAGCAGGATATAGGGCAGCGAGACTTCTCCATCGTCTACGGTCGTCAGCTACAGCTTGAGCGGTTCTGAGTGACAGCCCTCGTGCATTCAAGTCGTCCCTGAAAGTAGCTTGCCACGTCCTCACAGGTCTACCACGCCTTCTGTTTCCTTCCTTTGGTCTCCATTCAATTGCTTGTTTTGCAAATCTGTTGGGTGGTAATCTTAAGACATGTCCTGCTAGCTTCCATCGTCTCTTTTCTACAATCTTGTGCAACGGTTCTTGTTCTGTTCTTCTATATATCTCCTCATTGGTGATCATATCCCTCCATGTGACACCTAGGATTCTCCTCAGATTCCGCGTGTGGAACGAATCTAGCTTTCTCTCTAGCTTCTTAGTTGTTTTCCATGTTTCACTAGCGTATAATGCTGTAGAGACAACTATGGCCATGTATAGTTTGATCTTTGTTTTCATGTTGATTTGTCGTGATTTCCAGATATGGCTCATTGTTCTGAAGGTTGCACCGGCTTTACCTAGTCTGGCATTTA
>RDPX01000347.1:170327-236951 GCA_003991215.1 Morbakka virulenta
AGTACTGTCTGTAGCTTGAGTAATTACGCTCCCTTACGAAAGTTTGGTTGAGCACTCTATCTGAGATGGGAACCTGTCGTTTGCGTAATGCGGAGCCCACTGCGCATGTGTAGTTTGAGCACTCTGACAGGATCCCACAATAACTTCTTAAGCTGTGTTTGCTCCGGCAACATGGCCTGAGAGTTATGTCTCAGAAACTCTGTGCTGCACTGATGAACCCACAAAGGGCGAAACAAAATGTATCTCAATTGATAGTTCCACGACATTCTTGAATCTTTGCATGTGGAATTGGAAACTTTTCTTCAAATATGTCTTAAACGTAGCAAGAAACCTCAGCTCCGTCCAAAATTCTAAATTGCTTGCACACATTCTCTTCTACGAGAGCATAATTCAGGATATTGAAGCTCAACTTTGCCAAAAGTTAAGAATAACGAAAGAATAAAATGGAGGCTCCACCCGTCAAATAGAGTTCGAAAATATTATTGAATTCTCATTTTTTTTGTCGTTTGATTCTTATTAAATCAGAAAAACTTGTGCTCGCAGCTGTTCTTCAAGTGCTGTCTTTTCGAACTGTGATTGTATTCGAAATAACTTTATGATATAAGAAGCCTCTGGGGTTTTCTTTGTCTTCTTAGTCCAAGTTATTTTCAATACCATTAAGAACCGTTTAAGAAATTATTGAAGAATGAGTGCATTTAGACTCAATGTCCAAACCTCGCAGAATAAAAAGGCTCAACAAAAATCATGGTGTTGGCTTAAAAAGAGTGAATAATATTTTAATGTTATGTTAAGGTAAAGTCTCACATAACGCCTAGTTTATTAAGCGCGAGCAAGTATTGCCCTGCTTCTACATCTTTATATATTCCTTGTTCATGTTCTTGGACGATTTATCTTTTCGTTACAGACATTTCTATGCATAAAGTACTTTATAGACACTTCTTTGTTCAGTAAGGCTCGCGCTTATAAACTGAAAGTTTTTCAGTCTTGGTTTAAGTATCTCTCTTGGTCTTAAAGATCAATTTGATTGTTTTATCCAGCTAATTTTAGATGGTTTTTTTTCTAATATTAATTTTCTCTCTTAATTATTTAAGAAAATACTGAGCTTTGATTGAGAAACACCTACAATTTTTATCCAAATTCTAATTTGCTAAAAAGTAAGATATAGCGTACGTGATAAAGAAAGTGAAGTTGAATATTATAATAATATAAAACATATAATTTTAGTCATGTAAATTCCTATGTGTGATTACTATTTGGCGACTCAAGAGATACACAGTCAACTATACGTGTACGTTGATCTTATACAATAATGTTAAAATGCTGACATCAACTTTCGATTTTAACAAATTTTAAACCAATGAAATTATTGAAACCTAACCCATACAATATTTATGATTGACTATCGGAAAATGACTATATCTCCATTGTAAAAGGCTCCAAAATAAAAAGTGTATGCTTTAGTATGTTTCCTTAATGTAGAAGTGTTAATTTAAGAGGACACATGTTGACAGCAGTGTTTATTATATTTTTATTGTAAATAACTGAATTGCATCATCCTCTATAAAGATAGAAATAATAGTAATAATAACATGGTAATAATCGACTTCCTGAGATGATCGCTGAAAAACGAGGGGATGATACGAACATTGTGAAAAACTGGCTTCGAACCAGACTCAGTTGTAGCTTATTACGTAGTGAACTGTTATGTTTACGTGGTTCAAGATCTACGAAGAAGACCTTTACTAAGAACGATGATATGAATCTCATTGCTGCCGAGTCTTTTCCTAAATAGTTGAACAATGAATGGAAACAAACAGTGAACATTTTTATTTTTGTTATCATTATTGTTACTTCTTTAACTTTCATGATTAATTCTTGTCGCAGGGAGAAATTGTAGGAATTGTTTTTTGGCTTACTATTATTATATTTTTTCTCAGTCAATCAAAAATGCGCCTTCCGTCATTTGTCGACATTGCGCTAAAATCCAATATTTATTGGATTTTTATTTAGACATTCCTCCGAAGAGTTTTGGCGCGTCACCAGCCAAATCCATTCATACTTACCTGACAAGGAATGAAAGTGTTCCTGCTGCCCTTAATTTTAACTTTAATAATTTTTCTACCTCTACATAAATATAATGGTCAATAAAAGTTTTGCAGTAAAAAAAATATTTAACTTGGTAGACGATCGATCATTCGAAACTTGAATCACTAATGTTGGCTGCCCCATTCTAATAGTATTATTTGACGTCATAAAATAAGACTCTTAAATGAGTAAACACGAACAACATCCCCTCAAATAAGATCTGTATTAACATCAGTGATAACCAACAGACAACAGAGGATCCTACCAACGCAACAAGAAAAGCTAAAACCCATGGATAAAGAAAAAAGACCAACTCGATCTCGAATAAAACAGTGGAATAATTCGAAAAATATTAAAAATTGAGGAATGTCACAATATGAAAAATAATATCCAATATGAAGCTATCTTCATAAGGTGGCTTACTTTTATTCCATAAAAAATCTGAATTGCAACTTATTTTCATTCGAGCTGGAAGTAACGCTAAAACATTTGGATTTAGTATTAAAAAATGGTTGATATTGGTGACCACAAAACCAATAGTCATAGTGATAAATGCGAGATTGTTCGCTTACTTGCTTTGCGCTGGTAAGTATGCTTTCACTATTGTTCAATGATAAACGTGGTGTCATTAGTAGTAAATTAATAGGTTAACAAAATATATCGATCCAATTTAGCTGTTTTTGTCGATTTGCAAAAATAGAAGATCCAAGTTATATAATTGATGTTCTCAGGTAAAAGAAACAGAGTTAGATTAAAAATAGGCTGGGTTAAAAACATCAAAGAAATCGGCAGGTATAATCTGTATCTGTATGTAACTAAAAAAAAAGCTTAATTAATTGGGCAAAAATAATTGAGAAAATTGTGTATGAGTATATTTTCAAAGGCTTCTATTCTTGTTTCAGTACTTTTCTTTGTCGTCCAAGTTTCACAGCCACAGGTGAGGATTGACCATACATAGCATTTTAAGTTGCCCGAAACATGCACCATAGCTCTGAGTTTTTTCAAGGTATTTGATCAGGTGCGTCATATTTGCATGCTTCTGGTTGTAGTACCAGTGAAAGCCTCTTTGGCATTATTCTGTTTTCTCTTACATCCTAAAATTACTTTCCTTTGACGGTGAGAATGAGGGACTCTCAGGCTTTTAAGTACTTTCCTACATATTTTGTCATGAATTTTGATGAGTCTAAGATCAACTCTTGACAAACAATTTTGTCTGTGTGTCCTTCACACTTTCATACACTTGTTGACTTAATGCCTTGTATGTTTCTTAACCATAGAAGTACAGTTAATTACCATGGGTGAAGCTATTGTGTAGGCAGATTTGGTAATTGTCACCTTTGTTAAAGAAACAAGAAGGAAAAATATTTCCTCGAATGTTCTGGTCGTAAAAATGTGTTTACGTATTTGTTTAGATGCGTAAAAAAGTTAAAACGATGAACCGTTATAACTTTCTAGTAGTTCCAAATGGTCGGTGAAAGTCTTCAAGTTTTCAGGAGTTTAAAGCTAATTAGATCTAACCTCGCATGGATAAATGAAGAGCTCACAACTAAAGAGGTTCAAACGCGCTAGAGAGATTTTCATTTACGCGATTTCTGCTTCCTTGGGGTACGTTTAATTCCTTCATGACAGAAGAAATTCATAATGTTCTTAAGGCGTTGAAACTTTACGATGCATTCATTCCTTGGAGATGAAGATAATATAAATTGAATCCCCAATATATCTTTGTGCTTAGTTTTTCGGTCCATCACATCATTAGAATCCCCAAGTACAAACCCCAGGCTGCTTTATGTCCTTTTGGAATCATGTCTTCAGTTTTTCCAGGAGTAGTATTCAATTCGCTTCTCGGCCTTTTGGCTGTGGTCTGGTCTCTCCTTGGTTAGGGCTTCGGATATAGGGCCCAATCATGCAGGACAAGGGTCTCGAGATGCTTGAGCCTTGGCTGAAGACCAACCCAAAAGGAAGGGCCTTCCCACAGCAGGTCCTGGAGGGGTGATCGGTATGCCTTGTATTTTATGGTGTCTTGCTTGTTTTCTGTCCCACTTTTTCTTGATCTGTTGGTTTCTTTCAGGTCTTTCATAGCTGGCTATCTGTGAAAGACAAAAATGCGCCAACTGTTTACCAGGGGTTCCATCAATGAAAGACCCAGTATTCAATTCTCCTTCAACAAGGATATTAATGACAGGTTAGACAAAATTATTAGAAAAAATAACGAGAAGAATAAATGCCAAATGAAATTATTTCAACTATCATATACAGGCATAAAAAGCCCAAAGATATGAAAAAGGAAAGTAGAGGTCCTTAATGAAAGTTTTATTATAAAAATCGTGTTCTTTAGGCGTCGCTTACTGGAAAGGGGTATTTAATCGAGACTGAGTATTTAATCGAGGAAATACGCTATGTATTTGTTAAGGACAAAATCAAAGTTCATTTACAAATTTATGTAATAAATAGACTGATTATTTTGCTTGAGTAATGCATAGCAATGAAAAGGCTTTGATTTTTTAATTGTTTTTTAATGATGAGAAATATACCAGGCATATGGCAAGACACATCATAAGCATTATGTAACCTTTTGGTCAAAAAGTAAAGCTGAAGCTTGTGTACATTGTGTACACTGTGTAAGGAACTCAATTTAACACATGGATCCTTTTTTTCTTATAGAGCTCATATCTGTATCTGTTATGTAAATTGCTACGCCCACAAAATATCTGTTTCATCTTATTTATTCTTGTATGGGTATTGAGATGCAAAACAATAAAGGTCAGGTTTTGTTTTACTTCAAAGCAGCAGCATATTTGATAAGATTTTTCTCGTCTCGTGAACAGAAAATTGATAAGTCGTCAAATTTCAGCTGGTCACATACTTTGTGTGTTTCGCAAATGACCTTTGATTGGGCTTTGAATTTGATATCCAGGTGTGCTAAGTTCAGACTCATAATTTTGTTTCTAGGGTCTGTCATGTGTAATTCCTAAGCTATTTTTCGTGATGGTTCAGCATTTTCATGCCGGGTGCCTAAATGCTCTCAAAGGATTACAACTGCCAATAAAGTTCAAAGGAAAAAGGATAAACAGTAAGGTTGGTTTACTAGTGAGTAAACCAACCTTACTGCACTGGTGTGCGTGTTTCCTAAAAAAGCGTTTAAAATACCGCTCATATCACTCGATTTAAATGCTTGCGTTGATACAAACCATTTGCTTTACTTTTATTAAGAGAGCTCAGATTCATCAGGTGTATCTGAAATGTCAAAAAGGTTGTCGTTGTTTGTATATAGTCCACGGCAGGTTTGCGAATAAAGAGTTGCAGACTCACACACTTAAGGAAACATGTAGCATTTGAAAAAAATAGATCTGCATACTAATTATTACATGAATGTTATTGCAACTATCATCTACCAACTCCTACTATTGTTAATGGTACAGTTATTATATCAATAAACAGGCCTTGTAGAAATTGGTGCTTTATTTCTTTGAATAAATTTGTATGGAAAATTTATTCGGATGTTTTCCGATATGAAGTATCATTGGTTATTCTTGATCACGTGCCATAATTGTCTTCTGACCTCCATTGTTTGACCTGTTCGATCAATGCTTTTAAAATATACTAGTAATAACTGGTAATAAATTTTAACTTCTTTATAGTTGGTTCTGAACCATTCTGAGATAACTACAAACAACTTGTTTATGTTTTTGTATCTTTTGGATAACGCGCAACTATAAGAGTTGACTGAGAATGTTGAGATTGGTGAGAAGAGGGGAAAATGAAAACCGAGAAAGAGAGAGATTGATGAGCTGAAGAAAAACAACGAAAAAGGAAATGTGCTACGACTGAAGCAGCACGCTATAGATAGAGAGGTTTGGAGAAGGGCTTTGTGGCAGACATCGAAGAATTTGACCAAGGCATGTTTTGAAGTAAGAAAAGGCTCTTTAAAAATGTAATCCATAGGAGTACCACCGTTGAAACTAGAAGACAATTTTTCCCCAGAATTAATTTTCTTACATAGTCACCACCATTTTCAATGCACTTTGGCAAGCGATGAGTAAGGGCCGTGATGCCTCCTTTCGTATAACACTGGCTTAGATAACAGAGTTGTTGTCAGGAAAATACAGTCTGTGTAATCGTTATATCAAAGATTTGAAGAAGGAAAAATAACGGTGCCAGATCGGATCTAGACGGCGGGTAAGATAGTACAGTTCACCTGACTTTTTTTCACACATTCCGTAGTTCTTCTAACTTGTGTGTGATCTAGCATTGTCGTTTTGTAAATAGAAAGTTTATTTTCCTCTGGCCTTATGTGGGCAACCCGACGATTTAGCTTGGTCAACGTTTTAATGTTAGGGTTAGAGTTGACAGTTGTTGCCGATTCAAAGAATTCCAAGAGGATGACGGTCTTTTTGTCTTTTAGACGGTGCACAACACTGTGCTTGCCGCCGTTTGAATCCAAAATGTCTTGCCCTTGGATTGCCAGTGGTGTCACTCCATTAATTGACTTTTAAACTCTGGCTGATAATGGTGACACCATGTCTCATCAGGAGTGGCGACGATGCGTTAGCAATAATGTGTTCCTCTCGGTCTCATGCTGGTCCAACAATACCTGAAGGAGATCCCGCCAGTGGTTCTTTTACTACTGCCTGGACATACGTTTAACCCACCTGGCACAAGAATTTGTTGTCCCCTTAGACCAGATGCGCCATCTTTCGGTTTGAATCTCCTCGACGGCGTTCGGAAATGAATTGGTACATTGATTGGTCCTTCTCCTTTTTTAACTCTACAACTGTCGGCAGCAAACCCCACCATCGACATGGGTCCCCAATTTTAGTCTTCTTTTATTGTTTTCACTGATTTTTCACCGATAAACGTTCTTTATTGGTATTAGACTAATATTTACCCTTTGACGATTCCGACCTTCAAAGCCAAAGAAATGTTAGTAGATCGAACTATATACATATACATATATGCACGCATGTTTATATGTGGACATTTGTATAAATAAACATATATATATATATGTAATGTTACTAATGCCTAAAATGATCAATACGAATAAAAATAATAATAATGATAATAATAATAATAATAATAAACACGACGAAAGTAACGACCATATTTTAACTGGGTGCCCCGAGTTGGCCAAGACAGAATACATCAAAAGGCACAACAACGCCGCAGCATACATACACTGGAAGATCTTACAGTATTACAACATCAAAACAACCGACGAGTGGTATGAACACCAACCAGATACAGTTACAGACAACGAAAAAGTTGCCATTTTTTGGGATACGCAAGTCCACACTGATAGAACCATCGAAGCCAACAAACCTTTTATTATTATTAAGAACAAGAAAGAAAAAACATGTATGTTAATTGATATGGCAGTACCTTCTAATCGGATTACATCCGTTAAAGTAGCAGAGAAATTCTCCACGTATAAAGATATGGAAATTGAGATTACAAGAATGAAGACATTAATTGTGTCAGTTGTGATAGGAGTACTAGGAGTAATCAAGAAAGGCACTGACAAGCAAATCAGCAAAGTTCCTGGAAACATTAACGTTACTGAATTGCAAAAGATTGCTCTACTAGGATCTGCCCATATCCTACGAAAAGTATTATCAATTAAATAGATGTTGACTGCCCTTATAGCCCAAGAACCAGGATTGGATTCAGCGCTAATGGAGAAGAAAACAGAAATGCAAAGAAAAATAGGAGATAATAATAATAACACATGGAAAAACAGGTAAAGGTAAAGCGGATAATATTTGTTAGAAATACATCTGGGAAAGTGAGACGAAATATTTGAACTTTGGATAAAGTCCGAAATACCTCAAATTGAAGAAGAATTTGCTTTCTATTACATAAAAGCAAAATATTATGATCCTAGTCTTTCAGGAACTATTAGAGCACATGAGTCCCAAACAACCAACATGAATAGATCTAGATAGACTCGAATTACGTAAGTAGATGAGTCTAATTAATATATATATATATATATATATATATATAATAAACAATGACTACTAAAGTCTCAAAGAGTACTGTACAGAATAGAATTAGAATAGAATATAGAATAGAAAGGAGAAAGTTGTTTGATGGTAGAAGGATTACGATCCATGATTTACTTGTTAGTTAATGGTGTTCAACTTAATAATCAAACTTTATCTGACATGGTTCAAGCTGAATCTTTGCAAATGTGATCAAAAAATTTATTGTACATTTGCATGACTGATTAATTAAAGCACAGCCAAAATCGATTAAGGAAGGTCAGGTTATTTTAATGTTGAAAAACGTGACTGGCTTTTAAGTTGAATAAGAATCAATTTGGAGTCCAGAATGAGAAGAACTGTGCTAAGGGGTTGGTAACTGCTGGGTTATTTTTAATGGGAGGTAAAGAGACTTAACCTTTGCATACCTAGAAAAGTGATTATTCTTATGTTTTACTGTTCCTGGCTGGATTACAATGATTGGACAAATAAAACTGAATGTTGTAAAATAAGCTTAAGTAGAAACAGTTTCTCGTAAAGGCAAACAATTCCAACTAACAGCCGGAAATGATATAATATATTGAGCATATTGTTTTATGTAACGCATTGAACTGAAGTTTTGTAGATTGTTACAATTGTAAAGTAGCAGAAAACTTACTTCCACGAAAGAAAACATACAAAAGAACGCCACTAGCAAATATTATCCCAGACATTTATTGTAATATGATGCGAGGTAAAGTGTGAATAGATTTGTGAATTGGATCAAAGCTATGGAGACTAAAGGATGGAGGACATCGGCGTTTGACAGCTGCCAGAAACTTCGTTTATTCATTTTAAAAAGGTATTTTTTTCAACTGTGTGTTTTATGTCATAAACAGTATATGTGTTAATATCAAACTCTTTCACTCTTAGAGAAAAATCTCATTTATTAGTTGGAGCACATGGTCATGTCCTGTTGAAGTGTTCCTTGTTTTTTTATCGCAGCCATCCATTAAGTTAACCAAGAACAGAAGACAGGTAGCTTTTCTTTTATTATAGTTTAAATAACTTGCTTAGTGTCACTCCCTTTATCAAATATTAAATATCCTTCTTCATTAGCCCTAAACTAAGCAGCTCAAACATTTTTTAAGTGATCTAAGATACTAATTGTGGTCGTGATCGGAGTAAGAAATAAGAAAAAGAAGTATCCGAGTCACTATTATGCTGAAATTACATGAATAGACAGATCGATGATCTATCCACGTCACCTGATAGCGTTTGCTTTCCTTGTGTTTCAAAATACATTGTAGTCAAGCCAACTCTAACAAGGAAAAGAAATATTTTCTCTATCCTAAGGGNTTTCACAGAATTCCACAACTTGCCATACTAAGTAAGCATGCTCGTGAAAGTTATATGGAAACTACTGGATTAACGATCTGCCCACCGTTTCTTTCTTTTGTATGGTCATGTGTCTTGAATGTCACTGTCGCATCCTACCAACATCGTATAGGATTTTGATTTGATCATGTGTCTTAAGGCATTCAGGGGCTGCTCTTCTCACAGTCCCCCACAATTGTTCACAAAACCTCCAACAACAACGTCTTTAAGAATAAAAAACATAACAAAATAGTACAACGTGGCCAAGCCAGATTGTAGCTAAGGTCGTGTCTTGTCCCTATGATACGATAGTTCATAGAGTAGTAGACAACCGTTGTGAATTGATTAATCATGTCCTTGGACTGCTGGAAATATTGGCAACAATAGTAAGTAATGCATTGCATAATCTGCTAATTTCGATATGTCAGTGTATCTCAATGACTTGAAACGGTCAGTATACTAAAATAAATATTACAGTAGGTTTCATTTCATTCTTAATATACATGGTCACAGAGAAGAGTTATCCTAAAAAATAAAATCTAAAGCATTGTTAATTTTTCCTGGATCTTGGTGCCCACTGAAGAAACAAATAATGGCATGTGTCTAATGGGAATCCTACACTTCCTTTTATCTGTCGGGAGGTCTGTACTCTGCAGGAAACATGTATTGGGATGTCAAAAGAAGTTTTATCCCAATCATTCACTAAAACCTAGTATAAAACTATATTCTACTATACCTACCTTCTTACTCCTACTTATCTGCTACCTCATTTGTTTTGACGGTCTTATTTGTTCTGTTGGTCCGTCTCCTAACGTCTCTCCCACTATGTTTGCACTTGATGTTTCTATGTATTATATGTAGGTGGTGTTGTCTTCATGTAAAACATAGGCCATGCCGGTATAGAAAAAGCTGTTTCAAAAAATTTTTATTGGAATGTGTCATTGGAAGAGATAGTAACCATCTATCTTCCTTTGAGCAAAGATCTTAAATGCTACTTACACTATATATTATATTTATAGATATATATATATATATATATATATATATATATATATTACGATCCCTTACGAAAGTTTGGTTGAGCACTCTATCTGAGATTTGAGAACCTGTTGTTAGCGTAATGCAATGCTCACTGCGCATGCGTGGTTTGAGCACTCTGACAGGATCCCACAATAACTCTTTAAGCTGTGTTTGCTCTGACAATATGGCCAGAGAGTTATGTCTCAGAAGCTCTGTACTGCACTGATGAGCCCACAAAGGGAGAAACAATACTGTCTGCAGATTGAGTATATATATATATATATATATATATATATATATATCATCTGCATTGGCTTCTCATCGATGCGACTCCAGAAATTCTAATTATCCGATAAAATAACCAGTCCAATTTATTATCTAGAAGACATCGCCCCTGAAAACCCATCGTCTGGATTGAACAAGCCAACTTACCTCTGTGCTGGTCCCAAGCTCGGAGGGTTACCCCCTGACAAAAAAGGCATCCGTGGTATAAAATTTTGTGCTCGAATAAAATTGATGACAAACAACAATTCTATTACCCTCAGCCCCTGGGGTGCGCAGATGGTGCAAACAATCTCCAGGCAGAATTAGCCGTGCACAAAAAAGAGGTGTGGTTAGGGTGCGTACTGTAAATGTTAGAACGTTGGAGGGTAGGAGTGGTGAGGTTGTTTAAATGCTTGCTGGGAAGAGGGTATTTACATGCTGTATTTAAGAACTACACTACAGGAACAAAGGAACTACTACCTTTAAAAGAAGGGAAGAGAAATGCAAGTGTTGGTTTAATGGAATTCAGGCTGAAACAGATGATGTTGAAATATTAACACAACAAAAACTGATAAGAAAAAAAAATGGTATCAAGAAAACAACCTGATGAAAGAGTACAAAGAAGAAGATTTCCATGGGGTGTGTGGATAATAAAAAGGAGTGGTAGGCCACCATAAGCCGTCTCACTTCACACTAGCGAGAAGAAGACGTAAAATGTATAAGTAGGTAAGTAAGTATACTCCCCCCTTGAATAATGATATTTTTCAGTGAATTCTTGCAAGCGACTGACTCTGCAATGTGGGACCAGCTGCCATAAAGCAGAAGAAGAAGAAGAAGAAGAAGAAGAAGAAGAAGAAGAAGAAGAGTAAATTCTTGAAAGATTTTAATACATTCAGTCAGATTTTGTCGATATCTAGAAAGTTTACAGGGTGTAAAAGACTGCTAGCTATTTAGTCTAAACATCATAACAGTTTACAACTAACTGGTTGTTGAACTTGCAACCAGTACAACACCAAAAAGCTTATTGTCTTTGGCTCATTGAGTAAGGACTTGTTTGAGAAGATTTAATCCTCTCAATATTTTGAATTGCCACAAAGAAATTCCAGACTGGCTGGATCTTGCTGATGTTGGTTTTAATTCGTGGAAAAAGGCACCGGAATGTTTCGAGACCCACGCACACTTCTTTGCCTTTATTCACTAAAATTATGCTGGCACCCACCTCAAAAACAGCCAGGCTCCACAAGTTCTCGAGTTCATTCAGCAGTGTGGGCTTAGGAAGGTCCGTGGCTCTACTTAAAACTTTGACTCTGGTCTGTCTTTTATAAGCTATATTTTATCAAAATGCAATAAATTTTATGTCATCCTTTCTTTCTGACCCCCAGAAGAAATAAAATTAATTTGATAACAACAACTCCCCACTGCACAAACGTCAACTATAAATGTGAACAATCAAACCGCGCAGTTGATCGGAAATGATATAATATATTGAGCATATTGTTTTATGTAACGCATTGAACTGAAGCTTTGTAGATTGTTACAATTGTAAAGTAGCAGAAAACTTACTTCCACGAAAGAAAACATACAAAAGAACGCCACTAGCAAATATTATCCCAGACATTTATTGTAATATGATGCGAGGTAAAGTGTGAATAGATTTGTGAATTGGATCAAAGCTATGGAGACTAAAGGATGGAGGACATCGGCGTTTGACAGCTGCCAGAAACTTCGTTTATTCATTTTAAAAAGGTATTTTTTTCAACTGTGTGTTTTATGTCATAAACAGTATATGTGTTAATATCAAACTCTTTCACTCTTAGAGAAAAATCTCATTTATTAGTTGGAGCACATGGTCATGTCCTGTTGAAGTGTTCCTTGTTTTTTTATCGCAGCCATCCATTAAGTTAACCAAGAACAGAAGACAGGTAGCTTTTCTTTTATTATAGTTTAAATAACTTGCTTAGTGTCACTCCCTTTATCAAATATTAAATATCCTTCTNCTTCTTTGCCTTTATTCACTAAAATTATGCTGGCACCCACCTCAAAAACAGCCAGGCTCCACAAGTTCTCGAGTTCATTCAGCAGTGTGGGCTTAGGAAGGTCCGTGGCTCTACTTAAAACTTTGACTCTGGTCTGTCTTTTATAAGCTATATTTTATCAAAATGCAATAAATTTTATGTCATCCTTTCTTTCTGACCCCCAGAAGAAATAAAATTAATTTGATAACAACAACTCCCCACTGCACAAACGTCAACTATAAATGGGAACAATAAAACCGCGCAGTTGATCGGAAATGATATAATATATTGAGCATATTGTTTTATGTAACGCATTGAACTGAAGCTTTGTAGATTGTTACAATTGTAAAGTAGCAGAAAACTTACTTCCACGAAAGAAAACATACAAAAGAACGCCACTAGCAAATATTATCCCAGACATTTATTGTAATATGATGCGAGGTAAAGTGTGAATAGATTTGTGAATTGGATCAAAGCTATGGAGACTAAAGGATGGAGGACATCGGCGTTTGACAGCTGCCAGAAACTTCGTTTATTCATTTTAAAAAGGTATTTTTTTCAACTGTGTGTTTTATGTCATAAACAGTATATGTGTTAATATCAAACTCTTTCACTCTTAGAGAAAAATCTCATTTATTAGTTGGAGCACATGGTCATGTCCTGTTGAAGTGTTCCTTGTTTTTTTATCGCAGCCATCCATTAAGTTAACCAAGAACAGAAGACAGGTAGCTTTTCTTTTATTATAGTTTAAATAACTTGCTTAGTGTCACTCCCTTTATCAAATATTAAATATCCTTCTTCATTAGCCCTAAACTAAGCAGCTCAAACATTTTTTAAGTGATCTAAGATACTAATTGTGGTCGTGATCGGAGTAAGAAATAAGAAAAAGAAGTATCCGAGTCACTATTATGCTGAAATTACATGAATAGACAGATCGATGATCTATCCACGTCACCTGATAGCGTTTGCTTTCCTTGTGTTTCAAAATACATTGTAGTCAAGCCAACTCTAACAAGGAAAAGAAATATTTTCTCTATCCTAAGGGATGTGAAATTTTGGTGAAGAGAATGGATTTAAGATTAACATCTTCCCTCATATTGCTATCAAAACAGCACCATTTCCTATTTCAACAAGTTTCATTCCTAGATAGTATGTAATTTGCTAAAAAACGTTTAATTTTGAAAAATATAAAGTATTTTTCTTGTCTTGTGTCAGGGTATACCATCACGGCTCATTTGTTCCTTGTCTGTCGTATTTTGATATTTTCGACTGCTGCTAGGTGATCACGTAGTATCTTAATTTTATTTCTTTCTCTCTACCTACCTTCGTTTTCATTGTAATTTGAGCGATGACTTTCTTCCTCTTATATGACAATGTTCAACACGAATAAGCTATTAAATTTTTTCAATTATTATTGCGAAGGCTCCTTTTCAATCCTATTGACCGTGCATATCTTCACTGAAGTAAAGCGAAGCTCGGGTAAACATATAACTGAAGAGACTTTCATATTTACTTGGCCTTAAATTCTTTAATTTTTTTAGAGATCTATTAGCTAGCAAACTGTTGAGCCTCAATCATTCAAGTCACAGCCTTGTTTTCTCATCATTAAGTTCATCTCTAATTTAACTATATAAACGATTTCATATTGGGTACAAAATATAGCAAGCATCGTTAACAAGCTTGTGAACGTTAACTTTAGCCAGAAATTGTACATTTTCCTTTGCTAAAAGGATTCTTTGTGTAGGGGGGAATTTTTTTGCCACCAAATATTAATTTACTGAGGAATAATAATATGAAATCATATTTATTAATTATATTACACCAGAGAAAAATTGACATCTTGGTTCAAATTCTGCCTGTCTCCTTGATGTTTTTAAAAGTTTCTTTCCAAGGTGGTAGGCTGTATGCAATTTAGTTATTCACTAAATAACTAAATTCATTGGAGGCTTTAAAGGTTTTTTAACTTCCAAGATTTTAATACTCTACAAGGAACCAAATAATTAGTTACTTGTAGGGAATTCCTTATTAATTATCTTGACAGTTTAGAAACTGTTAAGAAGGGCGCATAAGCAGGCACTGGTTGTTTTTGCTCATGAGTTGTTTTCCCTTTTTCCTCTGAGGTTGTTTTCCTCTGGAGTTATTTTTCCTTTTTGCAGTTAATGTTTCTACCTGTGAAACGTCTTTCCTTGGACGGCTAACCTGTAAAACTATTCTGGCTTCCAAGTGAGTGATTTTTAAGTCTGAGATCAACTCTTACGTCTTGGCCCAATCTCTTTTTGTGTTTCATATACTTTTTGCTTTACGCCTCGTATCATTCTTTCTCGTATCAAGCCAGTGATCCCAGATCCTCGTCTGGGTATCATTGTATTGATTTATTCGTATAACAGATATTTTAATATTGCGTTTTTATTATGGTACGAATCTTATTGCTTGTCATTCTAGGGTTTGTTTTTTTCAATAATATGGAAAGGTTTTTGATAAATAGTTCAAAATTGTATTTAGGTTCCAGTCTTTTAAATATTGTCTGAACATGAATAGAAGTTTTATTATGTAAAAATAGAGTACTTCGACATTTGTACAAATGTGAGGTAAACATCATCAACAACATCATTATCACTGCTCTGAGTCTTTAGGGTAACAAAGGCCAGAATTTTCACTGCACCATTGCTTTTTAACCAATACTACCTTGATCGGGATACCATTAATGGAACACTTTCCAGTTGTTTTCAAAAAGCAGAGATAGCTTGAGTCTTTTTTTCAGAGCCAACCTTTTCCTGTCATACTATTTACATTATAGGACACGTATTTCTATACCCATTTTTCACCGGGGCATTCTGACCACATGGCTAAACCATCTCAGGGTTTTGCATCGTGGTATTGTCTTTAAAAGGGATATTCCTAATCTTAAAGACGTTTAGATAAAGATTTTTGTTTTTCAGTATACCATCCATCTTCCATGTCAGTAAAGACATCATGGAGTAAAGACATTTAATGATATATGCCATTTCACAGGCCACTTTTCACTATTATAGGTCAAAAGCGTTAACTCACTACTGGGTGGAGAAAACCTTTTTTATTTTGTTATAATGAGAGAAAAGCAAATAAGGGGAGATTTCCATATCATCCAATACATTTTTAAAAGTTTTCTTTAATAACTCCTTTGTTCGGAGCATCTTTTTATTACTGTATGAGTCATTCTAGTATATATAGGTATATATATATATACCTATATATATTTGCAGTTTGAAGATTGTTAAGAAAACATGAAACTAGTAGTAACTGCTAAATTTGTCTAGTTATTTTGTATGCTATACTGGATTTATATATATATATACCTATATATACTAGAATGACTCATATTTATATATATATATATATATACATATATATATATATATATATTCTGGCATCGAATTAATTATTAGCTATCGACAGTGCTCAATAATATAAGAGTACTAGCAGAAGAACCCGGCGTTGTTTCGGGTAAGAAAGTGCAATTTAGTAGGCTAAAAAGGCCCCATCAAGAAAATTGTAAGGTGTCGCTCGATTAGAAATGTGATGGTAGACCATTTCAGCTTAAAGTGCTGCAACTACCTTGACACTTGGAGTGTAGTATAGAAATAATAGGTAATTTAAACTTGGGTAATCTTACGAAAGATAATGTTAAAACGTCAAATAAAAAATGCTATGGCAATACATTGGCAAAAAAAAGAAAGTTCTCCCGGCGTGGAATCGAATCCTAGTTTCCTGCGTGAAAGGCGGGATACTCACCACTGTACTACTGAGAGATTGTACGATCAAGGAGATTACTTTATAGAAAATAAGCTTTCTTAATTTCAAAAAAAGTTTTAATATTTTTTTATTTTTGTTTTGGAATTTATTTATTAAAAATAATTTTGAAACTTTTATATTTTTAATTTTATTAAAATTGTTGACTGGAGGCCTCCTTCACCATGAAAATGGGATTGGCTGCCACCTAAGGTCCCAGAATATGACCCCCGAGGTCAGCCTATATCTCAGATCCTCCCCGGATAAAGATAGACTCACATTCCAAATTTCAGCTTCCTAGGTTCAGTAGTTTTCTCATAAATTTACTTCAAACAGATAAACACTTTTATATATATAGATTAGAGCTATCATATACCAAATGACAAAAAAAAATCAACAAAATTTAGTTTAGAACTGTCATTTTCATGTTTTGTTGATTATTTTTTTTGTCGTTCGCCATATATAGATTGAACCATTTATATACAGTTGTGTAGAAATAACTTTCGGACAGTTTTTCAAGTTGATTTTTTGACAGGGTATTATTAGTCTGTTGCCCATTATTGTTTCAAGGATACACATTTTAGTTTATGTTTAAGTAAGTTGTAAAGCATACATCCTTCGAAAAATTAAAACATCACAGAGCATCTAGCAACCGATCAGAAAGCTTGGAGAACGGCTATCAACACCAACATAAACATGACAGGAAGGCGTCCAACCCCAGCTGCTGGGAACAGAAGACGTTTAACCGTGCAGTAAGTAAGTAAGTATATGTACTCAACATGTAGAGATTTAGCTATAAAAATGTCAAGTTTTTTACAACTGGACATTTAACAAGTAGGTAAACAGAAATAAAATGGTCTGTTTTTAATCGCAACATTTTCTAAAGTTAATTGACCATTCAGTGGATAGATCTCTACTCTCTCAAATAGTTGGTTGGCAACAATACTTTTTTGTGCGAGTTGCCCTAGGCTGCACCTAAAATAAAATTGGACATCGCAATTCAAGCTTAGTACACTTTTGTACTTATAATAACCCATGAATAATAATAATAACTTGTATTCCAGATGTGGTCAGACATAAAATTGGCTTTTTCATCCTTGACTGGTGGTCACATTCGACTTATTTTATTCTTTGTCTCAAGAAAAGCTGATACAGTTCTTCGTTTAAAGACCATTATAATATACGGTTTATCTTAACGTCAAAAGGCTTAAAATAACTGGTTTTTCTCTCCTAAAAACCAAGTAAAAATCAAGCGTACATGAAAAAACGAGCCTTTTTTAAGGTAACAAACTAAATAATTACACGCTTTCCTTTTTTAAGAATAGCTTCTAAGAATATCAGGGTGAAAATTGCCTAATTTGTAAGAATATCTTAAGAATATCTCCAGGGTGAGTTTCATAAGAATAAAATTTAAGTAAAACAGAAATATTATGGCAATTAAAATAAGACAAGTCTACAATCTTTCTGAACATACTTCATGATATATATCGGGTGCCCCCCCAAAAATACACTTTTTTAAAAACTTTAAAATACAGTAAAATGAGAATTTAAAAAAAATTATTTTCCTTTATGTTTGACTTTGTGAAGCCAAAATGTCCGAGAGTTTTTTGTTTCTTCACTGGAGTAGCGATCACACTGATACATTAACACTTCTCTTACACAACCCCACGAGAAAAGAAATTTCTCATAACAAACCATGCACATTCAACAACGTCATCGAGTAGAATGTCACGTTCGAATGCTGACGTTGGAGTTGTGACGTTGTGATTATTCAATGAATTTTCAAGCTGTTTGGAAAAAAACCCCTAAAATGTAAGAATATATTAAGAATATTTCACCCTTATATTTTGTCAAATCACAAGAATACTTCACCCTCAACGAAATTTTACTATTCTTATAAAAAGAAAAGCGTGCAAACAGATTTTGTTTATTCAAAATTTTTTGAATTCAAAATCGTATATATCAAAGTTTGTTAGACTATCGTAAGATAAACCATCTTTTTCAATGAATGTGTCCATTTTTCAATGTAAAATAAAATCTCGTGTAAAGAATTAAGGCTAATACAAATATTCGATATCAAAGAGAAATTTAGTGAAAACAAGAGCATCGAGTCCTTCCAGTATCATAAGCACGAACCTGAAACTGGTGTTGATGTAAACAAGCAGGGATCTACATTCACATCAATCGTACTAACAAGTTTTATTATCTAGCCAAAGCCTATCTTATCACAGAAAGGCAATTTCAAAATGTAGATGGTACTGCTTATACAGATACAAACCTGATTGCATTATATCACAATGCCCTTTCTTATCTGTTTAACAACATTTCACTGTCGCTTGGTGGTAAACAGGTTGACAGTTTCAACCATCCCTTACGGTATTTGGGATGTTGACTTATCCAGACGACTTTCCAAGAGCAGGGGGAGTGAACATGTGTTGGCTTAAAGACACTGATACCTAGCAAAAGATGACCATNAGAATGTCACGTTCGAATGCTGACGTTGGAGTTGTGACGTTGTGATTATTCAATGAATTTTCAAGCTGTTTGGAAAAAAACCCCTAAAATGTAAGAATATATTAAGAATATTTCACCCTTATATTTTGTCAAATCATAAGAATACTTCACCCTCAACGAAATTTTACTATTCTTATAAAAAGAAAAGCGTGCAAACAGATTTTGTTTATTCAAAATTTTTTGAATTCAAAATCGTATATATCAAAGTTTGTTAGACTATCGTAAGATAAACCATCTTTTTCAATGAATGTGTCCATTTTTCAATGTAAAATAAAATCTCGTGTAAAGAATTAAGGCTAATACAAATATTCGATATCAAAGAGAAATTTAGTGAAAACAAGAGCATCGAGTCCTTCCAGTATCATAAGCACGAACCTGAAACTGGTGTTGATGTAAACAAGCAGGGATCTACATTCACATCAATCGTACTAACAAGTTTTATTATCTAGCCAAAGCCTATCTTATCACAGAAAGGCAATTTCAAAATGTAGATGGTACTGCTTATACAGATACAAACCTGATTGCATTATATCACAATGCCCTTTCTTATCTGTTTAACAACATTTCACTGTCGCTTGGTGGTAAACAGGTTGACAGTTTCAACCATCCCTTACGGTATTTGGGATGTTGACTTATCCAGACGACTTTCCAAGAGCAGGGGGAGTGAACATGTGTTGGCTTAAAGACACTGATACCCTAGCAAAAGATGACCATAATGGGATGAAAGCATGCAAAAGCTACCTTATGGCAATTTTGAATTCTTTGAGATGGTACACAAAGCCCCAATAACTGTGGTTGCAACATCACTATAACATCAAATCCTATTCATATTTCAGATCTTGTTAAAATTATGTCAACATTCCTCTTCTAAAGAAAGTACAATGTCTGATCTCGACTAGCACAGAATCTTATTGCTTTTCATCTTAATATCCCAAAGAAATTTTGACTTTTGTGCTGCAACCCTTTTCCTTGTCTGCAGTGGCGGAGGAAGCTGACTTGTTCGTTCCCATAGGTCTAGATTGGTAATACGTTTTGGCCACCAAATTTTCACAATCCGACGGAGACATCTGTTGATGAATGACTGGATTTGTCTATCTGTCATCTTTGTAGTGCGCCAAGTTTCAGCTCCATACATTAGTACAGATTTCACATTTGAGTTGAAGATCCTGAGCCTTCTTTTAGTAGCTATCTATCTTAACCGCCACACTTCGTTGAGAAGGCTGAATGCTGTCCTTGCTTTGGCTATTCTTGTCTGGATGTCTTGTTGGGTCCCGCCGGTCTCATCTACTATGCTTCCCAGATAAATAAATGACCTAACCTCTTCTATATCCCCGCTTGTTAACCTAATGTCATCCTCCTTTGCATTTATTCTCATGACCTTTGTCTTGTCCTTGTTTATTCGCAGTCCAACTTTTGATGCATTGGCTTCCAAGGTAGAAGTCTTGTCTTGCATCTGTTGATGTGTGTGTGTGTGTGTGTGTGTGTGTGTGTGTGTGATAGTAGATCAATGTCATCCGCAAAATCTAGTTCGTCTAGCTGAAGCCAAAGGGTCCACTGAATCCCATTCCTTTTGTCCTTTGTTGACTCCTTCATTGTCCAGTCAGTTGCCAAAAGGAAGAGGAATGGGAAGAGGAGACATCCCTGTCTAACTCCACTCATGATGCTGAATTTCTCTGTTGTAGCACCTTTATGAAGGACCTGACATGCCATACCCTCATAGGTGTTCCTTATGATAGCTAATGATAGCTATATATACATGAATGAATGTGTATGTATGTATGTATGTATATTTTTTTTCTAAATCTAAGAACCGCGATACCGTTTTGAAAAAAGGGAAAAACAATAGGAAAAAAATGGAATTTCTTGAAGTAGTTTGAAATCTCTTTTTACTTTGACAATCAAGTTACAATGGAAGAGAATTAGAATCGAAAACGAATTAAATAGTCCAACATACTGAAAAGGAATTTATGTAAAAATATCACAAAATTCACAAATGATTGAATGGGAACAAATACGTTTTCTCTCAATGAAACACAAAAAGTACAAAATAGAAACAACTATGGAAAATAAGAGAGTTAAAAAGTTGATTTATAAAAAACAAACAAATACAATAAACAATAATACAAAATATAATCGATTCGATCTATTCGTTACGAATATATCCTGTCTTGCAACTCGTTATTATACATTCTCAAGTTATTACTTCTTAACTGAACGTACAATGAATTAAAACTACTCATTTTTCTTGAGTATTGATAGGTAACTTAAATATCTGGTATTGTACGAGTTTCTTTTCTCGTAATATCTGTGAAGCTATATATATATATATATAATTTTTTTTTCTTTTGTGTGTGTGTGTGATAACTTTCATTTGTCTTATGAAACAATATCAAGTCAAGAAAGCTTGTTCCCGACTCTAGCTCCACCCACACCCCTTTACACACAGACATGGACACAAAAGCTGACCTGCATTTACACACGCCTGAACCAGGCTAAAGGACGAGAAAATGTCCAAGAAAGTAAAGAAAGTTACCTTGTAAACATTGCTCGTAAAATCTTCTAGTTTCTGGTAAGCTTCTTTAGCCTTAGGGACCAAAAAGTAATGAGAGCTGCTGTTACCAATAAAAATGATTTTCTTTGAACAATTCGACGTTATAAGTTACCAAAGCATTCCAAGAGATTTCCATCTATTTCTTCTTACATTTTATGCAATAAAATAGAACCGAAGTTAATACTGAATTCAAATACTCTTCAAGTTTTATAAAAATATCTCATTCCTTCTCAGCATATTATAAAGACTTAAACTGTAAATATATCCAGAAAATTGAAAAATGTGAAAATATAGGTAAAGGTAGCACCCTAGCTGGTTTTAACTGATAAGGGAAAAACTCTTTATTTTCACTTCATCGCGACTGACAATTTGTTCAAACTTGTGCAGGAGCACACGACCAGATAGCACCGACGAGAGCCTTTCAAAGTAAACACCCTGGTGTAAAAATTGAGCTAAACAGAAACTTAAACACCAACTACTATAATAGTTGCTATAATTATTTATTTAAATAGTTATTATTATTATTATTACTGTTGTTGTTGTTGTTGTTTTTGTTATTTCACTGCTTACCGGTTACACATATTCTAGACAGGTACTCGGTTGATTCATTACTGTTTGAGACTGCTGTACTGAAAAACGTCTGGTTAAGAGTTGTTTTCTTTCCATGTCACCTTGTCGCTACACCAATGAAAGTCGAGCCATTTCCAGCACTAACCTTGTCGGCAATGTAGTTGATGATAATGTGTGTGACAATGTGACAATGTGCTTAAATTGATTGAGAAAATAATGCCCATATCGTAGTGCTAGAGTTACTCGTGGAAAAGGATGTTAAGACAAGACTTGAGACACGAACTGAGCTTAAGTGTCGTTATTGGGAGGGGCTACCATAGTGCGCTTTTTGGCCCTAAGTGAAAGCACAAAGACTTTAATGATACAAAGAGGTCTGCCCAGAAATGGATTCAGGATTGGTGCGATAAAAAACAGTGATGATGGTTTTCCAAACTGAGCTGCAGTTTTGTATCTCTTAGATTTCCTGATCAATCAGTAGACTTTTGTAGCCTGAAACGTAAACGCCCTCCTGGATAATCATCCCAATCGTGGTAAAAAGAGAAGTAAAAATCTATACCGCTTTCTTTTCATCCATCTAACCTGTTTCATGATTGCTTGGATTGAATAGTTGGAGATTTTGAGGAGCAAGCCTTTTACTTGTACTATATTGTCTGCCTCGACAGTACTGCTACTGACTTACTTTCCGTTTATAGTCAATGGACACGTCAGACGTGTATTTGACTTGTAGCTTTCAGCAAATTTCGCCACTTCATACGATCATCAGCCATTTCTTCCGTCAAGTTGAGGGTCTTCAGCTCGCCTTTGATCAATTCCTTCCAAGATGTCCTTGGTCGTCCTAGGTGCCTTGATCCAAACACCTCCACAGAGGAACACTTGTTGATCCATGAGTCAGATTGTATCAAATGCCCAAACCATCTTAGCCTATTGCATCTGAGGACATCATTTAAGGAGTTCAGGTGACACAACGTCATGATTGCAGACGTACTGACTCTGGTCCCTCTTTTCACGTGACACAACCACAAAAGCATGACTCATTCATTGAGACGTTCGAAATTTTCAAGACGGTGGGATTATTTTCCATTAGAACCGTGTTTTCTTCTTTTCCTATAAACAGCATCAGGAAGTGGAGAACAGAACCGTTGCTTGAGTAGTTTGGTAAAACTATTTGGAATAATGTTGTGGAAATAGCTATTTACACTTTGCATGAATTGTGATCCCAGTTTATCACTATGAGGCTTATAAAACCTACTGAAGCAATTATCCAACCTGGAACATTTCTAGAAAAAGACTTGAGAATACTTCTGGCTTCATCAAAGCGTCATTGATTTGTTTGGCTCCTTTGGCCAACTTGATACGAACTTCGCCTTTATCAACCATTTCTCTCAGCGCATGTATTTCAAGGCAATGAAAGTGATAACTTTTCAGTTTGTTTGGCTGAACCTAGAGCTTCCCATAACAATGACTGTATGCGAGAGAATAAACAGTAATTTCATGTTCTGAATTCAGCCTTCCGGTTGCACCCTGTACAATGAAAAATGTGACTTCCGCCCCATTGCAGGATAAAAGAGCCCCTGGCGCTAAAGCAGAATGAACAACATGGCTAAAGGGTTCCAGCTGATGGAGGTACATTGGTGGTACTCAGCACAAAAGTTTAAAAAGTTGTGAATCTTGCCTACCTCCATGGGAAAGACCGCATCTTCATAGACACAGATGTAGAGAGGTTTCAGATCAAGTGGTTTAAATGCCCAACATGATACCTGGCTTTGTACCTTAGTAATGACCTTTTTGGTTGCAAACAAATCTGCAATTTTCATCTTCTTCATCTTTTAGTAGAGGTAGCAAACCCTAAAACTGACTCGAGTTGGGAGGTGTTAGTCAATTTCATTTTTCAATTCTGCTGGGAAGACTCGTAAGTAGGTTGTCATTGAGGCAGGTATGTTTATCTGCGTTGTAAGGTATAAACAATTTTGTAATCGATCGATCGAGATTATTCTGGCTGACTGTGATGGAAAAACCATTGTGTTCTTCGATTTCTATACCAATGTATCATCTAACCAAATTCGAAAGTAGGTAAAGCAAGGATTTTATAGATAGGCATGTCGACGATGTTGAGACTGTTAAAACAGTTGCTGATATCCGTATAGAAGTTGAATTATGAGGTTTACAAATCAGAGAGCTATGCATTCCAGAAGTGCCTCTACTTGCTTGTGGGCTTAGCTTCCTCCGAGCATCTATGCAAGCGACCCCTTTACTAATTGTTGTTACCATGAAGCTGAAGCTGCATATGATTCTCTTTCCAAAGAAGACTTGGGGTTGGAATCTGGGTTGGAGGGCAAAGCACCTCCTTGTTCAGAGTTTCTTTCGACTTTATTTTCATTGTAAATCTCCATACACGGGTGCGGTTTGCAGGGTTACTTTTCAATATTTCACAATCGCTTCTTTCGCACTGCACAATTTTGGTCTTGTGGAATAAATTAATCTAACTTGAAATTTTAAAGGAGGAAAATATTTTTATCAGACACCTAACATTGCCCAATAATGTGTATTGTTTGTTTACAGGTATGCCAGCCTAATAACAAGAAACCCATGGATAATCCTTGTATTAACCATTGCTGCAGTAACATTGGCAGCGTTGAATGGCTTTATCAAAGGACTAGGCGCAAAGCCGTTCCCCGATTTTTCTACACCTGCAAAAGTAAGTGTATCAAAACAATAATTAAAAAGTTAGTCAGGAACATATCATAGATAACTTGCTATTATTTGTTTTGCGATTAAAACTAAAGAAAGAACTGTGGATAATCCAGGTCTCGTTGAGGGTGGACAACATCATACATATATGCACTCAAATCGTCTGGTACAGGCAATGCTATTTAAAAATACCTCTGAGAAATACATCAAGTTAGAAACAATTTTTTTTTTCAATTTCTTTTGATCTTAATGTGGCCTCGGAACAACAGACTATTAAGAAGTATCTAACCCACTACAAGAAGTATCTATCTTGTAGTGGGTTATCATGCGGAATTTCCACACCCTAAATCCACAGCCCTTCCATTTTGTGTTAGCAGGTTTTGCCATTATATTATTTTTCAGTTTAACAGACTCAGCTTTCCACTAGGACTTTTTACAAAAGAATTTACGAAAAGAACTTTTGCAAAGATTTGTTTTCGCAAAGGTTTCGTCCGAAACCAAATTACAACAAAAGTGATTGTTGGGTACAAAGTTGTTTAAAATAGGTCCACTGGAAACTGTCTGTCAACAATCTGTCAATGGAGCTCAGGTTTCCAGAAAGGGGATCTTACAAATTTGATCTATTACTGTGTAATTGTAAAACTTCTGCAAAGAAGAGGCAGTTTTTCAAAGGCAACGAAATATCTCAAATATATATATAGTATTTGGAGTAAACTCCAAACAGCCAGATGTTAAGGATTCTATTGTGACAAAATAATAACAACAACGAAACCGCAACAAATTCTTACATCACAAACAAATTTTACATAAACAAATACATAAACAAATACATAAACAAAAACATAAACAAAACCTGACCTTGTTCTGAAATAGTCTCTTGTTCTGACCTTGATGTGAGCTCAAAACAAGAGACTATTTAGAAGGATCTGTTAAGATGACAGCAATATTGCATTAGTTATAGCTTAGACCACTCTTAACAAAACATGGTTAAATTCAACATTCTGAGAACGATTTCATGGCAAGAAAAACCTTTATATTGTACGGTCGCAATTTCTGATGCTTAAGCAAACCAATAGGACCTTTTAAACAGAGCAAATATCAGCAAAATATAAGAAATGCATTGAATTTATCACAAACAAAACAGAAACCAAAGCAAAAAAACCCCAAAACAATGCAAAAGAAGAGGGAAATCACATTTTGCAATTTTCACATATTTGCAAAGCTTGTTGGCTTTAACTGCTGCACTCGGGAGTTCTCTTGTTTCTCATTGTCTTGCAGTAAACTAAACGAATTATTTGTTTAGAGCCACGTGTGAAGAGTTACAGCTAAAGTCGAACCAAGTTGCAACTCTTTAATTCTCTTTTTTACCAGCTACTTTCTGCAAGGTCATTTTCTTAATCTCTCAATCTAGTATCTTCTCTGGTGTATCTTTGTATTGGCTTGTTGGTCTTAAAAGGGGCGACATCCGTAAAAAGAACTAAATCATTCTATTAGCTAGAGAAAGCCCCCCCCCAAAAAAAAAAATTCATAAAAATGGGTACAAGAATATACTACAATATTAATGAGATATGGATAGATACTGGAATATTTTCACGTGTTATTTAAATACATATCATTCTTTTCGTCATATATGCTATCTAGGCACGTTTTTAGTTAATATCAATGAAATACGACTAGATTCTTCTTACAGATTGACTACCGGTTTCTACTCCTGTTATCTTTTATTTTAAATGTTTTAGATTCTTATAAAACTAAGCTTTTTTTCCTACCGTGTTGTTCGTTTTTTCTGTTTGTATTTCATTTTCTTTTGTTTGTTAATTCTGCTTGTAACATTGTGCATTGGGAGATAGGAATTTTACAGTAACGTATATTGTAGAGTTGTTTATTTTTTATTTTTATGTGTATGTATGTTTAATTACTAGCCACTTCTTTTTGCATTTCTCCTCTTGCTAATCTCTATTTAATTATTATATGGATATTATATTATTAAATATTAAATATTTTATTATATTATATTATTAAATATTAAATATTATATTATATTATTTCATTTAAATATTTATATGGAAATTCCATAAGAAATAAATACTTAATGTATCTTCATAATTTTGCTTAGAGTGGTAACCGAAATATGGCAAAAAGCCTAAAAACATAATGTAAAAAGACCCTTTTGGCATTTATTTTATAAATTCGGATTAATATACATGATCGAGTAAATGCTATTACCGTTATTGAAATTGATTGTGATGTGTGTAGCAGGCTTGTGTTTTGTTGTTAGAAAATAAAATAAATTGACGTTCAATTGTTTCTGGATATATTTTTATTTTTCATTAAGAAAAACCAAACGAAATAACTGAATTTTAAACTTACTTTTTAATAATATATTACTTCTTATTTTATTTATCAATTATATTTTAGAGTAGTGAAAAATAAGTGACTACTGAATTGGAGGGAGATTTATAGCTCAAAACGCTTTGACAAACCATAAAACATGATTGTACTATATATACATATATATACATATATATACATATATATATATATATATATATATATTTCGTTGCCCTTAAAAAACTGTCTCTTCTTTGCAGAAGTTTTACAATTACACAGTAATAGATCAAATTTGTAAGACCCCCTTTCTGGAAACCTGAGCTCCATTGACAGATGGTTTCCAGTGGACCTATTTTAAACAACTTTGTACCCAACAATCACTTTTGTTGTAATTCGGTTTCGGATGAAACCTTTGTGAAAACAAATCTTTGCAAAAGTTCTTTTCGTAAATTCTTTTGTAAAAAGTCCTAGTGGACAGCTGAGTCTGTTCAACTGAAAAATAATTTCATGGTAAATCTTGCTAACACAAAATGGAAGGGCTGTGTAGTTAGGTTTTGAGAGGATTTGGGATCTGTAACGTCCCTATGATAACCGATTTGGGATGTGGAACTTTCCTATGATAACCGACCGACTGAATAGATACTTCTCAATAGTCTGTTGTTCCCAGGCCACATTAAGATCAAAAGAAATTGAAAAAAAATTATTTCTGTAACTTGATGTAATTCTCAGAGGTATTTTTAGTTAGCATTGCTTGTACTAGAGGATTTGAGTGTTCCTAAGTGACAATTTAGAAAGGATTGCCTTCACTAGACATTTTGAGTGCTCATTTTTATTTTGCTGTAAAACCTCATGTTCTTGTAATTTTCTATCCTGGGGTACTTCCTGTGTTTACATGATGCGAATTTGGTTTGTTATGAGTAATGAGTCTGTAAGTGCAAGACAACAATAAAAGTGTTTTTTCAACTTATAAGGAAATTTATTACAACATTAACTAATGCGACAAACATATTTGTCTCACTAGTTAATTTAGTTAACCCTCAAAGGTACAAATAAATCTATATTTTATTGGTTTGGCTTTTTAATTAATGTATTGAAACAACAAGTAAGAGGTTTGGATGTTGAAGCATAGAACACATTTTCAAAAATACGAAACTGGTTTTTAAGAATAACAAGGCTTGAAATTTAGGATTTGAAGTTTAAGAATTTTAATAGAATATAAATCAGCCTCCAGATGCATTGGTTAAAATGATTTTCCAGCTTTCTGGTTTAAATTCAAACTCACCTGTAAACATGATGATATTTCTTTCAAACAATATTGTTTATAAAACAAAACAATTAGCAAATTTAAGCGATTATCAGTTAACATTACATCTTATATCTTGTTGAAAGAGCAGTTAAGATATACACAATTTACACCAAGAAAGTATATAGAATTGTCGAGCTTACCTCTGGGAAATAAATGATAAAGATTACAGGAGACAACAACTGAGTTAGTCGTGTGGCAAGTAAGTTTTGTACGATATATTTTCAACATTGTTTTTGCGACGGTTGTGTAAGCAAGTCTCAGAAGCCTTTCAGCACATTATGCTTGCCTTAATAACGTCAGAGAATGTGAAAAATTGGCTACAAAAACAAATCTTCATTTGTTTGTCTTTCGTGCCTCAGTTAAGGTGTAGATTCTTAAAACCTGTTTCTGTTCGATCGTGTTTGGTAGTAAAATCCAATTTTACCAGACAGTTTCAAAACGTAAATTACAAAACAAAGTACAAACGTAAATATTTCTATGGTTTCAAAATATGAAATTCATGGAAATAAAGGTGTTTGTTTAGTATAGTTTGACAATTTTATTTTGCCATTCTCAACTAAATATCATTAACAGAGTTTTCTGCTAATTAGATACAGAATGCAGTTACAAAAAGCTACTAGAAAACAAGAATGAAGGAATCCAGAATATATAATTAAGTGAATGAAGATGTCAGACGCATGGAGCGGAGTGACATGAGAATGATAAGATGGGTGTGCAATGTAAGTCTGAAGGACAGGCTCAGTTCTAATGAACTCAGAAGGAGATTGAATCTGGACAAAATTGGCAGCTGTATGCAGAATAGGAGGCTTCGTTGGTTTGGTCATATGGAGAGAATGGACATGAATGCTTGGGCAAGTAGATGCAGAACAATCAAGGTGACAGGAACCACTGGCAGAGGAAGACCAAAGAAAACATGGGAGGAAGTGATAAGGATGGGTCTCAAACAAGAAGGTGTCAGCAGAGACCTGATGAAGGATAGGATAATTTGGAAGTCGATTTCAAGAAAGCGTCCAACACATGCTAGCATGTAAAACGAACGTTAAACCGAATATGATAATGATGATGATGATGATGATGATGATGATGATGATGGTGGTGGTGGTGGTGGTGATGATGATGAATAACTGCAATTTTTTAAGGCCTTTGGGCCCCATGTTTATTGTTTTCAGCAGTTTTTAGGGTGTTTCTTAACGGGTTTTAGACCATAGCAGGCATGGAGTCACTACGTGCAAGGAAATGCGAGGGAAAATAACAAAAAGAAAAGGTGAACGAAAGGAAAAGGCTAGGCCAAGAGATAGCAGATGACCTTAGACTTTAATATGTCCAAGTTTTACGATGGAGGAAAGGACTTAAAAAATCAAAGGTTTCCATAATCTGGCCATCCAAGAGGAGAAAAAGTATAGAAAGGTTTAGTACAAAGACGGACAGCAACTGCACGACAATGAAGACGTTGAGAGAAACGAGTAACAAGGAATGGAAAAATCTGACCTGGTAACAGCAAGGAAAGCCCATCAGAACAGTTCCCATAATATCTACAGATAGGATTAAGAGTAGCCACATACTCTGAACACATTTCTGCTGTGTTTGCAAATTCTATATTGTTTTTCCGTTGTAAATGGTCTTATATCTTTTCTGAAAGCCGCTGTAACTTTCTGGGATGAACCTTGTATCAGTTTCTGAGATGATCCTTGTATCACTTTCTGGGATGAACCTTGTATCACTTTCTAGGAGGACACTTGCATCACGTTTGGAGAGGATTTGGAATTACAAAGATTACACCTTGCTTGGTTTTAACAAACGTCCATCGCTTTCATGGCAATCTGCTCTTCCAAATGACCCGCTGGTGCTGCGTTAAAAAAGCAATTATTTTTACCAAAAATTATCCAAGTAAATCCTCTATATTTTTGTTAAGTTCTTATTGTTTGACACCTTACCCAAAATGTGCGAGCATTTAAGGATAATTCTGAGAGAGGCCGACCAATTTTGATTCCACCGAACACACAGAGCAAGAAAATCTGTGAAAATAAAACAAAAATAAAGGCTTTAATTACAAAAAATAAAATGTGGTACATAAAAGTTGCACCGATTTGAATATAGCCCAGTGCCTATGACTTAATTAATTAATTTAATTACTACCAATACTAATACAGAATAACTAATTCAAATATTACTATATACAAAGATGTATACAGTTACTGTTCCATCATTCAGTCCTGTACATCCATGCTTTTAGTATATGTAAGTGATATTTTAGTTCTTATCGGCTGGTTTTAGGCTACAAATATTTGTTTCTTTTTTTAGGGATTTGAGTCACGTGGGACTTTAATTAGCCAAAGAATAATTGCATACAACAATTTGGGCAAGACGATAAACGGAATACCTCTCCTGGCTACTAGCAACAGACGTCCTGATACATCTCTCTACAAGTTTCCAGCAGCTAGATCTCACATGTGCTCACTTGATCCAAGATCTTATCTGTCAGCAAAAACTGTCTATAGCAGAAAAGACAAGGAATCACTTCTAACGGCAAAAAGCCTACGCACAGTCTGTAGCCTTGAACATAAAATTATAAGGGATATATCATCTTTTGAGAGCCATTGTGTACGTCAAACAAACTCAAGTGATACATGTTGTCAAAGTATTTCAATTGGTAGCCTTGTAGCCTTATTTAGCAAAAAAATAGATTGCCAGAGCATTACAGAGGGTGACGTGGAGGCTTTCAAAGATTTGTTGCAACTCTGTAAAAAGTATATCGATGACGGTTCTCTTAATGATCAATGTTTATATTACCCGTCTTCCTGTCAGCGTGTGCCGACAAAATGCTTTGAAGATAACATTGTCTTGAGTACTTTTAACTACCTTGGAGATAAGGAGTTTTCAACTAGCAAATGGAATAGGAGTACCAAGCTTGCATACACCATAGTCTTTAGCCCTTTTGTATCACTACCAAAACGATTGCTCCACGATGTTTATAAAAATGGGTTGAATGATTTAAAAACTGTAGGTAAGAATGGAGTCCAGTTAGTTGCTTTTGAGTTTACGGGCATGAAAAATTTGATTTATGACAGGCGCTTGCTTCTTGACATATGGTATGTTCTTTCTGCTATGATTCTTGTTATAATTCTGATGTGGATTTACAGTGGTTCTTTGATACTAAGTCTTATGGGGTTTACTACGGTTATATTTGCTCTTATTCTCTCTTATTGGATTTATTCAATCGTCTTTCACCTTCGATTTTTCCCTTTTTTGAATATCATGACCGCTATCTTCATTGTTGGTATCGGTGCAGATGATGTTTTCGTTTATGTTTTGGCTTGGAGGCATGCTCGCCAAAAAATACCCAAGTCTCACCTGGAGTTTCGAGCCAGTCTTTACACTGTAACCTGTTGGACTGAATATGCCTTAGAACATGCAGCAGCGGCCATGTTTGTGACAAGTTTTACAACAGCTACGGCTTTTTATGCTGGTATTTCTTCCGACATTACCGCCTTGCAGTGTTTCTCAATATTTGCTGGAACTAGCATAATGACAAACTATTTATTAATGCTCACTTGGTTTCCTTCTATCATGGTGATTCACCAAAAGTACTTTACTCCGATATGGTGCCGTCATCCCAATATAGCACAGGCATTGCCAGGAATAGCAAATGGTCAAACATCCAATGAGGTTACTTCATGGGCTAGAAATTTCATAGTTAATTTAAAAAAAAAAACGAGTAGTGCTTCTGATTTGATATTTGGACACTGGATAGCTTCTATAGTGACTAAGCTTGGGTATCTGTGGGTAGCAATTTTTGCTCTTGTGGCTGGACTTGGATTGATTTGTATGACAGTCTATCCTAGACTTCGTCTACCTTCCAGGCAGACTTTCCCTCTTTTTGTTCATCGGCATCCCCTCGAGCAATATGATTTCAAAATCAAAGAAAAACTACAAATTGATATTTCACTTGGATCAGAAAAATCTTATTTTCCTGTTATATTTGTCTGGGGTGTGCGTGACAAGGACAAAGGTTATTTCTTAGATCCCGATAGTACTGGGAATAGCGTTTGGGATACCAGTTTTGATATTATGAGTAAACCAGCACAGAAATGGGCTCTCAAATTCTGTCATCTGGTCAAAAATCAGACATTTTTTAAATCAGGAGATTGTTTCATGGAAGAGTTCTACAAATTTGCTGGGGAAAATTGTACAATAGTTGGTAATAAGAGGAAATGCTGTAATTTGCAACCCCCATTGCAGCAAAACGTTTTTCGAAATTGTACTCGAGAGTACGTTGTTATCCTAAAAAAACGTAAAAAACCTTCACCAGTCATACTCGACAATAAAGGGAATGTTCGCCTTATGCTTTTGAGATTCAGATCTAACTATGCATATCAGTTCAAATTTAGACCAGTCAACACATTTTGGACAAGAGTGAAATCATGGGCAGATCGCCAAATAGAGAATGCTCCAGACGGTCTTAAAAATGGATGGGTGATCTCAGATTTATATTTTTACGATTTGCAACAAAGCTTGGCAGATGGGACTATAAAGACAATTGGAATATCTATAGGGATTTCTGCTATGGTATTATTTGTGACCACACAAAATCTGATTATAACATTTTTTGCCGTATTGACTATTTCTGGTATTATCTCTGTAACGATTGGCTCACTGGTACTTGCTGGGTGGCAATTAAATATTTTAGAGTCAATGACAATGTCTGTGGCAGTTGGACTATCAATTGATTTTACTTTACATTATGGTGTTGCATATTTTTTATGCCGTGACTCAAAAACTCGAAAAGATCGAGTGCACTTTTCTTTATGGCACGTTGGGTCTGCAGTTGCTATGGGAACAGTAACAACATTTTTAGCAGGTAGGTTGATTGAACAAAAAAATAGTCTTACTTTCTAGAGATTTCGCGCTTTTCTTGTTAAATAGCAGCAACAGTAAAAAACTGTTTGTGCTTGATTATTTAAAATGATTTATTTGAATAAGTGGTCTAAGGAATCGATGGTAATAAACTGCTGTACCTTGAATACAAGAAACAAAATATCATCAAGTTTCATAATTGGTATCCTAAAATTTTTGTGATACTTCAATAACAAAGACAGTACCTGTTAATCTAGTCTAATTTAAGATCATATGATTGAAAAATATAAAAAGCCAACTCAGTTGGCTCTTGTTTTACAGATGGATTAAAAATTATCCATCTTCCTCTATTTTTTTCACATTTATTGGTGACCGGAAACACTTGAAAACAACTAACATAAAAATATACTCCAAGATTTTTCCTTTGCCTTACCCCAGCCTATCTCCTTGGTACAACATAAAATAGAATGCTTAGTATTCTAGTGTAGATGATGTCCGTGTGGCTTCTCAGAAAAACACGTGTCCTTCTTCAAAGCTTTTATCAGTGCAACGCCAGGTATAACTTCCTTGACCTTGGTATGCTTAAGAAAAGGTTGTTCCAAGGTTGAGAAATGGACGACAAGTAATGAAAAACTTTGTGTATAATGGAAATATGATCTCATACTTAAGGTACAAAACTGGATGACCAGTTGGATGCAATGCTTTGACAAAGTTATTCATAAGTCCCAACTTTGTGTGTGAGGGAGACATGATGTCATCGTTAAGGTACAAAACTGGATGACCAGTTGGATGCAATGCTTTGACAAAGTTATTCATTAGTCCCAACTTCGTGTGTAAGGGAGACATGATGTCATCGTTAAGGTACAAAACTGGATGACCACTTGAATGCAGTGCTTTGACAAAGTTATTCATTAGTCCAAACATTTTGTGTTAGGAAGAGGTGAAAATGTATTTTTCTTCAAAAGGTTTGGAGTAAATTGCATCTTTTACCCAAGTGCCTAAACTTTCTCGAACTGGCCAATCTTTTGGTTTCCAATATGACAATGGGTCAAGATGCATCTCCATTTCATTGGCACTGCAAATGACAGTGAAGGTTTTTGTTTTGGGTTTATATTTGCACTTTCTCCCAGCATGCTTTTGGTGCCCAATGTTTGTCTTTTTTAGGTCTTAAACAAGGCTTGAAGTCACTTTAGTCCAGAGAGTTACTTTTCTCATTTAAATTTTGTTTTTGGAGTTTTTCATTCTCTTTAATTAATTGGTTTCTTCCCTCTCCTAATTTGATCTTAGGAAACATGTACAAACTCAGTAGTATGCCCCTTATAAAGAAAAAGATCCAAAAAACGGTATCCTGTCTTAATCAAATGCGTCCAAGTTCTTCTATCTCTTGATGGTGTGACGGATGTTACAAATTTACCAAAGAGAGTTAACTTTATTTTGGGATACTCTGAAAATATTTCCTATTTAAACTTGATAAAATTCAATTAAGCAAACATTTCTCTTACACAGTCGCACACTAACAAATATTGACAACAGAAAATAGCACATGATTAATAAGTATGGAAGCCAACTATTTTTCCCTTTTTATTGCCTTGGAAATAATTGTAATCTAGTAATTTCATTAATTATAATGGAAAAATTTGTACCGTTATGCATTCAGTCTTTTTACATTCTTTTTTGGATAACTTAAGTAGCACACTCCATTGCGAGTATACATGGTCAATTAAGGCTGAGACTTTGCTCCTATTGTTTTAACATAGCTGAAACAAAAGACATGTTAGTTAAACAGAAAATCATGTGTAATGAGCTCTCTCAAACACTAGGCTCAACATGATGTAACTATGTCAAAGAGATACATGAAACTACAAAAATCACGTGTAATGAGCTCTCTTAAACACTAGGCGCAATATCATGTAACTATGTCAAAGAGATACATAAAACTACAAAAATCACGTGTAATGAGCTCTCTCAAACACCAGGCGCAACATGATGTAACTACGTCAAAGAGATACATGAAACTACAAAAATCACGTGTAATTAGCTCCCTTAAACACCAGGCGCAACATCATGTAACTATGTCCAAGAGATACATGAAAATACAAAAATCACGTGTAATGAGCTCTCTCAAACACCAGGCGCAAAATCATGTAACTATATGCCAAAGAGATACATGAAACTACAAAAATCACGTGTAATGCGCTCTCTTAAACACCAGGCGCAACATGATGTAACTATGTCAAAGAGATACATGAAACTACAAAAATCACGTGTAATGAGCTCTCTCAAACACCAGGCGCAACATGATGTAACTATGTCAAAGAGATACATGAAACTACAAAAATCACGTGTAATGAGCTCTCTTAAACACCAGGCGCAACATCATGTAACTATGTCAAAGAGATACATGAAACTACAAAAATCACGTGTAATGAGCTCTCTTAAACACCAGGCGCAACATCATGTAACTATGTCAAAGAGATACATGAAACTACAAAAATCACGTGTAATGAGCTCTCTCAAACACCAGGCGCAACATCATGTAACTATATCAAAGAGATACATGAAACTACAAAAATCACGTGTAATGAGCTCTCTCAAACACCAGGCGCAACATCATGTAACTATGTCAAAGAGATACATGAAACTACAAAAATCACGTGTAATGAGCTCTCTCAAACACCAGGCGCAACATCATGTAACTATGTCAAAGAGATACATGAAACTACAAAAATCACGTGTAATGAGCTCTCTCAAACACCAGGCGCAACATCATGTAACTATGTCAAAGAGATACATGAAACTACAAAAATCACGTGTAATGAGCTCTCTCAAACACCAGGCGCAACATCATGTAACTATGTCAAAGAGATACATGAAACTACAAAAATCACGTGTAATGAGCTCTCTCAAACACCAGGCGCAACATCATGTAACTATGTCAAAGAGATACATGAAACTACAAAAATCACGTGTAATGAGCTCTCTCAAACACCAGGCGCAACATCATGTAACTATGTCAAAGAGATACATGAAACTACAAAAATCACGTGTAATGAGCTCTCTCAAACACCAGGCGCAACATCATGTAACTATGTCAAAGAGATACATGAAACTACAAAAATCACGTGTAATGAGCTCTCTCAAACACCAGGCGCAACATCATGTAACTATGTCAAAGAGATACATGAAACTACAAAAATCACGTGTAATGAGCTCTCTCAAACACCAGGCGCAACATCATGTAACTATGTCAAAGAGATACATGAAACTACAAAAATCACGTGTAATGAGCTCTCTCAAACACCAGGCGCAACATCATGTAACTATGTCAAAGAGATACATGAAACTACAAAAATCACGTGTAATGAGCTCTCTCAAACACCAGGCGCAACATCATGTAACTATGTCAAAGAGATACATGAAACTACAAAAATCACGTGTAATGAGCTCTCTCAAACACCAGGCGCAACATCATGTAACTATGTCAAAGAGATACATGAAACTACAAAAATCACGTGTAATGAGCTCTCTCAAACACCAGGCGCAACATCATGTAACTATGTCAAAGAGATACATGAAACTACAAAAATCACGTGTAATGAGCTCTCTCAAACACCAGGCGCAACATCATGTAACTATGTCAAAGAGATACATGAAACTACAAAAATCACGTGTAATGAGCTCTCTCAAACACCAGGCGCAACATCATGTAACTATGTCAAAGAGATACATGAAACTACAAAAATCACGTGTAATTAGCTCCCTTAAACACCAGGCGCAACATCATGTAACTATGTCAAAGAGATACATGAAACTACAAAAATCACGTGTAATGAGCTCTCTCAAACACCAGGCGCAACATGATGTAACTATGTCAAAGAGATACATGAAACTACAAAAATCGCGCCTTTACAAACTTGAATGCTAGAGAAGTTACAACAATGCCAAGTTATATATGCTTAAAGGAAACCTGTAATGGCAGAAAAGAAAATTGCACAAAATTCATTGTTTATTCCATGCCGTTATATTCTATTATAAGAATATCTTAATGATTTGTTTTTTCTCTATTTTCTACTTGTGTGAAGAATTATTTATCAGTGCTACTATTAAAAAAAGCTCATTTAAAAGTAATATCTAATAGTGTGTAGTGTGTGTATCTAATAATGTGGCAGTGATTTGTTGTCAATGACAATTTGAAAAATATACAGAAAGACGGTGGTACCAGCAACTTGAAAATGTGAGCCAATTGAACTTTTGTATACCCAAATTCATTAACCTTATATATTGATGAAGGACAACTAGCTTGGACTAGTACAATGATCCAGAAGATAAAAACACTCCCTGTAATAGTAGTTGGATAGTAGTTCAATACAACTGCAAGATACCATGTTATGTTCTAAATTGACTGCATTCAGAAATATACTCCCAAAAAAATGATCTTTACTGTTAAAATAATTTATCTCCCATGTTTGCATATGATTAAGAATAAATTGTAGTAAAAACTGCTCTATGTAGATCACAACCACATTTATTCTGTCCCAAGTGAAATCCCTCTTTTTGTTTAAATTTTTGAAAAAATTTAAACAACCTTTTTCGGACGTTTTCTCCCAAACTGCCCGAAAGGTCACACAAAACATGTTAAAACTCCGCTTCCTGTACAGATGCCATTGTACTATCACAGTAATAACCCTCTAACTAAATATCTATCAATTATTCTAGCTATCCATCTATTCCATCTATCGACCTATCTATCAATAGATCCAGCTATCTCGTTTGCATCTACTGATAGATCCATTTATCTACTTATCTGTCTATATCCATGCATCCATCCAACTGTCTATGTTATTGATCTATATGCGATCTGTTTATCTATTTATCCATCCACTTATCTATCTATGCTTCCATCCAACTGTCTATCTTATTGATCTATATACAATTTATTTGTCTCTCTGTGTTCCATCTTACTCTCTTATCTATAAATCTACCAATAATTCTATTCATCCATTCATCTATCCATTCATCAATATATGCTTCAATCAAACCATCTATCTTATCCATCCATATATGATTTATCTACTTTTCCATCTATCTGTTTATCAGTATTCTTACGACATTTGTTGTCCTGATAAATAAGTGAGTTAATAGACTGGACTTAAATTGAGATATCTAGAAACTAAACCATCACACTAATCACCTGTGAAATAACAACTACGATTAAGTCCAATCTGAGGGTAAAAAATGCACCACGTACTGGTCCCTTCATCAGAACGAGTCATCTGGGAAAAGGATGAAAGTGCAAAAGGGAAAAGGAGGTAAAGAGGGTAAGGATGCAAAAGGAGGTATCCTGATAAGCTAAAAAACTAAATAAAACTGAAATTAAATCAAAGGACAAGAAAAAGAGTGTGTGATAAAGCATCCAATTCTTAGATAATTAAAACTGGCGTAAGGCATTGATGTTTTCTAATCTTGTTAACAGTAAATGTAAAGTAAATTTTAGCTGAACACTTAGGAATGCTAAAAGGAATAAAGGCTTAGGGAGAAATAAAAACATGTTGGATCTGCTAATGACTAAGCTGTGTTAGTCAGCAGAAAAAAAAGGTTGGCATTGTGTTAGCTACTCCTGGTGAGTCACTTGAAAAATATGACGCTAATATTAAAACCAAGAAGAAAAATTTACTGAAGGTTTGCAAAGAAGGTTGATAATATTCTAACATAAAAGCCACGAGCAAGATGATAGAGCATGTTAAGAGATTTTAATATTTTGGAGGCATAATTACAGCACATTGAATATATATAGAGAGAAGAAATAGGACCAATACCTTAATTATGCTTTTCACAAAATTTTGCGCACTTCTAAAATTACTTGTTAATGTGGTACTTTTGGAGTAGCAACAGCAATTTTAGCAGTGGCAGCAGTTGAGGTAAGCATGTGACGACACATTATATAAATGCGAGAGCACTGGAGCCCTCCTTGTCAGCTGTCAGCTGTATCTGCCAGTTTTCTATTTTAGGGGCTGTCTTGCAGTAAGTATTTCAATAACCCTGGGGTAAGCAAGTTTTAGATGTATTGCAGAATCCATTATAGAGACCTTGGTAAAACTGTTATTCTAATTTTTAATAATACTAAACTTTTTGCTATCCAATTTCAATTTTTAGGACTTGTAATGATGCCTTCCGTCATCTATGCTTACATACAAATTGGGCATTTCTTGATGGTTGTCATGTCAACAAGCTGGGTCTACGCAACGTTTTTTTCCTTGGATTAACGTCCTTATTGGGACCTCAGGATGCTTTTGGATTTGGGACACTAATTCGATTCTTAAAAGGAAAAAGAGTGGCACCCGAAATGGAAGTGACAGCTGTAACACTTGTACCAGCAGTGATGCCATTACCAGTGTCAAACAACTTTCGTGAAGACAAACACTCGTCCTTAAAACTCACTGACGGCACTAAACATAATTTTGTACAGGAACTTATCCCGGTGAGTTTAGTACCTGCCAATTCAAACCAGCACACAACTAAGTTAGAGAAACTTCAGACAACGCTAAGTAATAGTAATACAAACTATAATGCAAATATTACTATGCCAGTCAAATGACAGTTATTCAAGTCGTAAATCAATTCTGCCCAGAACAGAAATTTGGAAGAAACTCAATAGTTTCAAATGATGCATTTAGACATTCAGACATTTCGTCTCTAATTTGTCAGAAAATGAAGATAGAGGTGGTTTTGAAGCCTCCCATTTTCACATTGGTTCTTTCAGATCAAAAGACCTTATAATGACCAATATTTCATTGCATGTTAGTTGAGTATTTGTAACGTGCAACCAGGTCATCCTACGATAATTGTAATTCTTGATAGAGCATTATTGAAATGTTGTCGGGTATAAAGACAACGCTTGTACAAAGTGAGTCAACTGAATTTAGTTTATCAGAGTGTGTTTAATAATAACATTGATGACAAAAACAAGGCAAAAGAGTGATTACTTCCGTTGTGCTTCTCTTCCAATCTCTGTACGTTTGTCGAGATAGACTTCAAAGACCAATACCTAAGGCGTTACACCTTCAACCAGGAAGCTTATATAAGCTACTATACCATGGTAGCTGGATAGGTAGATCATTATTTTGATCGATAATTCGACAACTGGAAGGAATCTTAACTGAACATCGTCCAACTCTTTTGATACTACTATACCATAAACCAAGTTATGGTATCTAGATGTATAATGAAAAAATCTTGGTATCAGTGCAGTAAAATTTCGTTCTCCTTGTAATTTCTCAGGAATGGTCCACATTCAGGGGTGCTTTTGTTTTACGCTTCAGAATATGGTCCAATCAAGGGGGGTTTAAAATGGCACATGGGGCTGGCTGAAATGTTGCTGGGACATATAACATGAAAAATAAAATCCAAAAATGGGAAAGTAAGGCTGTGATGATAAAATGAAGTACACACAGGAAGGCGAGAAAGGGAAACAGGGTTTTTGTGATGGAATATGCATCGAGGCTGAGGAAGCAAAATAAACTGGAAGCTAGCAAATAGAGGGAAATAAGGACAATCTGGAAGATATTGCAGATATGGATAACGTTAATAGTGTTTTTTTGAACAAGAAGAGTAACGTAAATGAGTTAAACTTTCTTTTTCAGAAAAGATTCATTGGTAGCTTAAAAACTGAAATTCGATTAAATTTTGTCGGTTATAAGTGGCGATTTTTTCGGTTGTTGGTCCGTGTTTTGTCGAGGTAGTCACCTGCATCGGATTTGACGATGCAGAAAGGCAGTCGAAAATTTTTCCCATGTTTAAACGTTTATTGTTAATCGTACGGTAGTCCTACAGCAACAAAACCTGCGGATTACAAAAACTCAGTTATCAGGAAATCGGAAAGGGAGTTATTTGTTTGGGTGTGCTTTTATTGAATACATGAAAATTGGATATAAAAATTGGGTCACTGTATTAGGGGTTTACTTGTTTTCCTTGTTCGACGTAGCTTACCTTCGACCAACTTTTTACCGAAAATGTATGCTCTGGTCCGAACCTAACTCTACCCAACTTTTATATAATTTTCACTTCTTATATGTATTCCTCAATCCTCTCTTCCAATTTCATATTCATTATTCAGTCTGCATATCAAATTTTTGAAGGGGCCTTATGAGGACGAACTGTGTTTCTATAAGCTCATTTGACGTTTACAGACACTTTCTAATCACTTGAAATCAAGTAACCTTTCCCCGCAATATGACCCTATCAGATTCCTAGAATTTATCAGAAAGAAAATGTAAACTTCGTACTAAATTGATCAGGTAACACAACAGCAAAGCTGTGTTTTCTTTACAAGACAGAGAAACGTTCTCTGATCATATTGATTTTCAAAAGCAAGAAGTGGTTGTCCTGTTTGTCTTAACGCTCGTCTGTGGTAGAAATTCTTTAGTATTTTCTGTTTAGACCGGAAGTTTTCAAACCTTCTTCTCTCAGGTAAACGTAATATAGTTAAAAGGTGCCCTCGCGTTACTCCTTAAAAATATGGGACGTGCAGCAGTGCAATAAAAAGAAAGTATAATGAAATAAATATTACGTGCACTAAGAAGAATAAATCATTGTGTGCACTTCTAACCAAATATATTGATGCCTTACAAAAACATCCTGTGAGACCTGGTCAATGGAGGGCTTGCTGCAAAATAATCAACAGCTATCAGGGTGAATGTATATGCAATGTTAAATATGTAATAATAGATGTAGTAATGTATGTAATAATATATTGATGTGTGAGGGGTGTTTAGCTGGCACCTTACATACATTATCAACCACTTCAATTTTTTTAGGTAAACACAAATTTCTCTCCAGAGAGGTACCTGAAAGAAATTATTTCAGTTGTCATGTACTATCATGAGCCTAATTTACTTATTTCTTCAACACTCCAGGATATCCCTGTCAAAGTATTAATTTATAGATTAGGTAAAAATGAAACAATACGTTTATCTGCAACATAAGTGAGACATGGAAGATGAAATGGAAGACAACAACTAACATTGGCCAAGTGACCCTTTCCCAACTCCTATTTACTTGGGTTACAGTTTTAGGTGTAAATTTGTTTCACGCCTTGTGTGTGGTCGAAAAAACTGTAACAAGAAATATTTTTTATAAGCTGAATGACCTTTCCTTCTTGAATATAAAAAAAACACCAACTTTTTTTGCCATACATTTTAAATATAACATTTCCAAGTACCCACGCTCTCGAGCAGCGCTTTCAGAAAAGTAAATAGATAAATTGATGCATGGATGAATGGAGGGATGTATGTATGTATGTATGGATGGATGGATGGATGGATGGATGGATGTATGGATGGATGGATGGATGTATGGATGGATGGACGGATGGATGGATAGAAAATTTATTCATACACTGTAGGGAAGGATAGCACTCAAAATTATTAAGAAATCAAAAGTGTTTCTGTTACGGCTTCATAAGGAAATAAGTGAAAGGTCTGCCAGGGCCTGCGTATTGAAAAGTAACATTGTTTCCTTTTTCGGTCGGCCTACAACCGAACAATCTGAAGGGTCAGTGTTGATCTTCGTCCTAAAATCTTTTCAAATATTCTGTACAAACTACTCATGAAGTTAGAGAATTTTAAGTCCGTATTAAGAGAAGTACTGTGTCAGTATATTAATTAATATATGGAATTCCTCATCAAAGCAAAGAGGAAGTTTCTGCGGAATTAAAATGTCTCCTTGAAAGTGACTTCATCGAAACTGTAAATCGCCTGACCACTCGGCCATCAGTTTCCTACACTTGCTACCACAGTTTTACGATACAAACATATTGTTCACTTTGGGCATGCGTGAAGATTACAATAAAATTACCCTTTTTGATTGAAATCTCACTTGCCGTATGCTTTCCTACTTTTTATTTTTGATACACTTGGGGAAAATTCAGTAATAAGAATAAACAGGCGTGGCATTCATTGGTGCAATACTTCCAACAATAAACAATACATCTAAACCACCAAGGGTGAACAAGGCATCCCTTTCTCAGAAACACCAATAGAAATTCAGACAAAAATGTTGTTCCTGTTTAAAAAGAAATCAATATCCGGTTTTAATCTCAGAAGAGAATTAAGTTCAATCATAGTGGATTTCAGTGTCACAGCATTATGGCTTGGTGGTTTTTTAAGACAGTACAAAAGTGGATATCGGAAACCACCTATACCTTTAAATTTCTAAGAATTTCCAGTGGAAAATATTATTTTCTGGCTCAGCTTTATTAATTTGGCCTATGCAAGACGAATGAGCTTTCGACAGGCAAATATGGACAATATGGACTTCTTTTCAACAACAAAAAAAATTTGCTTGTTTCTCAAATTCTCTAAATTATTTGTTACTCAAATAGTGTATAAAATCAGATTAACTTTAATGTTAATTGTTTCAATTAATGAAAAATAAAGTCTGATTCTAGCACAGAAATGGTTTTATATAGTCCAATGAATGATTTTTTAATTTTGCACTCCTTGAAGGAACCCTCAAGGAATTGGCACAAGAAAAAAAAGTTTCTCACCGTTTCTCACCGTAGCGTTTTAGTCCTTTCGGGTAAAGGTTTTCTGTCTAGCTCCTGACTCAATCAGCGCTCACACTTGAAAAATTTAATTACCATAGAAGTGTGGATGTAAACACAATACAGAGTAAAACGTACTTTTAAAACTGTATGAAAAAAATGTCTTGTTTACGTTATTAAAAAGTGATATTTTATAACAAAATTTAAAACGTTCAAAACTGCTTGTAAATAATACAATGTTGTTTTTCAGGACAAGGAGCTGCAGTACACTGGACTACTTTTCAGCAGATACCTCTCTTATCATCAATAAAATGGTAACCTCGCTTGTTTTTAAAAAAACCGGTGCAATATTCATTGATTCGGTTGTACTTTTTATTCAATCACGCTTTTCTATCTTGAAACGATATACACAAGTTTTCTTTCAGCTTTGATCTTGGGCATTGTATAACTGTCACGCGATCCGACCAACCATTACACCTCTTCCTTCCCAATTTTATAGCCTTATTGTGAGTTGTCATACCGAAAGGCCTAACATTGTGAAGTTGTTGAGGGTTTTTTTCTATGTCTACTAGTGTAACTTGGACTAATGAATTGTATAGCTTAACCAATAAACTGTCTCTCTGTATGTTTTCAGTCTTCTGTCTCTCCATTACCCCATTTTGTCAAAATTGTATTTGGAATAGTTCGACAGTTTGGTATTGGTTTTCCAAACATTTTAGTGACTTTCAACAAAACCATGTCTTCAGACGCAAGTGAACTGATTGTTGCGCTACACTTACTGTCGGCATACTCCTTATATTTCAACTTGTGTTTCCAAGCTATTTCTCTGAAACTTTCATCAAGCAGAGATCGTTTTCCTCTTCATTGTTACAGTTTCGTCGACATTTCCTTGGCAAACATTTAAAGTGCTGGTGTTGAGCTAGTAGAAACTTGAGCTGTGGTACAAAGAAACTTAAAAATAATTTTAAAAAGTCTTTTTCTCAACCTGAGCCAATTTAAGAGCCTTTAGCAGGGTTCTGTCTTGTCACTCCACTTTTGCGTTTTCCTCAAGCCATAAGATTAGCCATAAGATTTGAATAATGCCATTTCCCTTCGAAAATTTCTCGACATCGTCGCTCAAAAACTATGAACTTTTATCCGAATTTAGTGAGAGCGAAAAATTAAATGTTCCAAAAATTCTACTAAATACATCGACAGCTTTCTTTATGTTGGTTTAATAATCCCACAATACCGCCTACAATAGTTCAATACAACAAACAAACTCTTTCGTGTCAGTATTATTCTCATAAGATCAACTGAAGCACCCTTTCATAGTCCCGACGGCAATTCAGTCCACCTCTTTGGTTCTGGGGCATTTAACTACCCAGTTACTTAATATCTGTGACAGGATTTACGTAAACATTCTGCATCAAAATCCATCTTGGCTCGCCACATTTTTGTTCTTGAACGACTATTTGTTTGGACAATTTTCTGTCCTTTTGAGCAGTCTCTAAAATATCTCCTGCAAAAATGTAATTCGAATTCCAATTCGAATTCTGCCTCATCAAATAACAACCTTTCCAATTATACACAGTTCGCTCTTGATATAGATATGTCGTGTTCGTTTACATTTTGACCAGTACCCCGTCTCAATGTAATATGGCACACTCAGTAGCTCTGTATGACGTTCCGATTCGGATTAATTCTCCCTTACTGTCAAGGCATGAGGAGTTCCTCCCCATTGCTACAAATTGTAAAACGCCTTTCCTCTAACCATGCAAATCTGCAATCTGCAATCGAAATGCAAGCTGATCAACCTTATTGTCGCTCAGTTGCCTCATTTGGCGAAACTGTTACTTCTTGGAAGATGAATTGGCCTTTGACACAGAGTAGTCCTCTAAAATCCTAATCCAGTCTTTAACCGATTCCTGCTTATCTTCGCCAATCAAAGTAAAATGCAGTTGCAGTAATTCTGAGCCTATCGAGTGAAACAGTAATACAACTCTGAGACCCATTTTCAGGGCTGTTATCGTACTGCCAAATCCGTGGGACCATCCCTGGGGTTAAATTAACCAAGCTCTGACATCTTCCTTCATTCCCGATAAGAAACTTCAACAATAATATATTTGTCGACAAAATGCTCAAAAGAAAAGTGTAAAGAGGTTTTTTTCCCAACCGTGATCAATTGCTTTATCCTTGTCACCACAACTCGACACAACTCGATATTATTTGATTCTATTTATTTCTTCTTAAATCACGCTTCTCTGTATTGTAACGATACATACAAGTTTCCGCTCAACCATGGTCACCTGCTCTAATTCCAGATTAATAATGTAGCAATGTTACTGCCATCGGATGTGACAAGATATTATAATGTGTGTTTTGTGTCCGACTCTCCCTTTGTCGTCAATCTTAATTCTACTCCTGTCGGGTAGGCCACTCAACACTGCGCTCTTCAGCTTGCTCGGTCATTTCACTTGCATTCCCTATCTCCAAACCTTCTTTTTATTTCTCTCGATGACATCTCTCAATCGTACGCTCTGTCTGTCTATACTTCTTTTAGTTACTTGTGACAGCCAAACTTATTCTAGAACCTTCTACGGAGTTCTCCTTGTAATATAACCGTATCATCGTAGATGTTTCTCTCGCTCTGACAGTTATCGCTTTAAATTTCATAGATCTCCCTATGTCTTCATTTGTTCTCAGTTGTGTTTGTGCAGAGAACCTAATCCATCCATTTTATCATCTTCATCTCTACGCTTTCCAGTACTCTAAAATCAGTGACACTGGTTGAGTTACAGACCTGTGAATGTTAGTCTGCTGTTATTCATTTGTCGCAAACTGTACTGCTTACTTCCCTCCATTTCGTCCAAGCTCGTTTTATTCTTTCTCTCACTTCTTCTTGGCAACTCCTTTGTTTAGTCTGAGTCTAGTCAGCAGAACTTTTCAACTCTTTCTCCTGTTTCACATCTTGGATGTTTATTTGTTCTGAAATTACTTTGCTTGATACCTTGAATTTTCTTTTCTTGCTGTCAACTTTGAGTCCTTTCGGCTCTTAAGCTCTCTGGCATGTCTGCAATCTCTTTTGTATTTCATTCTTGGTCTTTGCTGTGATTTCTGTCATCAGTATGAAGAAACTCGTAAAGGAGTCCATCTCTGGCTTCTGACATCATAGTATCGATACCGATAGAGAAAAAAGTAGTTACGGGGAAAAAGTTGAAAGGCAGAAGAGACAGTTATGTTACGACTAACTCCCCACGAAACTAACGTAATTGGAGATGTCAAAGAAAGCCTGGATGGAGTTACGAACACAGTGCAAACAAATTGGAAACATGAACTGGTGTGTGGGAACCTGGGATACTGCACATTCTTCACGACGCTATATGTATCAACTAGCGTTACATGATTTTTGTTTCTGGTGATTTTACCAACTGTCATTCTATAGTGACGTTTTCCAAGATTCGTTTTAAAGAACACTTGCTACAATGCAAACAAATTTTTGAGCAGACTTTAATTCCTTAGACCTTAGACCTTAGACCTTAGGTCCTCCTGTCTCTAGTGAGACATTGGGCAGCAAGAAGGCGCCAGCGGAGCCTGAATGTTTCGGCATAAATCTTCCTATCGCGCAGATCGCTTTCGAAAGGGGCTTGCCAAGTTGTTACCGGCCTGCCCCTCTTGCGCTTTCTTCCACTTGGCTTCCAATTCAGAGCCTGTTGTGCTAATCGTCCAACTGGCAGTCGTAGCGCATGACCAGCCAATCTCCACCTTTTCTCTTCAACTATCTTGTGTAACTCCTTTTGACCAGTCCGCCTCAAGATTTCTTCNGCAAGAAGGCGCCAGCGGAGCCTGAATGTTTCGGCATAAATCTTCCTATCGCGCAGATCGCTTTCGAAAGGGGCTTGCCAAGTTGTTACCGGCCTGCCCCTCTTGCGCTTTCTTCCACTTGGCTTCCAATTCAGAGCCTGTTGTGCTAATCGTCCAACTGGCAGTCGTAGCGCATGACCAGCCAATCTCCACCTTTTCTCTTCAACTATCTTGTGTAACTCCTTTTGACCAGTCCGCCTCAAGATTTCTTCATTTCTAATTGACTTAATTCTGACTTTTAATCACTTAGGCAAAATCGGCAGTTTCCGTAAAAATTCATCAAAACAAGAACTAAGGGCACAGAAAGTACTTTTTATTGACTGACTTATACTCAGTGAGACGTATATCGCAATCCAGTTTGAATTGTTCACTTTTTGCAACAAATACTACACGAACGTCAATGTGATGACTTGGTTCTCAAACTAATATAATGCTTTTCTCGAAGAAGAAACAGAGAAATGTGGATGTTACCTGTCGTTTGTCAACTCCTTTGACCTTCCCACATTTCGAATTAGTATGTTATAGTTATGAAACCAGAATTGACATATAATGTATTTTTTTAATTATCATTCGCATTTTTTATTCAAAACTTTTTGCACCTTTTCATAATACTTAAATTCGAGGCCTTTATTTGTGTGAGATTATACATTTCATTTACAATTTCATGTGTTGTTAGGGTATGTCAAAGCAAAGCAGTGATATACCTTATGTTGTTATACGCTAGATAAGGGGTGGGTAACCTACGGCCCGCGAGAAGAATTTTGATGGCCCGCGAGACCATAGAATTATATAATTTTTGTTAGCAAATATAATTGTCTACCGGTTGCAGATATAGAATGTATTGAATAAAACATATAACTTTGTCAAACTTAAGATTCAGGAAAAACTTTTTCACTTGGATAACTGTGAGCCACACTTCAGAAGCCACACACCGGTGCTATTTTGCACAGGTGCAGTTTTGACTGCCTGTAAACGGGCACATCGGTGTGGTTTTACTCCACTTTCGCAGCGAGGACGGCAATACTGACAGTGAGGTTAATTTACATAATGTCTTTTGTTTTTTCTCTTTGTTTCTCACTTTTCTTATTACGTTTGGTCCTCGTGAAGAAAATTTTTGAAGAATTTGGCCCACCCTCTAGAAAGGTTGCCCACCCCTAGCTATAGTAAATGAATATTGGCCTACATTTACCCTTGTAAGTTGCATAGAATATGAAATAAGTGTGCAAGACAGGGTTTAAACTGGTATTGTATGAAAGCATGCGGAAGGCGTATCCTCATTGTTGTTTTTGTGTGATAATTTATGGCTCTCATATATGTAAAAACTGCTACATTTTAGAACGTCGGCAAGAATAGCTTTTTCCCCAACCACAATAGCAAATATCAGTGTTTGTTTAAGGAGGATATATAAACTTCAATTATCAAGCTCGAATATACAACATAATTAAAATTATAAGGTTACATATAGACGAAGAACTGCTTACGACTTCCTGCAGTGGCAAGGAAACATCTAAAAACCATCTGATGCTTTATTTGTGGTATCGGCATTTTTAGAATTACGTTTGCCAATTCAGTTTGAGTGATAAAACAACAAAAGGCACAACAAGTATTCTTTTGATCTACTAAAAAGTAAAGAACATAATGCCTAAACATAGAAACTGATAACATTCTAAACACGTGTATGAAGTACAACATTTCTCTTTATGAGTCAGATTTCAACCTCAGCAGTTGAATTTGACAACAGCTTTAAAACAGTCATTGATATTTTGTTCCTGACATCTGACTTTTGTGACAATTGTAGTGATATTAAGTGTAAGCTTACCTTTAATAATTGATGACGTGGATTCTGCGACTTGCGTATGTATCCTTTTAACAGCTCACGATCCTCTCTCAGTTATTCGATAATATCACAAACCCTTTTTGAATTTCAAGCACGTGTGCGGTATTAACTCAATATCAGGTACTGCTTTACTGGTGCTCGTTTGATTATGAACGACATTATATTAAAGATATATTAATATTAATAATATATATAATATATAATATTGATAACATATTATATTTATTATTATTATATATTATAGTGTAAAAAATGTAAATGACCGAAAAAACCCAACTCCTATCTGTTTTCCTTGTGGTTGCCTTTTCATTTCTTGTATTACATTTTCTCAGGTGGGAATTTGGCTTTTATAAGGGGGTTGATCACTTACACATTTGGGGTGAAATTTAGTAAAGATGAACATATTTGGATTGCGCTCTTTTGAGGACTGGACAAAGAAATGGGCGGGGGGTCTAAATTTGATAGTTACTTCACATATTTAAGTCTGGTCTTTTGAGGATCCAAAACTAATTGCTTGGGGTCTCAAATTGGTTCATTCTGATATTGTAAAGGAGCAAACAATTACGTGGTACGAATTAAAATCAAAGGTCATAGTACATACGTTTGTTCCGGATAAGAGCTTTCGCTGATTCTAATTGGTCTAGCTGATTCTAAGTCTAAGTCTTCTAAGTCTAGCTGATTGTAATTGGATTTCTTGTCCAATGACGCACGGGAAAAATTCAGAGCAATTTTGAAAGAAACGCTTCATGCTGCATTGGTAAACAGGCGCAGGTCCTTAATATAAAAGTGTTTTTGTGTAGCCTAAAAGTTTTGGTTTTTCCACAGTGTAGCTAGTAATTTCATAGCTTGTAAGAAGTTCTTGTGGAAGTCCAACGATGAAATATTTTTCAGACAAATGTATTTCAAAAATTCATCATGTTTAGAGTTCAGTTTTAGGTGTTGGCTGATCGATACTATTTTGCTTTCGAAAAGGTTCTTAATACTTTTAAGTCCTTTACCACCTTTTGTTCTACTGATATATAACTTATGGACATCACAGTCATTGACAGAGTTCTCCTTGTTTTGATTTCAAGTTGTTTGATATCTTTAATAGACCATTGAAGTGTCCCTATTGATTGTGTAATGGTAGGGACTGCATAGGTGTTGTGTGTTATCGTTTTGTTGTAGTCAGAGAGTTCTAATGACAACATTTTGTTCGCCCTGGTAATATACTCCTTCGTAATCTTTATTTAGTGGACCATACGTAGGTGATGTGTTCATCGATTCCCAGGTACTTATAGCTATGTCCATTGAGTGGTGAATTCACTGAACTATTAATTGTTATTGGTTCACTATTAACGACATCAACGACTAAGTAACTAAGTAAATAAGTAAGTAAATAAGAAAGAAAATTAGTAAATAAATATCTAAACCAGAGGTCCACACTAAAGATGTGGAACACGTTCGAGCGAATTTACTAAAAAAACTTAGCAAAAAATTTGTACCCTCGCACTTCCCCCAATGATAATGCACATTTGGTATCATTTACAAAATATATGCATTAAATGTGCACCAATATTAGGGATTGGTTTGGACCTTCATGATGGAGTAATATAAAAGAACTTTGTTTTCATTTCAAAAAATCACAACAGCATGGCGGGTTAAACAAATTTGTTTCATTTTGTTTTTTATCAACCTTTTGGTTGCTTTCTTTTTAAATGTTTTAAAATATTTTCATTATAGTATGAAATAAGTATAAAAATTCAAACGAGAGCATCTTTTATCTTTGGCACTGAAAGCAGTGAATTCATTCACACAACACAGGTTTTGACCATGTTTTTTAAATGTTATACACCTTGGCAAATTACAATCCCTAGTAAGTGCCATCAATGCAGTACGAGGTTGTGTTGAGTGGTATTTAAAAAGAAGTTTGCAGTGACTTTCACGTTTTAGGCAGAATTGTTATTATCTTTTTTACCATATTTTACCACGTTTTTCACTGCCATTCGTGGAAGCTGGTCTCCTTGGTAAAGATGAATAGGGTGATCCTTACAAAGCAGCAGGTGCAGTCATCGTTCTTCCCTTACTGTTTACCATTTTATGTCAAGTTTACCAGAAGCTGGCAGCTGCTGGAATGCTGCTTCTAGTTCTATTCTTGTTAAAGAATTAGTATCCACTGAGTAATCTGGAACGCAAAAGAAATCCATGAAGTAAAATGAGTACAGAACGAATATTTGTACATGTTTATACGACTGTTTTCAGAATCTAAAATTGGTCAAAAGATGCCTGAAATAGAGGATCTTAGAAGAGAAGGCTACACAAAATTTAGTGCCGGACCATACAAGAGCTCGGGTGTAATTTTTAAAAATTCAAGAGGATATTTTTAAAATATTTAAAATATATTTCATTAACAATTGTTGAAAAGAATTTTCGATATCTCTTACTGTTTTCAAAAAAACTAAGATTTGATGCTCTTCCTCATCCACACCAACTGGGGCTGCAGTATAGTTATCTCGCTCGCTCGCTCGAACAATAAATACGTAGACAAATAACCAAGTAACTAACGAAGTATGTAAATAAGTAACAAAGTAAGTTATTACGAAAGTACAAAAGTAATCAAATAAGCAACTAAGTTAGTAAGTAAACAAGTAAATAGCTGAGCACGTAAAAAAGGAAGTTTGCATGTCAGTAAGGCAAGTAAGTAGCCAAGTAAATAAAGTAAGTAAATAAGTAATCGAATAACGAACTAAGTTAGTAAGTAAACAAGTAATTAAATAGCTAAGCAAGTAAAAAAGGAAGTTTGCATGTCAGTAAGGCCAGTAAGTAACCAAGTAAATAAAGTAAGTAAATAAGTAATCAAAATAAGTAAGTAAATAATGTATACCTTTCCATGAATTGGGGAAGGGCCCGTATTATGTCACCTTCGGAATACCTCAAAAATGACCAAAAGGATTTACAAAGTACACGAACGATTGGGAAACCAGCCTGTATCATTAAAATCCGTAGAGAAACCGCAGAAAATTCCAAACATATTAAAATTAATTGTATTAATTCCGTATACTCCCTCGAAAGGTATCTTAGGTAACAAGTTGAAGTCTTACTTTCGAATGATTTATTGACAAAGACAATAATTCCACTAATACAAAGTCACTTTATTCATTAACAATGAAATTTTATACCTTCATACATATTTGCTATCTGACATTCTTTACAGTCATGTTTCCACGTTGACAAATCTATTACTACGTTATTATCTACAGAATAATTGGCTTTGACTGTTAATGGCAGGATACAGTACTAAGGTTTTAATTACGCAAACCTTTGTAGTTGCCAAAAGTTAAGTGTACGAACTAGTGATTTGCAATGCATATTGAAGCACACATAGGTAACATATGTCGACTTACTTAGATACAAAAATATCGGGACCTATTTTTCAACCTACGGGCCTTGTGCTTTCTTGTGCACGGATGACCACAGTCTATGGGTATCGTTGCAAGAAATTAATGCAGACAGAAAGAAAAATACATAAATGTGTTCATAAATGTGGAGGTATTGTCTGGTGAACTACTCGTCCACCGCCACAACAAAACGCAAAAAACGCGAGTAGTCAACAAGAAATACCCGTAAACAAAAATGTTGGATGTCCGAAAATACTATGACCTATTTGCTTCACTTAAATAAGTTGTACGACTTCTGGTTGGACCTACCCAGCTACAAAACCTATGGACATTACACCTTTAAGACTAGTTTTCACCGTCTGTTATGATAAGCAGGGATACAGAAAGGCTGTCAATCACCGGTGCTTACATCGCTATGACGGCTTGAATATACTCTGCTTTTATGGCTTGAATACAGCCTGCTTGTATCGGTGATTGAAAGACTGGTCTGGCTTTTTCAATCATTGTAAGTCTTTTCTGACACAAGAACCCCCATTTTTAAAAGTCTTACCAAACCAAGAGTGGGGTGTGCATGTGTAGCGCAGAGATCATTACGTTTGTGTTCAAGAGATATTCGATTTACAACTTGAAACAGGAGAGGTCACTGTCTATTTTAAAATTTCTATATCAGTCTAATAAACGAAGACCTCAGAGAGACAGGACTTAGTTTAGCACATGCTGCTAATTGAAACTGTTGCCATAAAACTTTGTGACAAATCGTAAGATTATAGGAAAAACGATACCCATTGCCCTTGTCGCAAAGCGTGCTGTATCGATAGAGTAAAAGGGGTAACGGGGAAATTCCTTAAACAAGCGGGTAAACTCATCTACGGTCGTTACAACTGGCGGGCATTCATAGAATCACAAGGAGTAGAAAACGACTTTATGGGGCCTAATAACAAAGACAGCGTAGTAACCGTAGAAACATAGGCGAGACTGCCCATGATACACAGCTCCGATTTCTTGTTACTCAGCCTGCTTTTGACTGGATATCAGAGATGTAAAGGACCTCAAGAAAGACCTTATAAAACATGGCAAGCAACAGTGACACTATGTAGAAGATAAACAAACTGGTATCAGGTCACTGTACGTGGTCGGGAGAATGAAGCGGCAAGGAATTGTGGGCCACTGTTTTAAAGTAACTGAAGAAACAAGGTAAGATAAGCACAATATATACATATATATGGCTCAAACCAGCAGAATAAAGGTTTAACAACGAAATATATTTCTTAGTATTTCCAACCCTTATCAGGTTGTTAGTATATATATAGAATATATAGTATGACAATGGCTAACAGGTACTATATATATATATATATATACATACATACAGACACAAGTGATCATTGCCTCGCAGGTGCGTTAAGTATGCTTTACGTCTGCCTGATTGTAGATAGTTGATGTGTGCAACACAATTACGACATTGTCAAGAATTATTTATTTTTTACATAACTTTCAAGTTGTGACAACGTCCCTAACTCTATAAACTGATGATATAATTAAATTATGGAATTTTGTGTATCACCAGTAAATCGATAGCATTTTTGCCACAAGCTGAGAAGGAAGAATGCATTGTCGAAAAATCATATGACGTTTACTTCACGGCTTTAATGACGAAATTAAATAATTGTAGAAGAGAATGTCTAGTACTTAAATAACGCACAAATACACACAACATATGCATATATAAAGGTGAGCTCCAAACAACCGCGTGAATAAGATTCAAGTAATTAACTCTTTTTAAGAATCAAACCAAACGATACAAAAATTTACAATGTAAATTCCATGACTAAAAATCTCTGTACAATATACAAAAGTGGATAACTAGAACAATCTATACTATGAGTTCAGTACTGAGAAAATGTTAATATTAATGGATAAAAGGTTAAGTTTATTGCTTTGTAGCATTTCACAAGAGGCTAAAATGCACCTTGCCATTTGCAATGGATTCAATAAAAAAACACAACAAGCGCACTCCATGAAATATGATGTATGTAAATCACATTTCTTTGGCGGGCATGCGATAGCTCTGAATCCTCATAGTTCTTTATTAACTGACTTGATGCACATAAAGGTGTAAGATGATTAACAAGTAAAAATTGGTGTTTACAGGAATTGACAATAGTTTCCAGTTGCGCAACAATTTCAACATACAAATGTCATTTTTGCACAACTCTACCCATTGAACAATCCAACATGATATAGGATGACAGAAAATCCACGTTACAGAGTCATAAGGTCAACGAGATTCCCTTTCGGCTGGGTCATGTTTTCCGGAAAATAAGCCACTAATCGATCAAATAACTGAAAAAAAGACAAAAAAGGAAACGTGTTGACGTGTTCTGAAAAGAAAACAGCAGTGTTTTAAGAGGTCGTATATATAAATCAAAGCAAATGACAAACTTCAAGATCCCTAGATAGGTACTCAAGTCCAATAGCCAACAGTCAATACTCCACGTTTATAATACTGTTGTCAAGAATTAATAGCTCACATTTCAACAAGGTAAACTGATTCCGTCATATCGTTTAAACATAAGACAAAGAAAAAACTTTCTTTTTAAGTTAGGCATAACCAAAGTGAATTTTTCGTCACTCGTCTGCATTAGCGATGACATGGCCATTATTACATTACACCTATATTGTAGAAAATGATGGCCTAAAATCAATATTAACCTCTGTTGTTAAGAAAGTTAAGTGATGATGACGCACTGCTAATTTTTTGGAATCTTTCATTACGGCATCTTTAATATTATCCTGTACTATACTACACTCTATCAGATGTATGGATGAACTACGATGGAGAATTTTATGAAATATTATGAAAACTTTCTCTTACCTCTATACGACCCTTATGGACTGAATGGACAGTAAAAGCCTCTGTGTCATCTGTAAAACAAACGGGTCAGTCTACAATAACTTACTGACTTTAGCATCAAAGTCTTAAACGCCAACTCAAAAAAATATAGTACCATAAAAAGGCTACCATAACAATGATTGTTATACCATTTTCAATCTACCTTTGCCTATCCATCGCGTTTGTGACAAACTAAAACAGTAATTCCTAATTGCTGCAAAAGAAACCCAAGAAATCATCAAGTACTTTACTGATTCATATTTCCTTTTGCCTTCACCATTTTAAGGCAGGAAAGTCGCTCTTGTTTTTCGATATCTTGCTTCCTAAAAGCTCACAGCTCCTTAAAGGTCAATCGTTCCATATCTCTTTGAATCAAAACAGTCTTCCAGAGAGAAAAAATAAAGCAGAATAAGCAATTAACCAATCAAAAGATGTCTAACCATGATGGTGAGACTTGTATGTGGTACAGCCATCGAGTTTTGTCTCCAGGCCTACACTGTCTCGGTCATTTGCTGTATCACAGCAACTGTAAGAACACATAATGCAGGAATTAGCTTAACAGGGTCGATAAAAAAGCCATTGGTTATAAGGCACTTTTTCTTTAGTATCAATTAGGAACACTTAATGCCACTGACCTGAAAAGACAACATCCACCAAGGTACGTACCATTTTCAAAAAATCAACAGAATTTATTTAACCGGAAATTATTGGCATTTTTCTTTGTAGAATTGGTAATTTTGAACAGAATTTCCAAGTTGACAAAAAAATATGATTACTTACTGCCTTGAAAATTAAGAAAATTTCTCAAAAGCAAAAATTTGCTGTCGACATATAAGTGCTAGACGACACTGCAGTGGCAAATTTTTTTTAGCAAATTGGTACCAAAAAAAATTATTTTCTTTATCTTACTAAGAAAAACGTACGTTCCAAAATTTTCATTTTCATTTTTGTCTTATTTACCCTGGGAAACAATTCAGCTTACTAAAATGATTAAATAACTTTTTTTTATTTGTCCAAGCAACTAAAAAAATGTGCTAGATAAAATCTATTTGCTACTGTGTAAAACTATTACTATTAGTTACTAAAGTAAGAAAATATTATATAAATGTTATTGCTATCTAGTTCAGTTTTCCTTGCGATTCTCAATTAAAAGCTCTCAGTTCCGCTTTAAATGACTGAATCGCCGCCGCTAATTTCGTTTCTGAATCTAGTTTATTCCATGCGCCAGCTCCACGAAACGCAAATGACTTTTGCCCGTAAGTTATTCTCATTTTTAGTACACGACGATTGCATTTGGTATTCCGTAAAACCCGATAACGAATATAAGATAAGCTGTAAACTAGCCAAAATATTACCTAGATTTTCCGGCGAGAGGTGATTTAGGGTCTATTTTAACCATTGTACATGTTTCTCGATTAACCAGTCTCTCAATAAATGGCCTGTTGCAATAAGGAAAAAAGAAGCAGCTGGAGTGTCAAATAAGCTACCAAAAACAATTCTAGTAGCTCTGTTCTGTAATTTCTGCAAGGCTTTTAAGTGAATTGTCCAAGAAGGTCCTCATCAATAAATCAAGTGAAGTCCCACAATACTCTAATATAAATGTTCTTCAATGTACCCACTAGCAAATAACCTTTCGCATACTGTAAAAGGCAAGAGCTCTAGGAATTTTTTCTATGCACAATTTATGTGGCTTTTCCATTTTAGGTTATCACCAACCATAAGACCAAAATAGTTCCTTTCGCTAGATCGATATATTTCCCATTTACGTGGAAATGAGGAATCTATGGCGTAGGTGTATCAATTTTTCTCCAAGTTTGTGACGATCCTATGATCATGGCCTGCGTTTTGACAACATTAAAGGAAACCTTGTTACCTATTACCCAAGGCAGCCGAATCCCTCATTGACATCGGCAAGCATGTATTGTCTCTTTGGTCTTTTTAATGCAAAATGGTCAATAATATAAGAAAAAAAAGACGCGGTCCAAGGCAAGAAACTTGAGGTTCCGCTATTTCGATTTCAGCAGGATTTGAGGTGATGCCTTTAACCTTGCAGTGCTGCATGCGATACTGTAAGTATGAACAAAACAACCGATTTACAAGGCCATCGATTCCGTAATTACACATCTTATTTAGAAATGTTTGGAAAAAGTCCTGAACTAACTGATCATCTTCATGTTTTTTTCAAATTCCCCTTATAAAGAACAATTATTTTGATACAATAATGTCGTTTGTTTCACCTCACGATAAAGAAATGCGGTGTTTTATACAAAGTGTTATCCGGGAGCAGACTGATTCTTGCCATGTACTAGTCACGTGCAAGATCACGATTCGACTGAAATACTTCAAATGTCCACCTAAGCAGCCTTACCAAAGAAAAGGAAGAAGGTCAAAAAGGGGTGGATGGCATCAAGGATATTACACCTATTGAAAAAGCGACAGACTGCAAAATAAAAGACAATCCAGACCTTTTCAAAGCAATTAACAGAATAGTTAAAGCAAGTCGCACAGCAGCAAAAGCAGAATAGATTTACCAGCTATGTGATGATGTAGATCGGATAAAGAACCCAACTAAAAAGTATAATACCATCCATAGGCTTGTGTACCGCAATCACTGCTCTTTGATTGGCTGTCTGAAAGCCGAAAATAAAACCATACTAATAAAAAAATCAGTTACTGCCTTGTGAGCAGGTCCTTCGACCAAAGGTTAGCCACACCCTCGATAACTGTGGTTGGCGTCAGGACGGACATGGAGCTGTAGAAAACCTGACAAATCAAACACCATGCGGGCAAATAATCTTAAAATATGGAGAACACTGATCCGCTGTGGTGACCCCTGGAGAGAGCAGCCTAAAGTCAAGGAAGAAGACTAATGGGGTATCCTGGTCTTCTAGGGAGATAGTCTGAGTACATTGAAGATCTGTTTAACAATGCACGTGGAGAAAAGCCATGAATAGTCCAAAAAATCTAAAAGAAGTGACAACCGCTGTGAACAGCATGAGAAGATAAAAGCAGTGGTCCCAGATCAGATTTGCATTGAAATGATTCAATCTCTCAACGATTTTGGAATTGACAAACTAAATCAAGTTTTAAACATCATTTATGACACAGGAAAGGAAATGAACTCCTTCATCTTTATACTCATACCAAAGAAAGCAGGAGTTATCAGGCGTGAGTTACACCGTTCCATCATCCTAATGAGCCATACCACTAAAGTACTGCTCCAAATGCTGCTGCACATGAACAGATGGCATATGCATCCAGAAATAGCCTCGGTACAATGTCTTTTAATGAAGGACAGTGTACCCTTCATGCTTCGTTTGCTAGTTGAAAAGGCGATAGATATGCAACAAGATCTATATCTGTGTTTTAATGATTATACTAAAGCTTTTCGTAAGGTACATCATGAAAAGATAAAGGAGCAGCTAGAAGATATCGATATTGAGGATAAAGATCTCCGAACCTCACGAAATCTGTACTGGGAGCAAACAGCAGCTACAAGGGGCGGTTCGGATCTCAGTGAAGTTGTTACCATCAAGAGAGGAGTGACATAAAGCTGTGTGACATCACCAGATATGTTCAACGGATATGATAAAAATATACTGATGCAGATAGAAGGTATGCAAAGTACTGCTATAAGAGAATATGTTAACAACTTAAGATATGACGATTGGATCGTACTTATAGGGGCCTTTCAGGAAGACCCACAAACATTGCTGAGCAAGATAGTGGAAGCAAGCAGAGCGGTCTGGCCATTAATGGAGAAAAGTGCACGGGTATATCAAAACCCACACCAGCACCACATGTAACACCATAGCTGACGTTGTACAAATAAAAACCCGAAGCATTTAGTTATATTGGCAGCATAGTTACTTGGAAAGGTATTTTCTGACATGAAATAAAGGATTGCCAGCAAAAGGTGCATTCACCAAAAAGGGAAAATTACTTAGAAGTGGCAGAATAGCAGTTTAAACTCGGATACTATCACATTGTTCTCCTGTAGCGTTTTAAATAGTCTCAGTCATACACATCCACTTAACCTAGACGTTAACCGCGATTTTCCTATCTGGTTTTGTCTCATTAATTGCAAGCAAGTGTAGCCCTTTATCTTTGATTAGCCCTCTTCAACGACTTGAAGAGCAACAAGATATATATATATATATAAAGCTTTCGATTCNGGACTGTGTAGTTTTTTGATTCTTTCCAACTTATCATATCTCATATATATATATATATATATATATATATATATATATATATATATATATATATAGTATGAGCGCTAAGGTCATAGCCGTAGATTTTAAACGGCAAAAATAAGCAAAAACAACGAGGCACTAACACAAACAGGTCATGGACAAAACGATGTCGATAACAAAATAGAATTGAGGAATAGGGAATTAAAGTCTATAGAAATGTAGAAAATATAGTTAAAAGATTAAATATTTTACCAGATCGCAAATTGATATCGTGGATCATCAGTCGATGACCATATCAGTTATTTCGAGGAATATATATATATATATATATATATATATACGCCTACTACCTACCAGGTCAACACTTTCCTTGATGGCAGAAAATTAAAATTGTGGAGTCCAACCAACAATTTCTTTCCAAAAAAAAATCATGACCTATTACAGTAGAATGTACCAATTCTAATGCAAAAACGTCAATAACCAGCCTCCAAAGCTCATTTTCCGCAATGAAATTGCTGACGTACGAATTCCTAATAATTATATGCCCCAGTCCTCTATTGAACGACTAATAAAAAAATTGACGGCGTTGACAATCAAAAAAGTAGCATCACTTTTACCTTGACAGTCTTCAATTTCATCTTCAGATACTTGGTTCTGCAAAAACAGTGATCCCGCCAAACCTTCAAACTGAAAAAAGGGTACCTTCTTTGATCAACACAACAGAGCATTGGTGGCTGGTAATAGTAAGGCAATTCGTTGTCTACCAAACTATATGGACAACACCAGATCTTACCAACTTCTACAAGAAAAACTCAAAACCTAAGAGACACCAGCTAAGAACGAAGCAAAATATTTCGGAAAACAATGACTAAAAAGATTTCGAACAGCCAGCTAATGTACGATTTAAAAACCAAGGCTAACAATGAATGGAAATGGAATGCCATAACTGATGGTGAATGAAAAGAAGTACCCACAACGTCACATTTCTGGCTGCATTACCTTTCACCACTGCATCAGGTCTGCTAAAAATATCACAAATAATAAAAATGATTTCAAACACCTTCAGATGACTATTTAGTAAATATTTTTTCTTCCATGGACTTTAGAAACCAAAACCCCTAGAAATCATCAACCACACAAGGGCCTATCAAGTTTCTTGCATTCATATGGAACGAAAAAACACATTTGCCTTTGGACAATAACAATAATAATAATAATAATAATAATAATCAACAATAACAACAACAATAATAATAATTATTATTATTATAAGTCCTGGTAAGACTTCAAACCGGAACAGGTTGTAGAGTTTCGACGTGGGAGAATTAGGTCACCCTTTGCCACAATTACCTCCAGGTCAACTTGAGCATGGTGTAGTGGCTGATAAGTACCCCGAGAACCTCGATATGAGTGCTAAATATCAAATCATACTATATACAATACCGACGTGAAACGTTATCCTAGTACTGCCTGAATGAAATGGAATAAAGAAGTAAATAAGGTAGTTATGGAATGCTTTTACAGAAGTACCCCGTTTAATGAAGAAGGGAGGACCAACAACAAATGTTTAGAGAATGGAGGGTAAGGGGTATGTTCGACTTAAGGAAACAGAGTGTCTGTGACCAGGCAAGGGCCATCAGAAAGAACAGATGGTTATCAGAACTTGAGTTGGAAATTATTAAAAGGAAAATACAAGATGAAGTGCAGAATGAGAATGGCAGTCTGGAGAATGAGGATCAAGTTGAAATTTCGAATCAGAAAACTGAGGTCATAAATGACCAGGGGAATGATAATAATCAGGTACATGATGTTGACATAACAAGACGATGTAAATGCAGCTGAAAAAAAAATCACATTGTGTCTGACAAAGAACAGAAACAGGTTATTGAGCAACTGTAAGAAATAACCGCAGCCCGAAGAAGAACTGCAGGAATAACATTTTAAAGGTTGACAAAAAGACTTTAAGATACAAAACTGAAAAAGTTAATGGAGCATTCATCTTGAATAAACTTAGCAATATCACACAAACTAATGACCTAATCATGGCCACAGGTCAACTGTTAATTGACAAGACTGTCTTGCGAGACTGTAGCAAAAGACATACTAATCTGGCTATGGCATGGATAGACTATAAGAAAACCTATGACTTTGTCCCCCATAACAGGATTAGTGAGTGTATGAAAATGTTTGGGATGGCAGAGAATGTGAGAAACGTCCTGCAAAGAGGTATACGTCAGTGAAAGGTCTCAATAATATCCAATGGAAAAGACCTTGGTGTAAAGAGGGGGATATTTCAGGGTGACAGTTTGTCGCCTTTATTCTTTCTGTTGACTATGATTCCACTCTCCTTAGTTCTTAGGAGAATCAATACAGGTTACAAATGGGGAGAGAAAGAGTACAAAATTAAATAATCTTCTGTTTAAGGATGATCTAACGTTGTCTCTGTAGAATGTGTGGAAGGAGAGGAGAAAGTGTGCAACATATAGTAAGTTTATGTGAGAAATTAACTCGGAAAGAAAATGAGACGCCATGATAATGTAGCAAAGAAAATTCATTGGGATCTGTGTAAGAAAAATGGATAAAAACACAAGGGAAAATGGCACGAACATAACCCAGCGGGTGTGGAAGAGAATGAAGATAAAAAATTGTTTTGGGATATAAATATACAATGCAACAATCTGATAGAAGGAGGCAAGACATTGTTATAACTGACATGAAGAAATAGGAATAAGATAAGAAGAAAAGAAGGGAAAAAGCTGTATAATCCTTGATATTGCAGTGCCCGCTGATGGAAGAGTACATGAAAAGGAAAGAGAAAAGGTGGAGAAATATCTGGACTTGCGAAGGGAAATTTGAAGATTGTGGCAGGCTCAATAACCTGAACCAAAAACCGAATTCGACTGGGGCCCCCTGCCCGAGCCATACGCTTTAACAATTGACATGTCTCCCATATCTAGAAGGGAGGTAGAAGNTGAGAAATTAACTCGGAAAGAAAATGAGACGCCATGATAATGTAGCAAAGAAAATTCATTGGGATCTGTGTAAGAAAAATGGATAAAAACACAAGGGAAAATGGCACGAACATAACCCAGCGGGTGTGGAAGAGAATGAAGATAAAAAATTGTTTTGGGATATAAATATACAATGCAACAATCTGATAGAAGGAGGCCAGACATTGTTATAACTGACATGAAGAAATAGGAATAAGATAAGAAGAAAAGAAGGGAAAAAGCTGTATAATCCTTGATATTGCAGTGCCCGCTGATGGAAGAGTACATGAAAAGGAAAGAGAAAAGGTGGAGAAATATCTGGACTTGCGAAGGGAAATTTGAAGATTGTGGCAGGCTCAATAACCTGAACCAAAAACCGAATTCGACTGGGGCCCCCTGCCCGAGCCATACGCTTTAACAATTGACATGTCTCCCATATCTAGAAGGGAGGTAGAAGGGGCAGTGAAATCCAATATGGCCCAAGGTGTGGACAATATTAGTGGCGAACTGCTAAAACATGGTCGCAAAGCACTCCTTACAGAATTAGTTCCTCTCTTCAATACAATATTGAGGAAGAAGAGGTCCCAGCAGAAGGCGGACAAAGCCTTATTGGCAAACTACCGAAATAAGGTGACTTAAAAGACTGCAACAACTGGAGAGATACTACGTACAATCTTCAGGCGAAAGATAGTGAAAAGACTTCAGTCCGCAGTCGATAACATCCTAAGAAAACACCAGGCTGGTTTCAGAGAGGAAAGAGCATGCAGTGAACAGATATTCACACTGAGAAACACCATTGAATATTTTGCAGTGCTTTTGCCACACAGGCTAATGAGTACAAGCTAAACAAATCATGTTCCTGTTTATGTTTTTTCCCTATCTCCTGCATCTTTACATACAGTACTTATGTTTAAGCACATGTGCAGACAGTGACATGCTTTCATGGATCCTTTTTTATCAAAACATTTAAATTCCCACGGAGTTGAAAGTGGGGTGGAGGAGGGCTTTGCGGATACTACCCATTTCAAGTTATATAGAACCACGATTGTAAGGTGCTAGAAGCTGAAATAACGAAAATGAGGGAGATACAAAAGGCTTACGTTATCCCTGCACTAATGGGGGCTCCAAAGCTAAGTCATTAGTCTAACAAATTCACTTAACGTAGAGAAACAAAAGTTACAACTTACACTACAAAGAAAACCGCATTATTTGAGGTAACCTGGATTATGGTAAATGTACCTATGCACAGACTAAATGGCGTCATTCGCTTACCTGTTGTAACTTGGCCTTGGGGTTAACTATCTATATTTCAAGGTTCTTGCAAATAATATAATCATAAGTTGGCCGAAGGTAATCAGTGGGGATCAAGGTTCCTTCTTTAATAGGCTGCTAGTGAAGAGTTGAAGGTTGCTCCTATCCTCGATCAATTAAACTACTTTTTCCAGCATAGTCATTGCTCAATTACAGACTTTGGAAGTACGACATGCAGTTCACTGCATCTCGACAGAAAGGAGAGCAGTAAGAGGATTAAACCCAGGTTACTCTGTTAGCATGTAATAAAACAAAATATAACACCCATAACATTAAATAAAGTAAATTACATCGTACAGTATACACATTAATAAAAATTACATTAATACACATCTATATACCATAAAATACAATTCAAAGCAACACATACAATTGAAAAATAGTACTAAAAGGGTACAAGCTTTATAAATACTGGATGGAAGTACCATCAGTACAATCTAGAATCTACAACATAAATCTGTCAATATTTTTTGTTTACACTGCACTTACTTCGATTCTTTCTGCATTATCGTTGTGATCAACTAACTCTGAAACATCCGCCTAGGGAAAAAAAACAATAGAAGTAGATCACATTTTCTTTCTTCAAACTCCACGCTAAAATAAATGAAGAGCACTGTTACACGCCGTACAAGACCAATTGATCAGATTACCTTAAAGACGGGTTATCGCAAAGGATCAGAAAAAGTCTTATCAACTTCCCGCAATCGCAACCATAAACTGAATATTACCAGTACCCTGACATAAAAACAGTTAAGGCGCCACCATAGACCCCCGTAATAAACTTTATATCCAGAAATAATCTCATATCTATTTGGTGGAAGTTACCATGTATCACAATCCTCCCTTTGTACCCGATAAAACAACATTTAAAGTGGGAGTTCGAAGTAGCGGTTTTGCTGCTTCAAATGTTTGATTTTCTTTTTTCGAATTTCTAAGGTTTTATGGAACTGGTGTTTGCAATGTTACTTAATAAAATTACAACTTAAGTATGAAAAGAGATAAACGGTTTAGCTCAATGTGGAGAAGGGGAAAAAGTTTAACAGTAGCAAGCGTATCATTCTTCAAAAACCTTATTATCTAATACACGCTAGGAATCAAAGTATCAAATTATGTAAACAACCTCAATTGATCAGGATATCAAGTGCTGTTCTAAGAGCGATGTTTAAAAAGTGACATGCATATGAAATGGAAGCAACGATTTCTCTTATTCATTCACTTAATCACTAAATCAATTTTGTAAACGTTTCTCTAAAGCCAGATATATTTTAATCCTACGGGGTATGACGTTATGTTACAAAACAGTTGTCACTGCTATATGAAACTGTACCATTTAAAACATAACAAAAGAAAGAAAAATGATTAACCTGTAAATAGGAAACTGCTTTGATCGGATCCTCCTGTATTAACTCCTTGTATCTGTAAAAAGAAATGATAAAAAGCCCCAATCATCATGTGACGCTGTCTCCAGTTAATTCGGATTGCGGACTAACATGTGAATGTATTTTCCATTGATTCCATTGAAATACGGAAATGTTTCGCATTCCTTCTCATTCGAATAAAAACCATACAGAACTTTCAAACACCGAAACATCTTACAGGTGATTCCACACTTAAAGCTATACGCATATATGCAAACAACGTTCAGCGTATGACAAAAAAAGCCAGTGCGGCGTAACGTTATCCAGTAAGCCTGTTTGTTACACGGTATATTGCCTTACGATACATTTGTCCTCACTAGAAAAATTATTATTTATTGGTAAAAAATATCTCCTCGGTCACTATATCATGAGCAACAATAACAAGTGAATTGTAATTTAGGAGGAGCCAATAACAAGTGAATTACAATTTGAGAGGGAGCCATTAACAAGTGAATTACAATTTGGAAGGGAGCGAATAACAGTTGAATTACAATTTGAGGGGAGCCAATAACAAGTGAATTGTAATTTAGGAAGAGCCAATAACAAGTGAATTACAATTTGGGTGGAGCCAATAACAAGTGAATTACAATTTCAGGGGAGCCAATAACAAGTGAATTACAGTTTAAGGGGAGCCAATAACAAGTGAATTACAATTTCAGGGGAGCCAATAACAAGTGAATTGTAATTTAGGAGGAGCCAATAACAAGTGAATTACAACTTGGGAGGGAGCCAATAACAAGTGAATTATAATTTGGGGGTAGCCAATAACAAGTGAATTATAATTTGGGGGTAGCCAATAACAAGTGAATTATAATTTGGGGGAAGTCAATAACAAGTGAATTATAATTTAGGGGTAGCTAATAACAAGTGAATTACAATTTGAGGGGAGCCAATAACAAGTGAATTGTAATTTAGG
>RDPX01000347.1:239689-257747 GCA_003991215.1 Morbakka virulenta
CATTTTGTTGACCGCTAATAATATTCTTTCCGATCCTTTGATCACAACAAGATTTACACTGACCTGTACGTCAGTGTATTAGATACGTTGAGAAGCTATGATAAGATGCGATGATAAGCTATGAAAAGATGCGTGGAAAAAATCACTGCATTTTGTTGACCGCTAATAATATTCTTTCCGATCCTTTGATCACAACAAGATTTGCACCGACCTGTATGTCAGTGTATTAGATACGTTAAGAAGCTATGATATAAAAAACGTTTGCTCAAATCATTTTTCCTTGAACCAGGGCATAAAAATGCCTTCTGTTCGATGCATACGCCTGATTTAGAATGACGTCCAATCGTGCTAGCAAATCTGATATGTATCGCAAACTAGCAATATTCTTATCATTACAAAATTTTCCTAAGTCTTTAGCTTTCCTTAACTAAAAGAGATGTATTAGTTAACAATTTAATGTGTTTTAGTAATAAACATGAGTTTGGATTAAACTGGTAAAGCTATTTATATCCACTCCCCCATTTTACGTCTGACATGCTAACAACTTTGCGACTCAGACATTCCAATCAAGATCATCATTCATAGAATTCTCTTTCCGTTCCTCAAGCTCTTACTTACTTGAAGTATGACTGCATACGTCGACTATCATTACACTCGTAAATTCCAATAAAAGCTTTTCGGTATTCTGATTTAATAGGGAAGTTAATACTTGACAAATGGCGTCTCATGGCACAAGAGGTTACAATGGTGGGAGCAGATTCAACATTCGTAAAGAATTCAGCGCCATTTCTTCATCCCATTGCGCCCATAAAAACAAGTATAAGCTGTGACAAAAATATTGTGTATGTTATCAGTTTACCTCCTTTATCTACTTTAATGTACAAGCGACCAATTCTATTTTCCGGTGCATGCCTCGTGAGTGATAGTTTGTAGCATATACACATGTCATATTGTGTATATCTCAAAATTTGTATGCCTACAAAAAACTATAACTTTTACGTGTTTTTATTACATATAGTGTGTACATACTTTGGAATACTCTTACTTATCCTTCTAGCGTCAGGTGTTCCCATCTCGTGAGGTTAGACGTTTGTTGGCTCTTCTCCATTCGTCTCGGCTATCAGCAAGCTCTTTATCTATTCCCAGTGACTTGAGGTCCTCCTGCACTACATTAAGCCAGGTTTTCTTTGGCCTTCCACGTGGTCGCGGCCCTTCTACTTCCCAGTTGCGTATAACTGCTAAGACATCAGGTTCTCTACGTCTCTTTATGTGGCCAAACCATCTCAACCTTCTTGTCCGTACTAAGTTCACTATCTGATAGAGTCCGCACCTCTCTGCAACTTCAGAACTCGTGACCCTATCTCGCAGTGACACTCCAGTCATGTAGCGAAGCATGCGATTATCAGAGCTGATAAGGCGCTTTACCAGTTTTTGCGTAAGAGGCCATGTTTCAACTCCATATAGAAGAACCACCTAAACACAAGCTTCATACGCGCGACCTCTGCTCTTCAGTGGAATGTGTTTTGCACAGGACTCCTGCAATCCCATCCCAACTGCTCCAAGCTGCCGCAACTCTTGCCTGAACAGCTCTCTCTACCCCTGCTTCTCTGTCTATCATGTCACCAAGGTAGCAAAATGTCTCTACCTCCTCTATTCTAACATCACCAGGTCCAAGATCTATGGAATCACTTTCTGGTGAGAGTCCATTTGCTCTGCGAATACATGCTGGACATACGAAGTTCTGAGCTCCGAAAACATACTTTGGAATACTCTGCATTTTTTAAATATGTATATTGCGTAAATGTTATATTTGTATGAGCACAAGAATTATACTTGGTATAATGTGCATAAATTTGTGTACATTTTGTGTAAATATACAAATATGGAACAATTATGTACTTTCGTAGTTACAGAAATGTATATAATTTGCACAGCTTGTATTTGCTATATATCAAGTTGATTAATGTGTTCAATTTCCCTAAAACTCAATATACTGGAAAGAGATGCAGCAGTTCATAAAGCAATAAGAGATGTATGCATGTATACTTTTACAACGATGAGAAAAGATATAAGCTTTACTTTACTAAGGCACCAAATTGTTCAAGAGCATTCGAGTAAGTGGGTGTTAAGTAAACGATTTAATAATTTTATCTTGACTGTGCACAAGAACAGTTTTCGTGCTTACCTTAATGTTCGTATGAAATATTTACACCTTCGAACGACGTAATCAAGCGATGGCCTTCGGAGCTGAAAAATAAAGAGAAATTAGAGCAAAACATATCTAATGACAGGGATATTTAAATCAGCCAGTAAAACTACACTTCTATTATACTTAGCTATTCCGCGATTGTGTGACAGGACGGCCAAAGGAATTGGGAACAAGGAATCCTTGTCAACACAACGATCGCTTTATAATAGCTAAATGTCGATGTTTAGTTATCTGACCTACATAGAAATGATAAAGTTAAAGAAAGACTACAGGAAGTTACATCGAATCACTTAACCTACTGCCTTTCTTTATTTTAACGTCATTTTCCCCCAGTTACTGGAGCTCAGATGGTGCCCTTCACAGGGACTTGGATTTGACAGTGAGGAATTTCTTGGCCGGGTGCCCTTCCTGACGCCAACCAATGGCTTTTTCTTTTATGAAGTTCCAAAGTCGTCCGGGGAATCGTGGTATTTTGCAATATGGTATTTTGTGTACAAAATACCATATTATTGCAGTTATTAAGTAACGAAAACGCTTTTTTATTCATTTGAATACTCCAGTTTCATTGCTGACTGGAAGATAAAAACACACGTGCAGCTGTAGATTGTCGAGAGATCCGCCATCCTTTAAAAAACAACAACAAAAACCCTATCGACACTGGCTCGAAAGGATAGTGAGTCAGGTTACGAACTACTAGTCTGGCATTTAAAGCCCTTCGACACTTCACGATTTTCAAGTTAGGCCAACGAACTGTTCTGTAAACTTACATTCAAAATATAACCTGTATCCTTAATGAGAAGTTTAATTTTATATACACTTCGAAGGAGCTCTTTAGCAGCATAGTTATAATTTGAACATACTTTTTCTTAATATGGAAAAGCCTGTGTGAATATCAAAGACCTGATAAAAATGTTTTGGGGTCTTTCATAAATGAAACCCCTGGTAAACAGAGGGCCCATTTTTGTATTTCACAGATATCCATCTACGAAAGCCTCGAAGGGAAGCAACAGATCAAGAAAAAGTGGGATAGAAAGCACGCAGGACACCATAAAATGCAAGACAAACCAATCACCCCTCCAGGACTCTCCGTGGGAAGGCCCTTCCTCTTGGGTTGGTCTTCAGCCAAGGCTCATGCATTTCGAGTCCCCTGTCCTGGTTGTCCTATACCCAAAGCCCCGGCCAAGGAGAGATCAGAGCTGTACACTTGATCTTAGCCAAAAAGCCGAGAAGCGATAACGCCGTTTTACACTTAAAATTATTACTCAATCGAAGAACTTTAAACCAAGCTACTTCGGTGAAATACCAAAGAACTTTAATGTCACCTTTTAATTTGAAAAATGTCATTTTTCTGATATTTTGTTACTCCTTTTTTGGCCCGTGTGAAATTTAATTAGAACTTTCGCGTGTGAATTAAATAACCTGAACTTGTTGACCTTTTGAATACATTTAGGAATAATTGGAACACGCATGTTACTTCCAAATACAAACACTTATGTCATCGTCAATCAAAATATACGTATCCTGCTGTTATTCACAAGGCATTGGAAATAAGGGGGTCAGAAGAATAGAAATTAAATCCATCATTCTAAATAAACTCATGAACACGCGAGTTAGATACGCCAACGTTGATTGTCGACACAATTTATTGGGAACATGACATCCACCATAGATCCATGAACTATACATCATTATGATGAGCGTTTTAACCCAATGTGGACAATTTTTAAAACAACTTTTTATGTTGTGAAAACCAAACACTGAGCTTTATAGGAAAACTGACGATATAGAAAATTTCCAAAAGTCCTAAATTTGCCGACACAGACGCATTTCTAAGAAACAGGAGTCCCAATGCCACGTAAATCGCTGTAGCATTTGTTAACGAGTATTTGAAACGCATCAATGAGTAGCTTAACAAAGAAATATACGCCAAGGTCACTGCAGCAAACGATTACAATTTGCTTGCCGATTTGATAACTGATTACCCTGACAGGCCAGTCATATGCAATACTAACAAGGTCATTAAAAGTATTTTGGCCTAGTGGGAATAATTGCAAGCAAGCAAGCAAAAGGAAGGAAGCTCTGAGTAAAAAAATGCTTGGATTTTAAAGGATTAGTATATTACAGCTACGTAACTCCGTTACCATGACTTTGATTGAAAGAATACCAAGAATACCAGACTTACGCATTAGGTACACATTCACAGTATGTTAATTGCAGAAAACATAAACCAGCACTGGTCTTTGAACATTTGATTTGTGAGTATTAATCACTAACAGAACTCGATACAAATAGCCTGGCTGTATGGAAAAACATGAAATATTTATATTCCTTACAGCTGTTATTTGTGGAGAAGCTCAAATGGTAAAATGCCTTCAGGGAAAAAATTGTTAATGCTGCATCGACACGCTGATTTTCCCATAGAGAAGTGAGTGCTGAGTAATTTCAAGACTTAAGCCACTTGTTACGAGTCTCGATGACATGGTCACAGGCGCGAGTCACACGGGGTCAGTTACTCGAGCAAGACGATATAATGATGCTTAGGTTATGAGCAGATATTTTAAATCACTTTTTAAGATATTAAAAAATTTCTTCAAACCCGTAACTTGATTTCTGCCAGCGTGAACATAAAGTTGGTAATATTTAAAGCAGCATTAATGCGCAACGAAGAATATGATGGTCCCCTGTTCAACACACAAGCTTTTTCGTTTCTAAAACTTAGGCGAGAAAAACTGCATTAAGAATGAATACGTCAAAAACATGCGTGATACCCGAAGACGAATATTAAGTAAGTTAACTGATTGTTTCATTGGAAGGGGGGGGGGGGCGCAATTGCTGAAAAAGTTACAAAAACTTGATAATGCTTTATGAACTGATGTTAAACATTTTTAGCACTTGGTGCTTTTAACGTGCAAATAAAAACAACAAAAGAAGCCCAGGATTAAACAATTCGACACTCTCGTCAATTATTATGGGTCTCCCCAAATCTCTACTTCAACAACAAGAGAACGTTACCAGTCCATCATTAAAATTTCAGGGTGACATTATCGAATCTTCGCAGCGCTTTTCAAAACTTTGAAACTGCACCGCTAAAAGAAGACAAGAACCGAAATGAAACGATTTTGAACCTCGCTTAAAAAAAGCGAGCTTTCGAAAAATGATGTTGATAAATTCAACGATGATCACGCCATTGAGCATGACAATTTATAATCTTTTATAGCTCTTGGTCATAAACAATGTTTTGAAACAATAAAGGTTTTCAAGTTTTTACTATTGATAACGCCAAGTTCCGTCAACATATAGTTTATTCTGAATGCTAAAATTGGTTCACACAAGACAAAGGAATCGATTGATAAATTATTGCGAATTATTCTTGTTAAGAAAGAAAAAACTATCAGACAGAGAATAACATGCTCTGATTGAAATGTAAGCTGACATGATGAAGCTAGTTATTTTACCTAATTCGAGTTGTTGGTCTTTGAAAACACTGTCAAAGTATTTATTTAGTTATTTTCTTGTCTATTTCAAAATTTATTTATCCATATTTTTTGCCGTCCAAACTTCTACAAAAATGCACCTTACATGGGATGTTATGCCTGTAACTCGTGTAAAGAAATTCTTATTCACGTGTATACGTCTTGTCTGGTGCACACTGACCTAGTCGTAAATTAAACTGTGCATTCAAAGTTAACTCGTTCGCTCAGATACAAATCTTTTTCCGCAATAAAACTTTTCAGATCAGTTAGATTTTCTCTACTTTGCTTTTAAAGTAAGAGGACACCCCGCTTGTTTTTACAATAAGAGCTTTGCAGACTAATTTTTTAAAATTGGTTTGTTTGTGCTATTACATATACTCCCAATATAGATGATACACGCAAGATAGGTACAAATGCTATTTATTTTGACTCTGGTTTAATTCCACACCTTTATATTATAAAACCCTAGCAAAACATCTCTAAATAATTGTCAAAAGTAATAACTATATTGTCTAGCCTAAAGAGAAAGGAGACATATTTAAATTCTTAACCTTTTTACTTCCCATTTTTCCTTATGAAGGCGTTGTACACCAACATGGGAACTATTTCCTTTTCTTCCAAGGTCCCACAACGAACTCTGTACTAATTTTCAGCTGTCATTTCAAACATGTGTTTGTATTTATGTACATATGCTTGCAGTTCGTGATAAAAAATATTGAAGATCTTTCTTAAGTTAACGGCATAATTTACCTTATGACGTTTGTCCTTCAGTAATAAGAAACTTATCGACCGTTGTTTTGTGTGCGCATTTTTTGTTTTTGATGGTGCTTTATATCGATAAGTTGATCTTCTTTTAACAGTATAGAATTAGGCACAGTTAAAAATAGCCGAACATAAAACACACGATATTTCAATACTTTATAAATATTTTAGTTTCCTAACTTAAAGGGACTGCAAGATTCAGAAGAACAGCAGGCATTATTAATAAAAACATGGTGTAAAACGAATGTTATTCAGTTCGTAGTTGGCATTACAAACGAAGTTAAAGCTGGGTGAAAAAGGGTCGTACAGTATTCTCTCCAATTATGGGACACCACTGGGGCAAGGACAAGGTGTCCGCTAATTGAAAGTGTCTGCCTTTTGCATTGTAAGCCCCAAATTTGAAAATAGATCCCAGTTTTGTATTTAAAAGGTGTAATTTGGGTAATTAGTGGGTATCGGGTTCTTGAAAGTGCCAAATAAATATTTGAACAAATATTCATTCGTCTCTATCTTTTATTCGCTGGCTCCTAACTTTTTTGTACTGTCCGCTAATTGGAAAGAAAAAAGCCATATTGCCAAATAAGTGCAAAAAATATTGTCCGTTAATTAGAGTGCCCGCTTTTTAGAAAGTTCTTTATGAGACTTTGACCAGAAAATGATCGGGGAAAAAAATTTGTCCGTTAATCAGAGGTGTGCGCCTTTTATAGAGTGTCCGATAATTGGGGGGGAATACTGTATCACGATAATAGCAATGCTCACGCCACCTCAAGTTCACCGCAATTTCAACAAAACAACGAACTTTTTCGACTACTTCCTCCAAGAAAAAAAGTTTAGTCAGATCTTGCTAGTTTCCTTGAATTTTAAATCTTAAAGTCAGGAAAGTGTTATTATTCGGTTTTTGTTTTGTTTTATTCTGCATCAAATTGTCTGGTAAAGATGGGTTTTATTCTAATACACAACTCACAGGGTTGATACAATTTTAAGTTTCTCTATAAGGAAAAGGCCTGGCAAGTAAAAGTTTTGTCCGCCTTTAAAGCTGCAGTATCCTGAACACCAGTACCCAAGCAAAAAAACCCACAAAAAACCTTATGATATTAACTGAGAAAAATCATGACCACTGAGTAAAATTTGTAATTTATTGTAACTGCAATATATACATAGATGTAAGAGCTTTATCACGTCATGAGTCCTTTCTCCCATCGTCAGGGCCTGACGATGGGAGAAATATCTCTCGAAACCGAGCCTGACGATGGGAGAAGTATCTCTTGAAACGGGGCCCGGAAAAAGCTTACGACTCATGACATGATAAAGCTCTTACATCTGTGGCTTCTTCTGAGTCCATAAAGTTCAGAATTTTTAAGATTATTAAGCTGCAATATATACCTTTAGCATCCAAAAATCATCCAGTCTTACTCTAGGAACACTAGATTTACCAGGATTTCCTCCAAATAAGTAGTGTACCTGTAAAAAAAAGTATTATAAAAAAGTTACATTGAAGTTAAAATTGCAGTGAAAACTCGAGCAATAGTCAAAATCTCTTTAAAAATGACTAGAAAGTGGTACTCACTCAGGACGAAGTAAGTGAGGGATTCCTGTCATATCTAACCGAACGAAAGCAAAAGAAAATAATGGATAATAAAGAAGGAGAAACAGTGGCTTTGTGGTAAGTGGAGTTGCACTGTAAAAAAGTTTTGGGATCTTACAAAAATGGCATTGGTTGGTGTCAAGTAGGGTAAATGGCCATTCGGCTCCTCATTTTGGGGGATTAAACACCTCAAAATGGCACCGTTTGAGCCCAGAAAAAAGTGAACAAAAAGTCAGACTAAAAAGCCACACACACACACACACACACACACACACAAATCTGAAAAAAGCGAACAAAAAAACAAATAAAAAAGGTGCCCTTATTATTATTCTTTGCTGTGTAAACCCATTTACCTCTCAAGGTTCCAACGCGTAAACGGAGACAGGATGGATGACGCCCACAAGAGGAAAACTATCAAGGGGGAGGCAGTGATAGCACGATGAAATAAAGTCAGACACGGTGAAGATATGAATAGAGGGGAAAGGCAACGGGCAGCACAAAAGAAGGAGGAAGACTAGTGCTAATAAGAAACACGAAAAATACGCCATTTGACAGAAGGGAAACCAGTTCTGCGGCCGGTGAGATGAACATCAACATAAAACAATAAGTAAAAATCAAGTGCTTCAACATTATTAAACGGTCGAAAACTATCAACAATCTATTCACGTTTAACTGGCCAATTCTTTACCACACTTGAGGTGCAGTGTTACATTTACTAAAACGATTCTGCGCTAATGCTTTTGTTTTTATATATTTTTAAGAAACAGCACCGGAAACAGTCCATACAAGGTAACATGCGTAACTGGGAACATGCGACCATCAATAAGCTACTGTTCGCAAAATGTGAGATGATAAATTTGGATTTTAAAAAACCCAGATATAGATAGGCATTAAAATACCTGGATAACATGACAGAACTACGTACCTTATTGGCATGATCATAAACAAGCTGATGTGCAAATCGTGGGCAAGGTTCAACATGTTGCATTTTTGTCCAATACTGCTGACCAACATTTTCGTTTTTGTAAACACATGTCCTAAAACATAGTAGCCGTTCAATTAGAAGACATACATATACAACAATAGTACTGAAAAATATGTTTACGAAAAGAAAAAGATCCACCCAATGGCAAAAGAATGATTTTGAAAAATACTAAAGTAAAATAATATTNAAACAAGGCAACGTTGAGAACGGCTAGTCAAAATACTTTTATCAATAGGATATTGTCTATATACTGCAATAAATAAACATATATATAATATATAATATATATAAATGTACAAATGTATAAAATACCCTGCTTGCGGGTTGGATGGCATGCGCTCAATAATTGTATTCAAAATATGCAAATGAAGTTTAAACTGAAGGCTTCCTTTATACATTGTGATTTGCAAGTTTTATAAATCTGAATCGAATTTCACCCTAATCGTTGCGCGTTCTCTTCCATAAGTTGTTTATTGTGTATGTGTGATTTGCTCGACTGAGTATTTCAGTTTTGTCTTTCAGTCAATTATATTTAGTTGATGTATCACGTACCTTGTGTTTCATTTATTACATATCCACCCTGGGTATGAGACAAAACACATTTGGTGATGCGAGTTTGACAGGCGATTTTCGAAGTAAAAATAACAAGGAAAGCCTAAAGCATCAAAAACTCGGCCTGGAGCTTCTTATTAGTCTCCTACCGGTCTCAAGCCCGGATAAAAGAGTAGGGTTGAGCGTGGGGCTGACAACCTCACCTTGTAGAAAAATTCCCGTAACAGGAACCAACAGCAAAAATCAAATTTGCTGCTGGTTTCTGCGAAGGAGAATAACAAAAACATTTTTTACAGACAAATTCAAGGTGCAACACATGAAATCAAGTTGTATGACATGTTGTATTGGAGGCATGGTTGCAAAAGTTGGCGATATGAACAGAGGAAGAGAGCGTTTCATGGGGAGAGACGGTTGTGGAGGTATCGTCAACAATGGAGAACGCATGAGCGACTTCTGTTAAGAAAATGACCTGGTCATAGGAGGAACATTATTCCACAACCGAGATTTCCATACGACATCGTGGGCATCACCACATGGGACAACCAAGAACCAGATCAACCACATCCTGGTTAAGAGAAAATGGTGGAGTTTTCTACCAACCGTTAGAATTTTCAGATGAGCTGACAACTTTGTGGCTTTCGTTACACGTTAACTGCGAAGACAAGAAAAGCCTCGTAAAGGACAGGTGCAACATTCACATTTATAGTGAAGAGAAGCACTTTGAAAGTGTTTCGAACAGGCCAGCGCCTATAGAGACTGCAGATATGCCACCAGCGGGAGGATATTTGAACATCAGCGTCGAGCCGCCAACAGTTGAAGAGGTTAAGGCAGCAATAACGACAATTAAAAATGTTAAGGGGGCTGGGATGGATGGGGTAACAGGTTAAAATGTTAAGGCCGGAGGTAAGAGACCCCAGTACTGCTAAGTGCTTTATGAGATTGATATATGGGATTGATATGTGGGTGAACAAATCACTACCTGAGGGCTGGAAGCTTAGCCTGACCGTACGCAAGCTACCCAAGCAAGGGGTCCTTTTAAACTGTATTAACTGGCGAAAAATCACGCTTCTGTCGCTCGCCTGCAAAGTTTTTGGCAAGATAATACACAAGTGGCTTTCAGATGCTTTGGATCGTTACATTCGTAACGAACAGGTAGGTTTCCGTTTGCCCAGGTTTGACCACATTCCCACGGTACGGCAGATCATGGAGTAAAGCAAAGAGTTAAATGCACTACTGTATGCTAAGTTTATCGATCTAGAGAAAACACTTGACAGTATCCACAGAGACTGCTTATGAAAGATACTCCGCCATTTTGGTGTTACTCAAAAGATGGGGAATATAGTAAAGATGCTATATATGGGTATCTCGCTAAAAGTGATTTGCAACAACGAGCTACCTAGTGGCTTTAGAGTCAACTAAGGAGTGAAGCAAGGATGAAACCTCTCATCCTTTCTCTTTGTCTTTGGTATGGATTGGATTATGAAGACAACTGTCGATACTGAAAAAAGCAGCCTTCGCTGGATCTTTACCAGATGCCTCGAGGACCTGGCTTTTACTGATGACATTTCACTACTTACATACCGACACTAAGACATCCCACCAATGACTAACACCATGGCAGACAGAGCAAAGAAGATTGGCTACAAGATCAACTCCAGCAGGCCTAAGCACCTGCAAATGAACAAAAGGACTTAAACACCTATTAGACTAAATGAAGAGAAGATTGAAGAGATGGAAAACGTCACCTATCTGGACTCCAATATGTTCAAGAATGGAGACACTTTCGTTGAGATCGGGCACCGCATTACAAAAGCCAGCCATGCCTTTTTAGCACTACGGAACACCTGAAGGGCAAAGAACATCAGTGGGAGGACTAAGGTCAGACTTTTCAAGAGGAATGTTTAAAGCTCACTCCTGTATGATGCAGAGTCGTGAAAGATGACAAAGACTATCTGCCACAAACTAGACGTCCTCCGGAACAGATGCCTCAGAATCCTGAAAATCAGGATTCTGAGGCATGGCCCAATGTCTGGCCCAAGACATATTTCTCACAGTGAACTCCTGAAGAGGTTTGATACCAAATCTATTACCCAGGGAGTCAAGAGGTGGTGTTGGAGATGGATCAGGCATGTCTTCAGTATGTCACCAACGTCCCTGTCAAGAGTCGATCTTTAGTGGATCCCAGACGGTAAAAGTAACTGGGATAGATATGGGGTTATCTGGGAAGGTGTGCTACATACAAAACAATGTGGAGAGCTCAGGTGACGACCTTAGGCACTTATGATTGCAAACAAGATTAAGTACGTAAGTAAGCATGCAAGTAAGAAAGTAAGTAAGTACGTAAGTACGACCAAGAGAGACCAGAAAGCATCACTGCTTTCTGGTCTCTCTTGGGAAAGTGGTCGTACAAAACAGCCCCTCTTAGTAGGGTACACAAAACCTGTTGAAAACCTGCTAGCAGCAGAACAGTAGACAAGATGAGAAGCGAATGCAGGATGTTCCAAGATTTGGCATTCACTTGTATGTGACCGTTGGGACCTTTTGTTTATGGGCGGTAAAGAAAAGCAAAGGAAAATTATTCCCTCTACTTTCTGTGAAGAAAATCATGTCTGTGAACACTTAGTAGATAACAACGCGAGAGAAATTGTCGTAAGGGCATGTCTTGGGTAACTGGGAACATGCGACCATCAATAAGCTACTGTTCGCAAAATGTGAGATGATAAATTTGGATTTTAAAAAACCCAGATATAGATAGGCATTAAAATACCTGGATAACATGACAGAACTACGTACCTTATTGGCATGATCATAAACAAGCTGATGTGCAAATCGTGGGCAAGGTTCAACATGTTGCATTTTTGTCCAATACTGCTGACCAACATTTTCGTTTTTGTAAACACATGTCCTAAAACATAGTAGCCGTTCAATTAGAAGACATACATATACAACAATAGTACTGAAAAATATGTTTACGAAAAGAAAAAGATCCACCCAATGGCAAAAGAATGATTTTGAAAAATACTAAAGTAAAATAATATTTTTCGCGATATGTCATTTTCTTTTAAAGTTTTTATAACCCTCTTATAAGACTATCTTGGTGCATATAGTTATAAAATAAACGCTCCCTTTACAAAAATAAAGAAGAAGACTTTGAGCCACCTGGCGTAGAAGTCTAGAACAGGAGATGAAAGACATTGGACATAGTTGGCACACCATCATGACTGCAGCCCAGGACAGACGTAGATGGAGGGAGATTGTTAGTGGCCTATGCTCCATGCCGGAGTGAAGAGGCTTAAGTCAAGTAAGTTTACAAAAATAGATCCTTTCAATTTCAAGAGACCAGTGATAACAAAAATAAGTAACAATGAAAATAATAATTATAATAATTATTTTTTACCTATTACATATAATGTCAAATCTCTCAGTGCTCACTCATTGGTAGCTTACATTGGCTGATTACAAAAAGTAAATAATCACAATGACAATACTAATTTCTAATAAATATATGGCAATAATATAGCGTAAGAAAATAATAAGTAATAAGTTAAGGAAGATGGTATGCGATGACTAATAATCCAGAAGATCAGGATTTCTCCATGGTTTCTTGTGACAGCAGAAAACAAAGCACAATGAATGATGATGACAAAGAGTTTTGATATGAGATAACGCTGCTTTGTAACATTCATGCCCATAGAGCTGCACTATTTTGTGAGAGTAATAATAATGATAATGATAAAGACAATAATACCTACTTTAATCAATATTATTATTATTACCATTATTATAATCACTAAATCATATTGATACAAACTACAGTCTGTTTGAGTATATCAAATGATCACTGGAATCAAAGTAAAATTAGAGAGAATCAAGGAAGAATCCTATTAAATTGACGCAACGGGCGTCCCAAAGTTGAAAAATCCTATAAACGGTGAAAAAACTAAATACTTTCTCTTTAAACAAGCAAAAGCTGATAGTCAAACCAATGTGTTTCTTACGCCCTTTTTTTTCATTTTTATACAGTACATTCGGATACTGATCTATAAGGCCGAAATAACTTTTTCTTATGGTAAATCTCCAGCTGACGAAGACATATTTTAATGTAAGAAAGTTCTTAGGAGTTAAAGTATTCCTCAGTCTTGAATAAAAGATTTGTGGATATGTGCTGAAAAGGCCAATCCAAAATGATGGTACATTAATACCAGGGTGCGAGTGGACACTAGCGGCCGACACTTACAGAGGGCTGCAGAGAAAAGTGCCAAGAGTTTGTCAGAAATTTAACAGTGACACCTCAACAATCTTCCCTTTAGATTATGAGATAGGAAAGCGTAAGGGCAAAAGCTCTTTGTATAAAACAATCACATATTAGTATTGTGAAAATGTCGTCAGGGTTTGCAACATTCACTCATTGCCGATTCGAATGTAGTTCAAATAAAAAAACCCAAGTATATTGGGGCAATGACCACTTACCATTTTGACCTTTTTATGTCATACACCCAAAAGGAATTACGTACAGTTTCTTCTCTTTTCTCTTTGTCTTTACTTAACCCCTGAAAAAGAAGTATCAATAAAGTAATTATCACCAACATCATAGCTATAAATAAAGTGATGCCAAAAGCTGTCAACATTCACCTTCCAAAAATGGTGATTGCTGCCACCAAACAAAGGTAATGGGGAGACAACTTACTTTTTTTTAGGTCTTTCCCCATAAACAAAGCTTAAAGTCACTTTAGCGCAGAGTTACTATTCTCATTTGATTTTTTTGGTACTTTTACTCTTCTTAATTCATTAATTTCTTCCCTCCCCCAATTCTATCTCCGAAACATGTACAAACGCAGTAGTACGCCATTTATAACCGAGAAACAAATTGGATGCAGTGTAAGAATTGCTCTATTAATGGTTTTCAGAGTCAAATTGCAGAAAGTCCCTAGATTATCCCTAGGTTATTTAGAAGCTACGTCCAGCTTACTTTCATCCCCTTAATTTTTTTNCTCTTGGGAAAGTGGTAGTACAAAACAGCCCCTCTTAGTAGGTACACAAAACCTGTTGAAAACCTGCTAGCAGCAGAACAGTAGACAAGATGAGAAGCGAATGCAGGATGTTCCAAGATTTGGCATTCACTTGTATGTGACCGTTGGGACCTTTTGTTTATGGGCGGTAAAGAAAAGCAAAGGAAAATTATTCCCTCTACTTTCTGTGAAGAAAATCATGTCTGTGAACACTTAGTAGATAACAACGCGAGAGAAATTGTCGTAAGGGCATGTCTTGGGTAACTGGGAACATGCGACCATCAATAAGCTACTGTTCGCAAAATGTGAGATGATAAATTTGGATTTTAAAAAACCCAGATATAGATAGGCATTAAAATACCTGGATAACATGACAGAACTACGTACCTTATTGGCATGATCATAAACAAGCTGATGTGCAAATCGTGGGCAAGGTTCAACATGTTGCATTTTTGTCCAATACTGCTGACCAACATTTTCGTTTTTGTAAACACATGTCCTAAAACATAGTAGCCGTTCAATTAGAAGACATACATATACAACAATAGTACTGAAAAATATGTTTACGAAAAGAAAAAGATCCACCCAATGGCAAAAGAATGATTTTGAAAAATACTAAAGTAAAATAATATTTTTCGCGATATGTCATTTTCTTTTAAAGTTTTTATAACCCTCTTATAAGACTATCTTGGTGCATATAGTTATAAAATAAACGCTCCCTTTACAAAAATAAAGAAGAAGACTTTGAGCCACCTGGCGTAGAAGTCTAGAACAGGAGATGAAAGACATTGGACATAGTTGGCACACCATCATGACTGCAGCCCAGGACAGACGTAGATGGAGGGAGATTGTTAGTGGCCTATGCTCCATGCCGGAGTGAAGAGGCTTAAGTCAAGTAAGTTTACAAAAATAGATCCTTTCAATTTCAAGAGACCAGTGATAACAAAAATAAGTAACAATGAAAATAATAATTATAATAATTATTTTTTACCTATTACATATAATGTCAAATCTCTCAGTGCTCACTCATTGGTAGCTTACATTGGCTGATTACAAAAAGTAAATAATCACAATGACAATACTAATTTCTAATAAATATATGGCAATAATATAGCGTAAGAAAATAATAAGTAATAAGTTAAGGAAGATGGTATGCGATGACTAATAATCCAGAAGATCAGGATTTCTCCATGGTTTCTTGTGACAGCAGAAAACAAAGCACAATGAATGATGATGACAAAGAGTTTTGATATGAGATAACGCTGCTTTGTAACATTCATGCCCATAGAGCTGCACTATTTTGTGAGAGTAATAATAATGATAATGATAAAGACAATAATACCTACTTTAATCAATATTATTATTATTACCATTATTATAATCACTAAATCATATTGATACAAACTACAGTCTGTTTGAGTATATCAAATGATCACTGGAATCAAAGTAAAATTAGAGAGAATCAAGGAAGAATCCTATTAAATTGACGCAACGGGCGTCCCAAAGTTGAAAAATCCTATAAACGGTGAAAAAACTAAATACTTTCTCTTTAAACAAGCAAAAGCTGATAGTCAAACCAATGTGTTTCTTACGCCCTTTTTTTTCATTTTTATACAGTACATTCGGATACTGATCTATAAGGCCGAAATAACTTTTTCTTATGGTAAATCTCCAGCTGACGAAGACATATTTTAATGTAAGAAAGTTCTTAGGAGTTAAAGTATTCCTCAGTCTTGAATAAAAGATTTGTGGATATGTGCTGAAAAGGCCAATCCAAAATGATGGTACATTAATACCAGGGTGCGAGTGGACACTAGCGGCCGACACTTACAGAGGGCTGCAGAGAAAAGTGCCAAGAGTTTGTCAGAAATTTAACAGTGACACCTCAACAATCTTCCCTTTAGATTATGAGATAGGAAAGCGTAAGGGCAAAAGCTCTTTGTATAAAACAATCACATATTAGTATTGTGAAAATGTCGTCAGGGTTTGCAACATTCACTCATTGCCGATTCGAATGTAGTTCAAATAAAAAAACCCAAGTATATTGGGGCAATGACCACTTACCATTTTGACCTTTTTATGTCATACACCCAAAAGGAATTACGTACAGTTTCTTCTCTTTTCTCTTTGTCTTTACTTAACCCCTGAAAAAGAAGTATCAATAAAGTAATTATCACCAACATCATAGCTATAAATAAAGTGATGCCAAAAGCTGTCAACATTCACCTTCCAAAAATGGTGATTGCTGCCACCAAACAAAGGTAATGGGGAGACAACTTACTTTTTTTTAGGTCTTTCCCCATAAACAAAGCTTAAAGTCACTTTAGCGCAGAGTTACTATTCTCATTTGATTTTTTTGGTACTTTTACTCTTCTTAATTCATTAATTTCTTCCCTCCCCCAATTCTATCTCCGAAACATGTACAAACGCAGTAGTACGCCATTTATAACCGAGAAACAAATTGGATGCAGTGTAAGAATTGCTCTATTAATGGTTTTCAGAGTCAAATTGCAGAAAGTCCCTAGATTATCCCTAGGTTATTTAGAAGCTACGTCCAGCTTACTTTCATCCCCTTAATTTTTTTTACTAGATCAAATTTCATCATCATTCTGCAAAATTGACAACGTTGGAATTATCAGAAAGAAGCACTTATATATCGAGTTTATTAAAGAAACAGGCAGCATTTCCTAAAGAACCTGACTACAATAGTACTAGTCTACTGATATCGGACTAAGACATCAAAGGGGTCTGTAAAACGCACTCTGTGTTTTGAACCAATGACAACCAGGGCTGGCAAATGAAATGCAGTGAGACACCTCATTATTACGTCCTCGAAGATAACTAGTCCACTACAGGAGCCTTGCAAAAAGAAAACTGGTTTTGACAGGTGGCGAACTGAAGAAAAGGTAGCTCACGAGATGAGGGCAGATGAGAAAAAAAAAGTATAAGGCCGTGGTATGACAGATAATTTAGTAAGACACAAAACTGTTTTGCTTGCAAAGAAAGACAGTTCTCGGGTAGAGAGGTCTTCAACTGGTGATGGGAAAACAAAAATAAACTTTAAAGGTAAAGAAACATAAATGTAACAAAGTCTAAATCTAAAAATGTAAAAAAAATATAGAAATAAAACCTAGAAGAATGTTTCTTACTGATAAAACGTATATTTCATCAAGATATTCGTCGATTGTTGAACGTTGTGTAAACCCAGCAGCAGGAACTAGGGGAAATAAAAAAGTTCTTATATCCTAAATCAAGAATTGACAAAAAAAAGGACGTTCTCTCTCTCTCTCTCTCTCTCTCTCTCTCTCTCTCTCTCTCTCTCTCTCTCTCTCTCTCTCTCTCTCTCTCTCTCTCTCTCTCTCTCTCTCTCTCTCTCTCTCTGTCTCTCTCTCTCTCTCTCTCTCTCTCTCTCTCTCTCTCTATCTCTCTCTCTCTCTCTCTCTCTCTCTTTCTCTCTTCCTCTCTCTCTCTCTCTCTCTCTCT
>RDPX01000347.1:276833-289560 GCA_003991215.1 Morbakka virulenta
AGTTGTGGGGGGTGGGGGGTGTGGGGGGGGGGGGGTACTGGTTCATTTCGAGAATCCTCTCTGCTCTAGACAGGCTTTGCAGCCTTACGGTTTTTATCGCGGTTTTTTTAATAGGTATCACCCAATACCACGCCAAGAAGTGGTAACAAAACACAACCACAGAAAAGTGTGTGTGTGTGTGTGTGTGTGTGTGTGTGTGCGTGTGTGTGTAACAAATAGACTACACAATGCCAAACGAACGGCGTAAGAAAAACTGTCTCCAAAAATTAACCTTTAAAAGGTATCTTACTTTGTTAACACTCTTCCTCCGAACACAAGAATGCAGTTACTGTGACTGTCAAATGCCATCTAAACAAAACAAACATAAAAATATTATTATCATAATAACAGTAATGAATAATAACAACAACAATATAATAATAATAATAATAATAATAATAATAATAATAATAACGGTTTACCCCAACAGTCAAATAAGCTCTATTCGCTAAGATGACAGCCAACTCCAGCAGACTGCAGTACAAAAAATGGGAAAGAATTGCAAAAATCGATTTTCTTTAAAGTTCTATAAGGAATTGGTGCACATTAGCAAGATTTAAACTTAATAAAATGGTCCCCCTCAAAATATGCTAATATTTTGGCCATCAAAACCTTAAAAATTATCGAAAGATGGTGCTTACGAGCTCAACTACACCCAAATGTATCAGACCGGTCAAGATGAACTGTTGTTAATGTGGATCTACATTATCTGATAGTAGAAATGGGCCAAAAAAATTGTTTAAAGGTAATTAAACAAGCACGTTTACAAAAGCATTTAATAAAAGTACCATAATTGTTGAACCCAGTATTACAAATTTGAGGCAAATAGCTGGGTCCTCTTGAAGTATTTCTTTACAGATTTCAATGGTTAAGTTTGAATTTGTTAAGATGATTATTTTTATTTCTGCAGCGTTAAAGAGCCTATAATATTTTTAAAAATTGAAGTCTTTCATCATTTTAAAAGAGAAATGAATTCTTTCACTTTTAATAGGTGGTTGAAATTTCCTTCGAAGTCTTACAAAATACAAATGATAGAGGGTGAGGGCGGTCAGAATTTTCCGTTGGTTTTATACAGCTACTTATATCTTGAGTTGCTCTAACCTACTCGAGTTTGTTGTTAGTAACAGATTTCGTCCTGCACACGAATTATACTATTTCTGTTACATAATTTCTTATACTTTTACTTGCCCGGGGAAAACAATCATAGCAAAACTACTTACTTATCCTCTTCCAGCCATGGACGGCTCATAAGGCATGACAGCATCCTCCGCCATCTCTCTGTGCCTTTTGCTATATTCCCAACTTCGCTCCATGTTTGCCATCCCAGGTCATTTCTTTCTGCTTTCCCACTCCTCCGCCATATTGTACACGGGCGTCCTCTCTTTCTTTTTCCATCTGGTCCATGTTAAGGCTACTCTGGGCCAGAAGATACGGAGAATCCTTTTCAGACATTTTCTCTGAAATATTTCAAATCTGGTGACATCATTTTCATTTAGTTTCTTCATCTCTCCTCCATATAGTAGCAAGGACATTACGTTACTGTTATATACTCGAATCTTGGTCTTACTACTGTATTCGTTTGACGTCGGGAATGGGTTATGCATGGCAAACGCATTTCTTGCTAGACTCAGCCTATGTGTGACATCTCCCTTTCATCTATAGCTTTCCAAGTTTCCCTATTTATGCTCCTTCCTTTTCCTAACCAGGATGTTTCGGTGAAATCTGTCCCATTCTTGTTGTATGTTTGACTCTTCCATGGCTATTTCCTTGCTCTCTTCCAGTCTTTCAAACCTGTTTTTCAACTCTTCTGCGAATTGCATTTGGATGACGTTTTGTTTCAAAAAAGCAGTGTTGAATGTTGCCCTTCTGCTGGTGTTCTTGAGTCGGTGTCTTGAAAGCCCAAGCTTCACTTTGCCGACCACAAGGTTATGTTCAGTTCCAGCATCTGCATCCCTCATAGCTCGTACATTAGCGAGAGAACTCATGTATCTGCCATTGATGATGAAGTGGATCAATTTGGCTTTTGTCTCTGTTGTTTGGTGAGGTCCATGTGTTTTTGTGAATGTTTTTGTGCTGGACGAATGTGCCTCCAATCACTAGATCGTTTTCTTCTTTCCCTAAAACTTTCTCATGATTTTTGTTGTTACAGCCCAGTTTGGCATTTGCGTCTCCCATAACGATTAGCTTGTCATGCTTTGGTATTGACTCAATCTCTTTCTGCAGTTATTGGTAGAAATCATCCTTTTCCTCTTCATCTGCATTGTTTGTAGGTCTGTAGATATGAATGATGGTGGTTTTTACAAATTTTGAGTAGAATCTAGCACTTATGATCCTTTCATTCACTGGATTTCACTTGATTAGCCATTTCCAAGTCTCAGGACTCAACCTGGTTCCTTCACCTGTGATGTTCATCTGACCCAGAATACAGTACAGACTCTCCGGTGATGACCTTCACTTCTCCTAAGGCAGTCCATCTTGCTTCAATTATGGCTAGTACCTCTAAATGGTATTTCCTCATTTCACTTGCTATTATTGCGGTTTTCTCGGTGTTGTACATGGTTCTTACATTCCAACATCCTATATGGGTGTACCTTTTTGGTGTTAGTAGTGATCTCATGCACGTTGTCCTCAGATTGGAGACTTCCCATAGGCTTTCACCTCCAGCCGTCATAAGCGTGTCTTCCCATCAGAGGTCGTTATATTCTGGGATTTCAAACGACATGGTTCTGTGACCACAGATAGTTTTGTTTGCTGTCAAAGTTTCCGTAATCGGTGGTTGTATTACAGGAAGGGGTGATTGGACCCTTTCGAACCCTGCTCCTTTCTCATCCGGGGTTGAGACCGGCCATGGCGAAGTTAGCAAAATTTGTACTGAGATACGAATCCTTTAGAATATTCAGAAAGAAAAAACAAAACAAAAGGAGAGGAAGCATTAAACAATGTGAACACCTGGTCCTCGACCAACTGGCCACCAGAAACACCCAAACCAGAATGTACAAAAATACATTTGGCATGCAAAGTTAATAACATTTTACGTCACAGTAACTGTCTAAATATGGCACTCACTTGTTGGCTGATTACAAACAAATTACTGTGACACATTATACTGAGACTAGGCCCCGAATTACTATAGCTACTCTTACACTTGAGATATGAATATATTTCAATGGCACCTATTTACCTGATGGTCAAATACCAACGGAGGTCCACCATCTGCAACTGTGTCCTCTGATATAAGTTCCCAGCGATCAGTGTCAAGTTCATATCTGTAAAAATCATTCTACAATGCAACAGGGAAAACGGACTGAGCTATCAGTATCGTGTGACTAAAAAAATTATTTAAATGCTTAAAGAAAAAACAGTTGAATTTTGGGGTTATAGNGAGGGATGGATGGGTGGATGGATGGATGGATGGATGGATGGATGGATGGATGGATGGATGGATGGATGGATGGATGGATGGATGGATGGATGGATGGATGGAATGGATGGATGGATGGATGGTTGGGTGAATGGTTAGATGGACAGATGGATTGATTCATACCTTGATGCATACATGGATGCATGAATGCATTGATGCATTGATGCAAAGGATAAGTGGGAGATTGGGTGTTTGAAAGTACCTTTCAATGCAAAGATGTTTAAAAACAGGTGAATAAAAGTTAAGTACATTCTCCAGAAATTACTAGTTTGATCGATATTACTACTGTCGAAGCAAATTCATCTATCCCTTTTATTCACAGTCAATAGATGGATGGATGAATGGATGGATTGTTGATTCCACAGGAGAATGATGAGTGGAATAATGGGTGTTTGAAAGTCTCTTTTAACGCAGATATGTATAAAAACGGGTGAATAAAAGTTAAGTACACCTTCCAGAAATTACTCGTTTAGTCGATAATGACCAAGTCAGCAACCCCAACCACTCCCTTTTGGTCACAGTGTATGAACCTAAAATTTACAAATAATTTTTCTTTACTACAAAAAATGAGTTAAATTCCCCAACATAACCAATTTTAAACATCGCTATCGCATCTAAAAAGAGTAACAATTAAAAACTCTACAATGCCACACCACAATGCAAGTCTACCAGCTGTGTCGGGAGTTGCAGATAAATCAGTAATTCTGGAATAGTTTTTAAGTATTTTCATACACAAAAAACCCCTTAAAATACCTCTGATTTTTGCCTGGACAGCCATCAGACCAACATGTCTGTAGCTACAAAATCGTAGCTGCACAGCATAAACCTCTGGTTGTTGATTTAATAAATAGGAGGAGGGGACAGAAACAGCAAGATCGACTGGAGGAAATAAGATAGTGAAAGTTAAAAGAGGCAGTGTGCAAAGTACCTGGAGAAGTTGACTAAGGTCAACATGAAGAACATTGATGAGGAAGAGCCTATATAGAAAAATATTCAAGCAGAGCTGAGATAGCCAAAGAGGAGCTTGGATTGTCAAAGTCTAGTACATTCCTAGAAAAGGACTCGAGGTGGTGAAATGCGGAGCTGCAGCAAGCTGTTGGTGATAAGAGGGAGGCATTAAAAAATGGAAAACAGCTAGGATGCGGGAATATAGGGATCAGAATCAGGAAGCGGAGTAACAAAATATGTAATGAGAAAGCAAAACTAGAAGTACATAGGCAAAGGGAAAAGTTAATGAGGAAAAGTACAAAGATCTAGAATAAAACGGAACCACTAAGGTCTACATGTTAGTCAAGATCAGAAAGCGAATACCATTGGATACTGATTAAATGAAGTTTGTGAAGGGCAGGAATGGAAAATAAATGTCAGAAGATAATGACAAGAAGAACAGAAAGAAAGATTACTTCAAGCAGCTGTTAAACAAAAGGACCAAAAGAAATGAGTTAGAGATGGTTGAGAAGGTAGAGGTACCTGTACCACTGTTTAGAGAGGACTAAGTGAATACACAAATGGATAACTGGATAGGATAAAGAAAGGTAAAGGTACTGGATCAGACGAGTTCCCGATCAAGCTAGTTAAAATGCTAGGGAGGAAGTGGGGATGGGAGGAGTAGAGAATGAGTGAAACGGACGGCTACTGTTCTGTAAGCTATTCAGAAGGAAAGTATGCCAGTTATGTGGGAAAGGAATAGCGTCACACTACTATGTAGGCAGAAGGGGAACCCCTTGAGCTGCCCCAACTACAGGGGCAAAAGGCTTTGTCACTACCTCAAACTTTGGGAGAGAATAGTAAAGGCACGGCTCAGACAGTTAAGATCTCGGACAGGCAATATAGTTTTCAGAGGGGACGACACAGTCCATGTTCTGTCTAAGAATGCTTCAGGAAAAGATGTGAGTATCAGACAGATTTCCAAATGGTATTTGTGAACCTGGAGAAACCATACGACAGTTTCTTTGCACAATGCACGATATAAGTCACAACAACAGCTTGGTAAACGGAGGAATCCATCATCGAGGTTGGGTTACACCAGGGATCAGCTTTGAGTCCCATTTATAATACCCATGTATGTCATCATAAAGGACATAGAGGAAGATCCTCTTTGGGCAATGCTCTTTGCAGACAGATGACCTTATTCTGACCGATGAAGAAGGTGAGAGGGTTGAAGAAGGGTCAGAAACGTGGCGAAAACTACTGGAAGACGCTGGACTCAAGTCGAACCAAGATAGGGTACATGCCACGTAGAGAAAATTGTAAAAATAATAAGCTGAAGAAGTATATTTAAGAAGGTCTCCCTTAAGTCATTGTCATGGGAGGCCACGGTCTTTGTGGGTCCATGATTTTAGTCTTTTTATTCTGCATTGGGTGCTTCAATTTCGCAAAATACTATTCTCACGGTTGTCTACGATTTCAAGCACTGTTTGGAATACGTTAGGTTCTTGGTACTGAAATATTTTGGAAGATTTTTGAATTACAACATTTAGAACCTTGGCTTTTCATCTAAATCCTTCTACAAGGCATTAAAGCAGCATTATTGCTGAGCCACTGTGTTCATCACCATGATATGCAAATAGAGTATTTGGTTTTATTGTTGACATATCTTTACCAATTGTATTTATGAATGTATCACCGGCCATTAAATTAAAGCGCCACAAGAGAACATGCCCTTATTATGCTAATTCTGTCAAATCATCTCATGTTATTCTAGATGTGGGAAATTTGATTTTCAAACTGAATCCAGGCCCAAACAATTATAACTTCCACTGCTTCGGTACAACTTGAGAACCATCATCAACAACGGAAAGTGCCAATGCGTAAGAACCTCACAATAGTGAGCAATTCTGGCTTCGAACTGGCGTAAACAACAACAAACGGCGAGAAATAAAACTGCTGATATTTGTTACTTAATTTGTGAAACAAAGACGGATCTGATTGCCGCTACTGAGCATTGGCTTACGGATAAAGACTCACACACATTGAGTTGAGTTATGCTCAACTGGATATCAATTAATTGATTAAGTGAGATCTGATCGTGGAGGCAGAACTAAACTAATCTATCGCTACTCACATTATGTTAAGAGGGCTTAATGAAGGTGGATCCCATGAAATTTCTGAATGGATCGTTAGATTTTCGTCATCATTTCATCTTCGAATCGTCATCACTTACAGACCAGCGTACTCAGAAAAACATCCCGTCTCGTCAAGTGTATTCCTAAATGAGTCCCCTCATTAACTAGAAACTCTTTTACTATTAAGGTGCTAATGACCGTCACAGTTGACTTTAACATCCATGAAATACAACAAGCTTAAGTCTACAAACATGGAGAGCTTCAAACGAGACCTACACGCGAGTGCGTTACACAATGCGTATAAGCAACTTACATCTACATAACATCAAGATGTGTATGTAAAAAAATTAAAAGTTGATCCTCGCTGTGCAACAGGAAGTTTCATAGCACTGACAATGCACTGTCGAGATTTAAAAACGATCTTCTTAATTTCAAATTTACTTTTGGGTTCCTTTTACGTCTAATTTTACGTCTAACTTTACGTCTGATTTTAAATTTAATTTTACATTTAATTTCACGTCTAATTTTAAATTTTCTTTTACATTTAATTTTACGTCTCATTTTAAATTTACTTTTACATTTAATTTTACGTCTGATTTTAAATTTACTTTTACATTTAATATTACGTCTAATTTTAAATTTACTTTTACATTTAGTTTTAAGTCTAATTTTAAATTTACTTTTACATTTAAATTTACGTCTGATTTTAAATTTACTTTTACATTTAATATTACGTCTAATTTTAAATTTACTTTTACATTTAATTTTATGTCTAATTTTAAATTCACTTTTACGTTTAATTTTACGTCTGATTTTAAATTTACTTTTACGTTTAATATTACGTCTGATTTTAAATTTACTTTTACATTTAATTTTACGTCTGATTTTAAATTTACTTTTACATTTAATTTTACGTCTAATTTTAAATTTACTTTTACATTTAATTTTACGTCTAATTTTAAATTTACTTTTACGTTTAATATTACGTCTAATTTTAAATTTACTTTTACATTTAATTTTACGTCTAATTTTAAATTTACTTTTACATTTAATTTTACGTCTGATTTTAAATTTACTTTTACGTTTAATATTACGTCTGATTTTAAATTTACTTTTACATTTAATTTTACGTCTGATTTTAAATTTACTTTTACATTTAATTTTACGTCTAATTTTAAATTTACTTTTACATTTAATTTTACGTCTGATTTTAAATTTACTTTTACGTTTAATATTACGTCTGATTTTAAATTTTCTTTTACATTTAATATTACGTCTGATTTTAAATTTACTTTTACATTTAATTTTACGTCTGATTTTAAATTTACTTTTACGTTTAATATTACGTCTAATTTTAAATTTACTTTTACATTTAATTTTACGTCTGATTTTAAATTTACTTTTACATTTAATTTTACGTCTGATTTTAAATTTACTTTTACGTTTAATATTACGTCTAATTTTAAATTTACTTTTACATTTAATTTTACGTCTAATTTTAAATTTACTTTTACATTTAATATTACGTCTGATTTTAAATTTACTTTTACGTTTAATATTACGTCTGATTTTAAATTTACTTTTACATTTAATTTTACGTCTAATTTTAAATTTACTTTTACATTTAATTTTACGTCTGATTTTAAATTTACTTTTACGTTTAATATTACGTCTGATTTTAAATTTACTTTTACATTTAATATTACGTCTGATTTTAAATTTACTTTTACATTTAATTTTACGTCTGATTTTAAATTTACTTTTACGTTTAATATTACGTCTAATTTTAAATTTACTTTTACGTTTAATTTTACGTCTGATTTTAAATTTACTTTTACATTTAATTTTACGTCTGATTTTAAATTTACTTTTACGTTTAATATTACGTCTAATTTTAAATTTACTTTTACATTTAATTTTACGTCTGATTTTAAATTTACTTTTACATTTAATTTTACGTCTGATTTTAAATTTACTTTTACATTTAATTTTACGTCTGATTTTAAATTTACTTTTACGTTTAATATTACGTCTAATTTTAAATTTACTTTTACGTTTAATATTACGTCTGATTTTAAATTTACGTTTACGTTTAATATTACGTCTGATATTAAATTTACTTTTACGTATAATATTACGTCTCATTTTTAAATTTACTTTTACGTTTAATATTACGTCTAATTTTAAATTTACTTTTACGTTTAATATTACGTCTGATTTTAAATTTACGTTTACGTTTAATATTACGTCTGATATTAAATTTACTTTTACGTATAATATTACGTCTCATTTTTAAATTTACTTTTACGTTTAATATTACGTCTGATTTTAAATTTACTTTTACATTTAATTTTTCGTCTGATTTTAAATTTACTTTTACATTTAATATTACGTCTAATTTTAAATTTACTTTTACGTTTAATATTACGTCTAATTTTAAATTTACTTTTACATTTAATATTACGTCTGATTTTAAATTTACTTTTACATTTAATTTTACGTCTAATTTTAAATTTACTTTTGCATTTAATTTTACGTCTGATTTTAAATTTACTTTTACGTTTAATATTACGTCTGATTTTAAATTTTCTTTTACATTTAATATTACGTCTAATTTTAAATTTACTTTTACGTTTAATATTACGTCTGATTTTAAATTTACTTTTACGTATAATATTACGTCTCATTTTTAAATTTACTTTTACGTTTAATATTACGTCTAATTTTAAATTTACTTTTACGTTTAATATTACGTCTGATTTTAAATTTACTTTTACATTTAATTTTATGTCTAATTTTAAATTCACTTTTACGTTTAATTTTACGTCTGATTTTAAATTTACTTTTACATTTAATATTACGTCTAATTTTAAAATTACTTTTACGTTCAATTTATGTCTAATTTTAAATTTACTTTTACATTTAATTTTACGTCTACTTTTAAATTTAATTTTACGCTTAATTTTACGTTTACGTTTACTTTTCCTTTCCTTTTCTTTCCTTTACTCTACTTTATTTTACTTTAGTGCTCCGATTTACGTCTTCTTTTCCCAGCAGCTGGAGGTGACAGGCCTATTGTTTTATTTGAAGACTGCTCAACACAAAAGTTCGTTTGAGACCAATTGATGTGCAGTCATTCACCTATCAGTACGAATCACATTTGAGATTATGGCACAAGTTACAACTGAGAGTGAAAAAATTATCTTATAGCATGCAAAACAATAATATCAACGAATTCGAAAAGTACTAAAAGAAAAGGGTTTTTTCGAACTGTTGAGCTCTCACCTTCAGCTCTACCGATGCTCTCGTTTCTGAATCAAGGTATCGTCCAAGAGTGTACATACATCGTTTGTTTGTGTCCAAACACACTTTGTGGCACGACCTTGCCGATGGGCCACCCTAAATGGTTGGATTTGAAAAGAGTAAATCGTTACCATATTTATCAATTCCAAATAAAACTCAACGCCAACAATGATCAGTTAAAACACCAGAAGAGGTGCAGATAATAATGAATTCTCTTACCCTTAATTCCTAAATAGTTACCATTATTTATGGTGGCTGGTAGCCCTGGTAGCCCTTTTCTCTCATTTTGATCGCATTTGCTCTATCCACCACTGCCAGTTCAATGTGAAGTCAGGAAGGACTCTTAAGAGGTTTGCTTTCTTTACGTAAAGTGGTCAAACCTATCATGAATCCTAAAATCACACTTTGCGTAAGTATGAAGAGCTATTGGTAGACTGTACCATAACAAACCTGGATCTGCTGGTGAGCAGTATTTGTAACTGATGCCATCAGAAGTCTGTAAAAATTGTATAAATATACACTTCCCAAAAGGAGGGGATGAGGGATGCCATATTAATAGTTTCGCCTTCCTTAGATTATATATGGGAAAAAATGGCCTGTTATACCAGCTTTACTTCAATCAAGATTTCCACTAAAAACAGCAGTCCGAGACATACCGGCAAAAAGTTTCTAATATTTGCAAGTGAAGCAAGCTGGTGCCCTCTAAAACAGTGGAATCTCAATATTTTGAGATGAAAATGAAATAATACCTTTTTTCATAACTTAGGAATGAAGTAATATTTTGAAATATCAAGTGTTGGCAAAATTTTGAGATATCGCCATACATTTATTCAAACAACTCGAACGATGAAAATTTCCAACTTAAAAAAAGTGCCCAATTCTTAACCATGAATCATCATCATCATCATCATCATATTCGGTTTAACGTCCGTTTTACATGCTAGCATGTGTTGGACGCGAATGAAATTCTGATTTTCCTAGGAGGGAAAATGTAAATGCATGAAGCCACGTAAAAACAATCTGCCACAAATAATTCCAGAAGTAAGATACATCATTAAAATTCAATTTCTATCAAGACCAACATTAGAGTTCTATCATTATTGGTACTCCTATTGTGTACAGTTTTGGCATAATGATGCTGCACCAAAAAACTAGTTTAATAAAAATTGGCAAGTCCTATTTGACTCAAGTCACACAAAAGACCAAAAACTGTTCCAGCCCTCAATTACAGCTTAAATATCATCAAGTAGCAACTGACAGAAATAAAAATACTGGGCAGAATATACCAAGATGCTTTAAAATTTTACAGGATGAGCCATATCCCAAGGCAGATGTTAACACCATATACATCAGTAGAAAAGTGGGATGTGAACTGATTCAACTTATGTGTATGTACTACAGTGTACATACATTGCTACCACCATAGGCCTAGAAACGTCTGCGGGAAAAAATGAAAAGTTATTGAGATGGGTTTACCGCCACGAAGAACAGAAAAAGTTGTACTCAGTCCAAATGAAAGCAAGTAAATTTAGGAAAGAGGTTCAAATGGACGATGTTGAGGAGTATGAAAAAAAAAAGAACCATGGAAGTCAAGAGGGAAAAGTGGGGGATTAAGCCAATGCATGGACATTATACCAAGAGTTAACAAAGCAGATGTGGTCAAAGAAGGCACTCATAACCGGTCGAGAAGTGCTAGCTTGATGGGGAAACAAAAGGATATATTATTGCAGCACATGATCGGAGCCTTGCCACAACAACCATCGGAACAAGATCATTATCGACAGGTCAAACCAAAACAGCAAATGATGTCACGAATACGATGAAACCATAGAATACATCACGTCAGCATGAACAACTCTTGCGCAACGGCAGTACCTTAAAAAACATGAAAAACATATTTGCAAACAATATGATGTCAAGACGGCATGAACATAAGCAAAGCACAGTAGTTGAAGAAAAAGATGTAGTCATACTATGAGATATGACAATCCACATTGACAATAAGATTACTGCCAACAGACTTGATATGGTGATTAAGGACAAGAAAGAAAACAAATGTATTTTTATTGGCATGGTTTTGCCATCTGAGCGCGATGTCACAAAGCAAAAGAACAGAAAGATTGTCAAGTTACCAAAATATGAATGTGAGAAAGACTATTGTCCTTGTCCTTTAGCCGTAGACCTTAAGAGAAAGTGAATGAATGGTCATTTATCAATGATTCCACAGTGGATTACTTTTGACAAAGTCCAGAAAATAGTCTTGATAGGAGCATCAGATATCCTAAGGATAGCTCTATTTAAAACCTGAGAAATGACCGGCCTTTTAGCCTTAGTTTCGTCTTGGTCTCGACAACGTAAAGCAAAAAAAAATGCAGTCATTTGATGATGATGATGATGATGATAATGATGATGATGATGATGACGATGATGATGATGATGATAATAATAATATTAATAACTGGGCTTTTTTATTAATATAGTGTAAAAAAACCTTGCTTGCAGATCTCATTAAGGAGCAACGAATTAAAACTGGGGCGTTCGATATGCAAGAACACTTCTTTACTTCCTGACTATTTACATCTTAATTAACACTAATAGTTACTTACATCTTCCTTTGTATTCAGCGACAGACATCTCCACTGCGCACTGTGAACAGAATAGGCCCAGAAGTCTGCCAAATCTTGCATGCCATCCCACCCACCAAGAAGATATATCACGGAATTCTCTACGTCAATACACATTTGGTGTCCACCTCTCATTCCAGGTCGAATAGAACTCTCTTCGCCATCTAAACAACGTATGGTTAAAGACTGCAACTAAATTGATATTCTTACACGTAATCAAACCATGTACATTACCAACAGTACGTCAAGCGGGGAGAAAGAGAGGAGAGAAAAGG
>RDPX01000347.1:305374-332347 GCA_003991215.1 Morbakka virulenta
CCGCGGGAAAGGGACATTGACCCCCCCCCCTGCTCTGTGTAGTCAAATTCCCTGATAGTTACACCAGGCACTAACTATTATTGTCAGCCACTGGCGTAGCGTCATAAGACGTATGACCTCTGATCTTAATTGATTGACGGGGTACACGAACTAGTTTTGCCTGGTAATTATGAATGGGCTAGATCAAACATTCCCGGTCAAACCCAAGACTTGCCAGTCAGTTGCCTGACCTTAACCAGTTGTGCATGTCCCGAAAGGGCTGACGCATCACGCATTTCTGTTTAACGGGCGGGAGTAGTGGGGGACCATCATATCTGGGTGTCGTCAGCGTGGATCTCAAGTTCCGAAGGGCTGAGTACCGGGTTCGCACTTGTTACTTAGTCCTGAGGTCTTGGGTGATGCCTCGCTACGGAGACCGTTCTAAGCAGAACGGGTCACCTAAAGGAAACCTAAACAGGTCCCACCTGCAAGGTCATGTGCTGTTTTAATTAACATCAATATTGCACACAGTTGGGTGTGATGCGTGCACCCAGCTTACCGTTATCGGGCTGGGAGTCGGATGGGTTTGCTAGGGTTTCTACCCCTGAGTCCTTTGTGGGCTCGTATTGCTCCGCCACTCAATAATAATAATAATAATAATAATAATAATAATAATAATGGCTAAGTGTAGGGGCCTTTAAGGGCTGCACTGAAGCTTTTATTTATAGTACCAAGAAACAAGGGTCTTGGGCCTGAAAATTTGCTGTTGGTTTCATAAGTACCAAACAAAAGTGGCTATTTACCACTTCCAATGAAATTTTCACTTTAATTCAGTGACTAATTTTAATACTGGCGATGAAAGTTAACCGCTAAAAGTAAGTTTTGTATTTTAATTCTTACAATTCTTATACCTAGTTTACTATGCTAGTACAAGCTTTTAGAACTCTAATAAACTGTTTAGAGAGACATTTTCAGAAAAATAGAAGATTTCAACCGTAACACTTGAAATTAGTTTAAGTCGTTGAGAAACATATCCAAGCAGCAATGGTACTCAATCAACAAAAAGGCGGGAAAAAACCCCGCAAAACAAAATGATACAATTACATAAACTTCTGTTACATTTCTGCTATACCCGTGGTATCTGCATCTCTTTTAATTTCAAATTCTAGACAAACAACTCCGTTCAAGTAACAAAGAAACAATGTTCCAGCTTGAGCGTCTGCGTCCATTCTCCCGCTAAAATGTGGTCAGTAGAACGCTAATAACGTATCACTCAATTTTCACTTAATGGATATCACAGTAGGAACCTTTTCCATAAGGGTATTGGCAACCATTTTTTCTCTGTGATGGGAAGAAATACTCTCCAGACAAATTATAAGTAACTACATTCGGCCTGCTAAATCAAAACAGCGGCATACTTAAAATCAATTTCCCTTCGGCAAACACCAATTTCTGTGGTAAAAATCTTACATTAAATTACAAGTTTTCTCTACTGTTGCACTACAGAATTGGATGAAAGTTTTAGCTTACCAGTACTGAGTGGAGCCTTGTCAACATTGGATGTTCTAAGCATATCTTAGTTTTTTTCTGTAATGACTCAAAAGCTTCTGTGTAATTCTTCTGTCGAAAATGTTTCAAACATAGCCGTATTGCTTCTTTTTCTCTGTACTGCACAAAAAAGCATATACAAATCCAATTATTCAATTTAACCGATATTATTAGCTGACTAGCTTAAGAGACATACAGGTCTGTGCACCCTAAGAATTTTCACCCATTTTCTTTAGTTTCAAATTTCACATAGCACTGTCAAGGATTCAAATAAAAACATTAAATTCTTGTGAACCTACAGTAAAACAAATACTTTACTTTACTTCTGTCAATCGCCACGCTGTACAATTACTTCGATAGAACTTTTAATAATTAGGAGCCTGCGACTACTATGATCCTTGCGTCTACCAAGTTGTTATCAATAACGGTCAACTAGCTCTGTCCTAACGTCGCTACTTATTTGCCGTAATAAAAGCTCACTTCGTTACAGCTGTAGTGAGCTGCAAGTCTTACCCTTCCCCGTACAGCGTTGTCTAATACATCTGGTAGATCAAGAATTATACGGTTTTGCTATAATACAATAACTCTCATTTTACTACCACTGATTTAATATCGCCAACTTGGAGTATTAAGTTTTTCAATCACTGTTCAAAGACAGAGGAGCTAACATTGGTTAAATCGAAATCAAGACATTGCCAATTTATTAACTGAGAAATGACAAATGTTGAGTGAAACCCAGAAGTCTACTAATCAATGTGTGCCACTGGCCAGTTGAAAAGTAAAGGACTGAGAAAATAGCAAAGCCAACTGACTCGTATCATCATCATCATCATCATCATCATATTCGGTTTAACGTCCGGTTTACATGCTAGCATGTGTTGGACGATTTCTTGAAATTGACTTCCAAGTTATCCTATCCTTCACTAGGTCTCTGCTGACACCTTTGTGTTTCAGATCCATCCTTATCACTTCCTCCCATGTTTTCTTTGGTCTTCCTCTGCCAGTGGTTCCTGCCACCTTGATTGTTCTGCATCTACTTGTCCAAGCATTCTTGTCCATTCTCTCCACATGACCAAACCAACGAAGCCTCCTATTCTGCATACAGCTGCCAATACTGTCCAGTATCATAGTATCGTATCATAGTAAAAAAATGCTGTTTCCAGTAAGTGGACATTTTAGATTAATTACAACAGAGTAAACTTAGCATAAAGCGACAGTAATTTTTCTATTAATGAAACAATGATAAAAAATAATTCACCAACATATATAATAGCACATTTCATATATTAAATTTATGTAATTATTTAAAAACAAAAAAAATAAAAGAAATAGAAAAAATNCCAGGCTACTATAAAACCATTCTGTCTATTGACCATCTTGCTCTGATACACCTCTAGAGGTGGATACGAGACAGGCATCTACTTGTCCAAGCATTCTTGTCCAGTCTCTCCACATGACCAAACCAACGAAGCCGCCGATTCTGCAGACAGCTGCCAATACTGTCCAGTATCATAGTATCGTATCATAGTAAAAAAATGCTGTTTCCAGTAAGTGGACATTTTAGATTAATTACAACAGAGTAAACTTAGCATAAAGCGACAGTAATTTTTCTATTAATGAAACAATGATAAAAAATAATTCACCAACATATATAATAGCACATTTCATATATTAAATTTATGTAATTATTTAAAAACAAAAAAAAATAAAAGAAATAGAAAAAATGGAAATTGAAAACTAAAAGTACAAAAAAACCTACTTGCCATTAAATGATAAATTGAAGAAACAAAATAGAAAAAGCCATAGCATCTAACAGTGACCAAATACAACCATCACCAAATTCAATAAACATACACATACACACAATTAAGTATAAGTCATGTGACACACCCCCATGTGCATAAGTACCAGTCCACGGCCTTGTGCTGCTCCAAATCTCAACCATTTTTAGGTCAACACTTAAGTCATCTTTTCGAGTATTTTTGTGATTTGCCCCCTTTGACCCTCACCTTACCCTTCATTCACTCCAGTTTTTCAGTATATTTTACTCTAAAAATGCAGCAGCTACTACATATGGCGGCAGCTTTAAAAAATGCGACATAACAGGAAGATTGCAACATTAATCTCCTTTGACTTTTGATCCATCAAATACAAGTACAATTATTAACACACACATGTACTTAGCCTTTACATTTGTTTATTAAACTTCTTTTTGTGCCATGCCTATTATCTTCCAAATGATTACACTGGAAATACTGGGCTAAAACTTGATAGATACCTCGTAGACAGCACTATTAAAACCCGTAATTTTACGACTTTCGTTTATTCTCTTCCTTACAAAGGAACCAATTGACTAGTAAAACGTTTCGTGGTATCTACTAATTTTATTAGTCAGTCACTAATAACGAGTAGATACTCAAAGTTTTCTTTAAAGGTTTTTACACATAACTGGGATAATAGTTGCATTGTTTGTATAAAAGAACGCTTTGAGATACTTACTTCATTGTACCATTTAAGGCAAGGTCGTATAATCACTGGGCTATCTACTCCTTTCATAGATACATGCCAAATACTAAAGTTAAAACTTGGTCCCCAGGACATTAAAGGAACTAAATAAGAGGAAAGAAAATCAGTGGCATTATAGAATATGGAATTCAAATAACAGTATTTACTTGCTATCTTTAAGTAGGTAAGCTATACTTCTTTCATTTCATTATTGATATCAATTTTCGTTTGTTTTCGTAAAGCAATGGATTTGAAACAAAGGGAGGGCGCATATTGCATTCGATATTTGTATGACAGAGATGGAGCAGAAAAATGATTACAGTAAATAAATGACAATGGGTTTTCTATGTTGCAATAGCAATTTTACAGTCCTCAAAACAACTTAATCACTGTCTGCACGTAGGTCCGTACTTCCAAGGTATAAAAACAGTCGTATCTAGTCACTTCAGTAGTCTGACGATGGGAGAATTATCTCTCCCATTGTCAATTGAATTGTATAGGATGACCTAGGATAGATTAGCATGGCGAAATTTCGTGGAGGTCCACGGCAGGTTTAATAATGACCTACCCGTTCCTTGATGATGATGAACTCTACGTCAATAGATATCTCTTAAATATTAATAATTACACTAAAGAAAAGAAAAGAAACCATTTAAACATACCTACATTGCAGTCCTCTAAATAGTGAATATAGAAAACTATGCACATGTTCATCCACGTATGCTTGCAACTGTGCATAACTGCACTAAAAACGACAACAGTGCTGACAAACATCTAAGAATAAGTGCATCAAGACATGCAGCAGAAATCAACAAATGATTCTCATTAAGTATAAGATAGCCATAAATAACTTCCCTCACAATAGCAAACTCCTCAAAATAAAACTTATTTCAATAATTAATCTGTTCTATTTGTACTTTCAATACAAAATACAATTTCATACCAATCTTGATGTATCTGCATGGAAACATCTTTCCATCCAGTTTATGTCTCAGAGGAAATGTTTCACGTACATTGTCATTTCTTAGCCCTCTTAAAAAGGAAAGAAAAACAAAATCAAAAAAAGAAAAATAGAATATTATGAATAGTAATATTAAAACTAAGATATTCATGGTATTTATAGAATATACTACACAAAGCAAGCGGACTACATGATATATTCTTATAGTACAAGCACTTAATGCCTACAATTCCACCCCTGTTGAAATTATATTCTTAAAATTGTATTTCCCGGACCTGTCTATTATATATATATATATATATGTATTACCATTATTATATTTATATACACATATTGAGGCCTAAGAGTCATCAGAGCCAAAAGCACAATGCCACTAACGTTATGGAACTGTAATGGAAAAACAGGGAAAAAAGAGGTAAGAATTTACCTTAGACTTAAAAACAATTAAGTCGTGCGCTGTCACGAAGCACACAGAATCTCAAGTATTCCACAATCTTGCAATCCAGGGGGGAAAAACTACAATCAAAGAACGATTTATTACAATGAAGGCCAAAAACTGCATGCGGATAAAGCTATCTTGACTGCATGAATATAAAACCCCTCTAATTAAAAATGTTTCTCTTATTTTTCCACCATACTTTCTTCTAATTCCCTTATCTTGGTTTACTGCTACCTAGTCTCACATATTATATGTGTTATTTTACATACTTTTGATTCCACCTTTAAATATATTTGTACTATTGCTTTTCATATTTAATTTCCTCCAGTAGAAACCATATAGACAGCTGGGAAACCACTGCATAACCCTCTGGTTAAAGATTTTAAAGTCAAATTTCTTTTTAAAACTGATCTGGTAACACCTCACTCTCTTATGCTAATCAGGAAAACAAATTCCTCTTTATTTTTACTTTCTACTTCCTTCATTGTTATGATAATAATTTTTTCCCCTGAGATTTTGAAAGAAGAACTAATGGCAATGTCAGCGTTTTTGCCACATTACGAATCAATAAAAGTTATAAAATAGGGCTAATAGTGGGCTTAAAACAAAACAACTGGTAACAAATGCATTTGTCTAAGAAAAAACAATTTCTTTAAATTTTTCATTACTTATTACAGTTCATTAGTTAATTTTCTATCTAAGTGAACCTAGTCAACCAACATCTAAGTACTCTTAAAGTATCAATACTTTAAATGAAAGCTACACTTGCAGACATACCTGGCAGTTAATACATTTACATTTATTTTACTATCTCTTGAAAATACTTATGATTGCACCAAAAACTTGCTCTAAGAAAACAAAACATTTGTGACTGAACAAGGCAGATACTCCCATAACTGTGAATGCTGAAGAGCTTGAGGAAGCAGAATACTTCACCTACCTGGGCTCTAAGATGATTAGTAACGGGGCAGTAAAGAAGAGATCAGGGAATACATCTCAAAGGCCTGGCCACCAAAGCCTTTGCATCAATGATGACCATCTGCAGATCAAAAAGGATCAGCTTGAAAACAAATGACAGGCTCTTTCAGAGTAATGTGATCAGTATTTTCCTGTATGGTGCTGAGGCTTTGAAGATGACAAAAGCCATCAGTCATTAACTGGATGAGTTCCAGAACAGATACGTCAGTAGAGTCTTGAACATTTGGCCAAAGACCATCTCAAACAATGAGCTGGATAAGAAGTCCAAGGCAAAACCAATGTTTTCCATACCCTACTAATGTCCCTACCAAGAGCTGCCCTCCATCAGACCCCTGGGGACTATAGAAAGAGGGAAATGAAGCAGCAGGCCAAGGTGTGGAGGTTCTTAGTAAGAGGTACTGAAAATAGACCACAATGGCAAGCTCTCACGACAGCCTTAAGAATTACCCCCACCAGGACTGAATATATAAGTTACAATACTTTAACCATACCCTGACAAGATCTCTGTCATATGTTCATCATTAAGTCCTCCATACACTTTGAACTTTCTGAGATTACACACATGAGTTTTCTCATATTTTCCAAATGATATCGAGGTAAGAATGGCTGGTCTTGATAATTTTAATGTGATAAACTAAAAAAAAAGAACAGTTTCATAAATTAGTTTTTAATAAATCTAATAAGTCTTGTGTATACCACCCTACAACTATACCTGAGCCACCTAAATCTGAAATATACACAAACACAGACCCCCCCATATATATATATATATATATATATATATATATATGACATTCATATAAAAGTTTGGTGTAAATTAATATTTGGGAATAAGTGATAGAGACCTGCCTGTATGGTGGAATAGTGAATATTTATTTTTCCACAAAGATGAAATATACTGAGACTGCTCTTTCCTGTATCCTGGAATATTGCTTCTTTGCTTTCATTGGATCCAAATAACGTTATGTGAGATTTCATAAGAAATGTCTGCAGCTGAATTCTAATTAGTAAACTGACATCTATGGAGCCCAGGCTCTTAGTTAATTTTGTTGACGCAGAGCCAGCCCCAAGCCTGCATAAACAGAGAGGGTGTCATATCAGCAAGGTAATATGGGAAGAAAAGTTTTCTGCTCCAAATATAATGATGGAACCTATAAATCAAATGGTTCTCAGTCCTGAGCAGCCTTTGAATGGGCAGAGGGTGCAAAGAATCTCTCAGTGGAGTACCAGTGCATACAAATGGAGAGAGTTAAAGGACTTGGTAAAAGTCTGCACCATAAATATTGGTANTGGTTAATTGTAAGTTATAAAATAAAAAAAAAAAACAAGTTCTCAAATTATTTTTTTATAAATACAATAAGTGTTGTGTAATACACCCCACAACCATACCTGCGCCACCCTAAACTGAAATATCCCCAAACACAGACCCCCCCATATATATATATATATATATATATATATGACATTCATATAAAAGTTTGGTGTAAATTAATATTTGGGAATAAGTGATAGAGACCTGCCTGTATGGTGGAATAGTGAATATTTATTTTTCCACAAAGATGAAATATACTGAGACTGCTCTTTCCTGTATCCTGGAATATTGCTTCTTTGCTTTCATTGGATCCAAATAACGTTATGTGAGATTTCATAAGAAATGTCTGCAGCTGAATTCTAATTAGTAAACTGACATCTATGGAGCCCAGGCTCTTAGTTAATTTTGTTGACGCAGAGCCAGCCCCAAGCCTGCATAAACAGAGAGGGTGTCATATCAGCAAGGTAATATGGGAAGAAAAGTTTTCTGCTCCAAATATAATGATGGAACCTATAAATCAAATGGTTCTCAGTCCTGAGCAGCCTTTGAATGGGCAGAGGGTGCAAAGAATCTCTCAGTGGAGTACCAGTGCATACAAATGGAGAGAGTTAAAGGACTTGGTAAAAGTCTGCACCATAAATATTGGTACATTAGTTGGGAAGTGAAGAGAGGTGGTGGAGATTATAGCAAGAAGATGGGTTGCCTGCAGGAGGTCCAGTATAAAAATAAAGGTACCACATCATTTGGAAGCAATGCAGAGAAGTATGAGCTTTGGTACTGTGGGAATACTGAAGGCACCTGCAGAGTTGGGATATTGGTAAAACAGTGCCTAGCCAAGTGGGTACTGGAGGCAGAAAGAGTGAATGAGAGAATGATCAAGATCAAAATCCTACTAGGCAAATTGTATACCACATATTCTCAACTTATGCACCACAAAGAGGGCACACAATCCAAGAAAAAAAAAGAACTCTGGGAGATCCTTCAGGGGGAATCCACTGGAGTCTCAAAGATGAAAGGACTTTTTATTGTTGGTGACGTGAATGGTGATGTCACCGCAAACTGAGAGGGGCTTGTACATGGACCCCTAAATAATAACATCTGGACTGGAAACTGGATTCCACGGTGTACAACATGAGGCCAGTTTTTCTCAGAAGCAAAAGTACATTCTTACACTATCAGCAGCTCTCCTTACATCTATCTAATCATATGATGAAACTCCAATTCCCCAAAATAGTGACCAGTCATTACAGTAAAGTACTGATAAGGGGGAAGTCTACGAAAGCTATGTCTGTGGAGGATGGTTGGGGTTACAATAAATGGTCAAAATCAGTGATAAACACAGAAAAGTACACAAATTGCATTTAACTTAGTGATTTTTATGTTGTAAAAACTGTATAACCTATTTACATAATATTGAGGATGGCAGAACCATGGGAAACAAAACCTAAGTAACATGTAAAACTACAACTGTCTTTAAAACATGAAATATAAAGAACCCAACAGACTACTGAGTATTTCCACACAGTTTGCTTATCTTTCTTTTTTTTCCCTGCCTTTTTCTGAACAGACAGTCAACTCCTTTTCAAAGTTCTTCTTCATGCAATTGAAAATTCTACAAATAAGACTCTCTAGAAAGTTGTGCCCATGGTCACAGTAGGTGCTAGAACCCACATGTTCTTGCAAGTCTGTATCCGAAGACAAAATGGACAGAATGAGCATATTGAAGCAATACTTTTGTGATGTCTCTGAGAGAAACAATGTCCTGAGTTCCTTATTTGACTTAATCACAGTAAATACTTTAAAACATGCCATACACAAACTATAAGCTGTAGTACTTGGTGAAAGGAGTCCACCTCTGTTGATATCCTCTGAGAACTTTTTTACGTTTTCACTGACAATATCCAAGTCACTTTCCCGAAGGATTATTGATTTTTCACCATCAAGTAAGATACTACTGCAGGAAGGGCACCCAGCTTTTTGTCTTAACTCTGACCTTACAATGGCCCCTGATACATAATAAATGGCATTTGCATCTGCAATGTTAGTAGTAGTTAAAAATGTATCTTCCATTACGGCAGCAGTGAATTTATTAAAATCACACTCTTGGAGATTGTTTTGCTTGCTCTCTTGAAATGACCCAGATGCTACATCAAAATCTATATCAGAAAATTTAAGAAAGGATATAGCCTTAATTTTCCTCTCACTCTCCAGCAACTGTCTCAGAGAAGTAAAATAGTTAGCACCTGACAGTTGTCTGTACCAGCCGAAGCGGCTCTCAATGTTGTCAGCATGCAGTTTTCCAAACAGAACATATTTGAAGCTCTATAAGATATTTGCCAATCAGTGGAAGAGTCCTACACGTGTGTGTCACAGCAGTAAATGTTTCCGTTGTCCAGGAATGCTCCATCCCCTCTCTAGCAGGATGAACCGAGAGAGGAGAAGAAGGCTCCGTAACCCTGGGAGGGGTGGCTAAACCAGGTGGTACACCTTGCCAAAGGGTGTCCCAGGGATTGTGCAGGGCAGGGTTATCCATTCCCTGAGGTTCATGTTGAGCCCGCATACCCATAAATTAATATCCCTTGTCATTCAACATTAATGATAGAGTTTTGTAGGTTGTATTTAAACTATAAAAACATTCTTTTGAAGGCTTTATGTTTTCTTTTTCATGCTTTCATGTAAAAATTAGAGAAGTTCATTTGTGTATTAGGGAAAAAAAGTTATCTGAAAGTCAAGTTCCCCATTTCAAAGTACTGCCAATAAATAGTTTTTCAATGATACCACTTGTCTTTTCCTCTCAATCTTTTTTTGTTTAACACCAAGGGTTTTTTGTAAAGCCTTATTTTTATCTCATGTGAGTCATAGTGGAATGACAGCAATGCCTTTTATCAAATATCTCAAATTATCAATATCTTTACAACACCAAAACAGCTAATGTTAAACAAACCACTGAATCTGCACTGGACCCATAACTGGGTTGGTATGATGAAAACATTATGGATACCTTAGAAAATTGTACACCATTTTTTTGACATTCAACTTCAAAAAGTAAGTTTAATCAAAGTTTCTGTCCCAGGTGATTGGTTTGATATATCAGAATGTTATATGTACACTAAATTATAGCCCCATACCTCTATTGCCCTCAGATGACAACATATTTTTTTAAAAATAGTAAAAAATGGTTTACTAAACAGGTAATAAGAATTTCATCATTATTCTTCCACAAAAAGATTTTAAAAAATAAATCCTTTATTGAAATAAATATAAATTACTGAGCATAATTAGCTATCTTCATGTACATTTCTGTATCCTACACTTAAAATATTCCCCTATTAGTTAATTTTTGGGTTTTTTCTGACCCTCCTGGGGCTTGCTGAAATCCCTTGCTCATTAATTTCCTGTGAAATGTATTGTAATGTTCCAGAGCAGAACAAGGCTAGTTTGGGTTACAGTTTTAAAAACTAATCAATGGAGCCTTGATTTTCAAATTAACTGCTAGGACATTAATTTTGAATTTTTGCAGAGTCTGTTTGCTTATTACAAGATGAGCTTGATTTAAGATCTTACACTAGATGAGAATATTATTATAGGTATGCAATTGTTTGTATAAACTGTTTTTAAATACTTTAATTTGGTTTATGTGTGCAAATAGCTAAAGAATGGATACATTCCTATGCTTAACTGCTTTAACTTGTGGAATCACAGTAATTTTAAGTTTTGCATGTTATATACGTGAAAATCAAGAACACTCAAATACAATGGTACAGACATATCAAGAGGAGACCCTCAGACCACCACTTGTCTCTAGCCTTCAATTACGCAGTTGAAGGCAATACACCAAGTGGCCGGCCACGAAAATGCTGGCACCAGTATCTGTCTGAATATCTTGCAGAGAAGGGCACCACCTGGCAAGAGGTCAACNATGGATACATTCCTATGCTTAACTGCTTTAACTTGTGGAATCACAGTAATTTTAAGTTTTGCATGTTATATACGTGAAAATCAAGAACACTCAAATACAATGGTACAGACATATCAAGAGGAGACCCTCAGACCACCACTTGTCTCTAGCCTTCAATTACGCAGTTGAAGGCAATACACCAAGTGGCCGGCCACGAAAACGCTGGCACCAGTATCTGTCTGAATATCTTGCAGAGAAGGGCACCACCTGGCAAGAGGTCAACGCGACTGAGGTCTACCTCAACTGTGGCAGATGGTCATCCCTGACACTTCCTCGCTGACAGGCAACCACCTACTCTGGAGTCTGGTGAGAAGAAGGTGAGAAGAAGCATGTTATATAAAGTGTGAAGACAATGCCAAAAAAGACATCTACCTTGAAGGAAGGATTAGATTATTTGGAAAACTTACAAATTTCCTCTTAAGAGTTCTATAGTGAACACAACAATGAATTCCAATCTCCAAAGATTTACATTTAACTTCCAATTAATTGCAGACTAGGAAAATGAAAAATCATCCAAGAAGATATGTGAATGCCTTGGGCAGAAACCAGCTCTTATATACTGGTGTAATAGAGATAAAGCATCCATCTGGCACATTTATTATTGGAGATAGCAAAGGAGAAAGCAATAACAATGGAGGACAAGAAAAAGCAAAACAAAAGACACCCAAGCAAAGAAAACAAGATGATCCATACCATGTCAACAGATGGCACAATACTGATATGCCTGCTAGCAAAGGTCTTATCTGGGGACTTTTCCCACCAAGTTTAGCTACTTCAGAATTACCAGTGATTCTATTTTAAAAGTTTTTCATATATGGAGTTCTACAAATTATTTGTGATGAATCTATGAAGCATGCAAAAGCTAAAGGAAAACACAATTTCCATATCAATGTAAGCACAAAATATTTTATTGTTGTCTTACTTATCAGTGGATATGTTGATCTCTAAAAATGCCAAGGGTTCTGGAAAAACAATGCAGATGTTCAGAATATAGCTGTATCATTATTCTTATCCAAAAACATATTTGATGAAATATGCAAAACCTTCACCTGGCAAACAACTCCTCCCTAGATCCTGATGACAAATTTAGTAAAGTAAGGCCATTAATCACAAAGTTGAATGAATGATCTTTGCTAAAGCACTTACCAGAACAAAAAATAAGTAAAGACAACTCAAGAGTCCTTACTTTGGGATACATGACGAAAATATGATACAGCAACTGGTAGTATTAGTGTAACTCACGTTGAAAATGTCCCATTAAAATCCATAAAGGAGATGAAAACCATCAAGAGGCATTCATTTGTAGTGGTTACCAACAATAATGCTAACACTACCTTTGTACAAAGTAAAAATAAAAAGGTAGTAACCATGACATCTAACACATTTGGTCAATATCCCATAAAGAAAAGATACATCAAAGCTGGACATGGTGGAGTAGTCATTGACCATCCTCAGAGCAACTTCAGGTACAATCAAGGAATGGGATGGGTAGATTGTCCTGACCAGTACATTAGTGCAAAGATGATTGGATATCAGAGCAAGAAAGAGTGGTGGGCAATTTTTCAATTTTGCATTTATTTGTCAGTCAACAAATGCTTATCAGCTCTTTAAGTATCAACAGTCTATGTTAACAGAGAGAAAATTTGATCTTTATGAATTCAGAAGCAGTATTGTGGATACCTGTTTTATCATTACTGTAAATCCTCTACTGCCAGCATTTTTCCATCTCCAAGAAAGGTAGTGAAAGTGAGTGCCGATGTATGATTTGACAATGGCAGTCACTGGACTGGAAAGGTAAAACAATGAAGATGTGGCTGTTGCTATCAAACCACATTGTACTTCTGCAAAAAAATGCAATGTTGGACTACATCCTAAATGTTTGAAAGCTTTAGGCTTGTCATAAAAGTGTGTCAGACAAGTTAGAAAAAAGTGAACTGTTTCACAAACTCAAAATTCCATGAGTATAATAATTCAAGTAAGATGATCAAAATGTCTAAAAGTTTCAATCAAGAAGGGAAGTTATGTTTGATGGCTGAGCTTCTAAGCTTCTCAAATTTGAGAAAGAGTTTCTGAAATCTGCAGGCACACCCCTATTTTACGTTAATTATTTCTCAATTCAAAAATCGGATGTCTAGTCTCCTATTGCAATGAAACGTAACCAGCTGGAATTTCCTCTCAAGTCACCATCATTTAGTATCATAGTGTTAGAGCAGGATGAAACACTAAAAACACATCCAGATGGAGCAAAATAAAGTTAAAGTTGATGTAGAATGGAGGATCAATATTTAATAAAAAGTATTTTTCAGAAGTTTAATTCTGCTTTGTATTCTTGTTTGCTTTATGGATTTTTAAACATTTTGATTAATTCATAACCCCCGGTTATTTAGACACCCCCCCCCGTTTACTAAATTTTTAAAAATACCGCCTTGCCCCCATCCATAAGAACCCAAACATATTAACCATTCAAAAGTCGCCGACATTAGAACATTGCTTGCATTCAAGCATTGAGAAAACTTTATGATGCTATTCAAGTCCTGTATCAAGAAACCTGTACCCTCGTTCTGCTAGCGTCAGAACATGCTGACAGAAGGTATTTTTAAAAGATATCCACAAAAAAATAATTCTTTTAAAACCTATCATTAGTTTCATTGTTTCTTTTGAGGGAAAATATCCAGCTAATCTAATTCAGGGAAATTTGGCCAAATTCCTTTGGTTTCTGTAATAATTCAATATACGTATTGGTAGGCCTGTTATAAGACTGATTGTCAACAGTCCATTAATGACCAAAGACTATACGCCTAACTGTTTGTTTTGCGGTACAATTAACAAAGCCCCACAAAAATTACCTCTTGCTTTAACGTACCTGTGGAGGGTAGTTGCTATCTGATGACCATCTTGACGACTGATCGTGGGGGTTGTCCACAAGAATGTTGCTGAAAAGTAAACGAAGTGTATGTAAGATAATGAAATTGGCAAACTGTTCTCAACATAAAAATCTGATATCTTCACATGCTCTTGGATTAATGAAGGTAATTTGACAATGCTTAATAAACACCACAACTCACTTTGGATGATAGTTCGCCGAATAACTGGACCATTTGTTTACACAAAATGTCAGGTTAGTTTCCTTTGGAGCCGCCATTCTCCAACAAAAGGTCAAGCTACAAAGTGAGCACTGTCCAAGAGATGATGTAAAATGCGGACTGTGAATATGTACCTGCACTCGCCATTCCAGTGTTGGACTTGCTCTGAGATGCAACCTCAGGCACAATTAAGAAAACAACCACCAGGTTCTCACAACATTCAGTTCATTTCCACAGTCTTACAATAAATGCATTTGAGTCTAAACAGCTTCTTTAACAATGACCAAAGCAAACATTTTTATTTTTAGCACCAAAGCCTTTCAAATTCAAATGTTAATTTGGCAATTACCCAAATTTTTTGGTCAATAAATTACCAGGTCCAAGTACTTTATTGTTTGTTACTGTACCTCAGAGGAGGCAGTGTTGGAAAACAATCTCTTTGCCATGTAAAACATACGAACAAAAAATGGCCTCTTCGGATCAGCTTAACCACTTGATGAGGGCAAATGAAAAAAGAAAACTTCGGGGACATTAGCTGAAAGAGCAATAAAAGCACAAAAGATATACACCTCTGTTTCATAGACAATACCAAAGCACTTGATACCATATATTTTTTTATTCATTTATTTATTTTTGATTTGTTTATTTATTTATTTATTCATTTGTTTTATTCATTCATTGATTTATTTATTCATTTATTCATTTATTCATTTACTTATTTACTTATTTACTTATTTACTTATTTACTTATTTACTTATTTACTTATTTACTTATTTACTTATTTACTTATTTACTTATTTACTTATTTACTTATTTACTTATTTACTTATTTACTTATTTACTTATTTACTTATTTACTTTTACGACAGAAGACGCAGAGGAGATGATATTTATTTGTACGTATGCTAAAAATGGTCTTTTAAGTAGACATTTTGGTCTAAGTTTGTACCAAGATACTTGTACTTTATTGCATTTTTAATTTCCAAACCATTGTAGTGAAGATTCACTTCGTCCAATTTAGGTAGTTTCTTTGATGTCCCAAACATTGATTCAGTTTTACCTTCGTTTTTCTTTAAAGTAAGGTTGTTTTCTCTAAAATATTCATAGATAAAAAGAATATCTTTATTAAGTTGTTGTTCCATTTTTTTCTTTGGTTGCTTCCTGTAATGTGTAACACTTTATCATCAACCAATATCACGATTTCAAAATGTGATACCATATCTTCAATATCATCAAAATTTAATAAAAATAACAGTGACAATATTGACGACTGTGGTCCTTGCTAATACGATGGCTGAGGATTTTACATTGCACCATCGTACTGAGCTATTTCCTTTTTTTTCAAATAATAATCACTTAGCCCTTTTAATTCCTTTTTGTTATGTCATATGTTGTTGTTTAATAAAATCGAAAATTCCAAGAAGCCCTTCCAATAATTCCAAATATAAGTAACTGAGGTAATTTCCAAGAAGCAANCGGAAAGAATACTGTAAGAACAGGAGTTACACAGAAATTTTTCTGTTGCACGACCAGCTATCCCCTTACAGTGAATAGATTATGAGGGAAATCAAAAGCATAACGGAAATCAGTGATTAAGACCATAACATCGACAGGCTTTGGTACGCTGGTGACACTTCGCTGACCACCCCATCTGATAAGGATCTGCAAGAACTTCTCAAAGTCACTAAAAAAGAAAACAGAGAGGTTACCTTGTGGCTCAACGTGAAGAAACAGTAACTGAGGTAATTTCCAAGAAGCAAACGGGAGCTACTTGTAACTAATCTTTTAAAACTTCTTTATCTGTTATGTTCTTACCTGCAGGTATTGCAACATCAGATATGAGGCATTTTCCTGTTTTAACGTCATGAGGGAGCATATCAGCAGGGCACATCCTACGACTTCCTCAATCTAAATACACCAAAACAGCTATGTTTTGGACACCTGAAGGTGGAAAGAGAAAGAGAGGCAGGCCAATGACCCCATGGAGATGAACTTTTCAAGAAGACCTCAAGAGAGCAGGGAAAGCCTGGACTGAAGTTGAAAGACAGGCTGCTGACAGAGTTCGGTGGAATTCGATTGCTGCCCGATGCATCCCCTGATGTTGGAGGATCTAAGTTAAAGTATAAGTAGCATTATATCTGGTCTTTGATGCTCAATTGTCCAGCCCATCTAGATATCATCTAGATATCATAGTCTAAACATCTAGACACCAAGATATCATAGTCTTTATCTTTGGTTTTCAGTTTTCATTTAAACCTTTCTCTGGTAAATGATTGTACCATACTTCAGAAGTATTGTATCCAAATTTTGTACGAGTGACCAGTACATGTTAAGAAATTCATCATCATGCCGTCGCATGTGTTCTTTGTGGACCAACATTTTACAATCTGAAACAATATGATCAATATTTTCCACTTGCTTGTTGCACACGTGGTACTTATTTGTTGCAGTGATACGAAAAATGTCTTTTTTATATCGAATTAATATTTAGTGTATGGTCAATCCTCACGACTACCAATTTTCCTTTCTTCTTCCTTTCCTTTATTCCATGTTTCTCAGGTATACTTCATGATAGGCCATGATGCTTTTTAATCACCTAGTTCTTGTTCTAATTGAGATACTTTTGCTACTGAGAATGTTCAACATATATCCAAATGCACTTTTTCCTTGTTCAATTCTTCTATCAACTTCGACATTGGTTTTAAAGGAGAGGAACTATTCCTCGCGTAATTTAATTCTCTCACATACATTAGTTTGACCCCATTTCTCTTTAAGCTGCATATCGAAAAAAACCCTACAAAAAGTCACATGAAGCAAGCAAGCTTGTTTCATGTGTTGACAACATTAGATTAACAATACTTGGTTGACTTCTTTTATTGCTTATGAAATTACAAGCATTCTTACAGCTTGACAAAGGTTAACAAGAACCCACCTAAACTCCTATTTTCAGCACATATTCTACAATTTTAGTACATATTTTAGGATAATTTTTAAAAATGCACTATTTGCTAAAAATTTTTATTCATGTGCAAAACAATGTAGATCGCTTTCAAGTGAGAAAATCAAGGTTTGTCAGACTTATATCTAGATATGACTGAGTGACTCACTTGCTATTTCACTCAAGTAAGTGGATGTAAAACTGATAGGTATCGAGATATCTTTACACCACAGGTTGTTAGATAACTCTTTTCTATTCTAAACCAGTTCTTGTATAGCAGAAGTCCTAAACTTAAGTACCAGATGTAGACAAGTCACAGATCTTCCAGTTGACAACATAGACATTTTTAACACAGATCTATTTTATACAACAGACATTAATTTTTAATGCGCCAACCAATATTTGACTGGCATTTTTGTACTGGAATCACAGCACGTGCTTCATTCAATGTCGACAGAATTACTTCTCACGATGCTTAAAACCAAGCCACTACCCAAAAGCACAGTAGGAAATTACTGCTTAGAATTTTTATGTTTTATCGTAGTCTTTTCCTGTAAATATTGCAATACAAGTATTGAATTGTTTTTAAATACACGTAATGGCACATTTAATCTGTACGAAACAATGTACAAAAAGCTTGAAAAAGTAGTCTTGTAATATCATAACAAACATTGCTTGAGCCTTTGGAAATCACCGACGATAAAATGGAATATTTTTTCCGTATTCACAAAGAGACTTTTCAGCTGCAAATATTCAACTTCGTAAACTTTAAAAAGAAAGTAATGGAAGGATTAAAGTTCTTCGACCAAAAATAGTGCATCTCCTTTGTGTTGCACACAATCTTTATTAAGTGTTTGAGAAAAACGGCAAACTACACCCTCTTACTGACAAATTGTCACTGAGAAAGGAATGTTTTGAAAGCGGGTGAAGATGCAGCAGGTATCCCAATAATGAAGGAGTTATTATTCAAAGTAACAGCGAAAACAGAACCGACAAATCTGGAAGCATAATGCGTGCCATTGAATTTGATAACAAAGTTCTTTGAACTAGTGGTATTTTCCAATGCCAAAGGTACACTCCATTTGAGCTGTCAGCATAGAATAAAAGGTCACAATCAATCGTGTGAAGTCGAGAGAACATTCTCTGGATACAAGAAGACATTCGTTGATTATTTTTATCACATTCTTTTTACTTCGCTCAAAGAGCCATAATTTTCTGGCCGAACTAATGGGGCACTGCAGAACATCGACCTCGTCACAAATAAAAAATGTAAAACTAAGGTGAACATCGTATAAGACTGACCTGCTGTTCCAGGGAAATTTTCTCCCTTAAAAAAGCTCCAATGACTGCTGATTACATTATCAACCGAATCTACCTTTGCATTTTGTATATATTTGCAAGAGGATTGGAAACAAGTCAACTTTACTTTACTATACTACAAGCCATGCCTGGCCCACATTCGATAATTTATCATACACAAATTCAATTTATCCTAAAATAAGATCCTAGCAAATAATGGAAGAACGTATCTCTCGAAGTGCATATTGCTATTTTCAGTATATCCAGTCAAAATGACCCTGTTAAGACCCCCCAAAAAGCAAATAGTTCTAAATGCGACATCAAAATTTCCCGTTATGTTTAAGTACCCCGTAATGTGCTTCTTACGGGAATAAGTGGACTCGATGTTATGTTGTGGTTCAGCTGTATGAATTTGGCCTTTAAATTATGCGGATAGTTTTTCTTTGCTGTCTCCTCGTAGTACTGGCTTCATACCACAGGTCATCTGAAAGCAAGTACTACGAGAGACCAAAATTACGAAACCTAAAAAATTTACGCACCTGAACCGGAACATTGAGTCCAATTATAACCGCAGATACTATTCGTAGTAAGGACTAAAGTATATCGATTCTCCACCACTACATTAACGGTAGATACGCACATACTTTGCCTGACGGTGGCAGTGTACTCTGGTTTTGAATAAAAGCTGGGTGGAGTGAGAAAGATTAACAAAAAATAAGATGCAAGAGGCTGAGATTGAATAAGAGCGAGGAGGGGGGGGGGCATAGTGAAAAATGATGCTGGAGCGATAAATTAACAGAGCATCTTCACAACGACGTCAACAATTTGGTAACTCCAGATTAAACTGCGCAATCAACATATGAATTATGACGATCTTACTAATCATGATGTTGATAAGTTATTACCTAAATCGGGTAATACAGAATTTCATAAATGTGGAATTAAAGAAAACCCAAGTTTCATGCTTTTTCTGTAACAAACGAAGTGTCACACAACTGGATTCTAATCCTAAAAAGAGAAGATGCTAAAAAATCAGCTATGGCGCCTCAGTGGATTGCGCAGATGGTACATTGAAACCGGATCTGGAAAAGTCGCGCAACTTTCAATTGCCACATATAAAAATAGTTGGCGGACATTATGACTTAAAAAATGTAATAAAAAGCTAGAGCGCTCCAGAAATGGCCAGTTTAATATACTTATTTCAGATCGGCTTCCGAAAGCATTTGTTTTGTAGGGAATATGGTTGGTACATTTGAAGTCATATATAATATCGAATTGAGGATAATCAACAACAACAAACGGCACTTAAACACCTTTAAATTTGCCATGGGTATGTACAAAATAAGTTCCAGGCTTCTATAAAAACACTATTACTATTTACAATGGGATAACGATACCAGTTTGAAACTAGGTTCAAATACATAAACTAACAGTGAATTCCACTGAATATAAATCCTGATAACCTAAGTTTACCATGAACTGATAAATTTAAAAGAAACAACAGGCATTCAGGAAATAACATTATAAACACAAATTTAAAGTATATAGTTTCAAAATGAAAATTAAATTAGAAACTACCATTTAGGTGTTGGTCAAAGGCTTTTTACTGAGGTGTCATTCAAAAAGGACGCACGTTCAAACTTAATGTTACTCCACCGGTCTCCCTTTACTCTCAAAACAATACGTATAAGCTTTTCATCCAAACCCTCCCTCGCTCGCTATATGACCGTACGCACTTTTTGAAACTATCCTATCGACTAAGTATTCCATAGGCAACGGATATTGCAGTCTTTCCCTTCAAAATAAATATTCAACTGCCTGTAAATTCTTGTCGGTTGCTATGCAATGCTTACAAATTTTAAGAGGCTCCAATTTACATAGGGGGTAAAAATCTGTCTGGGATGTACACAAAGTGACATTAAATGTATGCATAGTACGATTAACTATTGAGAAAACAACATAGCAACACATTGTTCCTATGCAGTACACAGTTCTAAATACACACTCCACATATGGCAGGATTTTCAAACAAAGAACAAGTTGAAAGATATGTGCTTGAAATATCATCACAGCTTTTGGAAAACTATAAAAAATGTTTGGTGCACGGGGTAAATTAATTAAAGCCGAAGGGTATTGCGACAAGTGTTAGGTCACAAGAAAGTACGGTGTTAATGAAATAATATTGACCGGAAGAACTCGGAATTATAAAGAAAAAATGGCGAAAATACATAAAACCGTTAAAGATTTTGTTTTTATTATAATTTTGTTAAGAATGCAGTCCTGACAGAGAAATGAAAAGCTAGAAACATTGATGCATTCACAGCTTGGTACAACCTATAAATATTGCGCGCTTATTTTTCTTCCAAAAATGTATCCGTTACTATATAATGTCAACGACTGTTAAAAGGATATGTGCTAATTGATTATATTAAATATTTATAACTGACATAATGAACTAAAGCCTAGATTCTAAATTGTTAAAAATACTAAGAAAAATGGATAACAAGAGTCACAAAAAACTGAATCCGTGGTGGTCAAAGCAGTATACTTTCAGCTAGGTCATATCTGTACCCGACTTGTCAAGTGCAGTACTACGTTATATGCGTCATTTATTTTCCTCTGTTACGCTAAGCCAACCTAGAAATCCGTAAAAGAATAACTCTCCTAAACTGACTTATCAGAAACGTGTCGTTGCCTTCAATTTCGTCGCTACCTTACGTCCTAATCGTCTGTCCTGCACCTTGTTTCTCTTTAAGACAATAAAGCACGATTGTACCACACTTTATGTACTTATAAATGAAATGTGATCCCCTTCTAGGGTTCACAATATTGCGAAATAATGTACGATATCACCTGTATGGCCTGGGAGTCGCTATGGAACCATCAAGAGAAACATTCAAAACGTAGTGTCCACTTCTAACAACATGTGTAAAGGGAAGTCGTAATTTTGAACATGGAAAGCTTATTTAGCTTGCACAAGACGGTCAGTAAGATAAAGATAGAGTGTAAGCAATAGGAATGGATAGTGTCCGTCCAGTAAATTGCGGCCAGAATTTCATTTTGATTATCTCGACACCGTTATCAATACCTAAAGCTGAAAATACAAAATCGTTTGTAAGATGATAAGCAATGTTTTGTTCGTAAAAGATACACTACTAACAAATCACGACTTGCAGCCTTAGAAAATACCATTTTTTCGATGTTAATAAATCTAAATGAATGATTATTTTTCAACAGCTTCTCGGAAGGAAGCTGCTATAAACGAGACCGTTTATAACTGTCACAAAAGAAATAACAGAAGTCAAACTGAGTTCTTCGTTAACCTTGATTAAAATATAACTATGTATTACACTTGTTCCAAAAAGCTGTTTTCGTTTGTATGTCCAGACTAATCAAAACAACAAAAATCATAATTGGAAAAACCATCGATGAATAACAGGTCCTTTTTCAAATTCATCCAATCTCTTCTCCCTGAACAGGTTTCCCTACCAACTCTCTTTTATTCAAAGGTCAAAAAATTACCAAACCATTATCTGCAATCTTTGAAAATAGATAGATAGATAGATAGATAGATAGATAGATAGATAGATAGATAGATAGATAGATAGATAGATAGATAGATAGATAGATAGATATGCACTTATGAGTTCACCAAATGACTAATGTAATACGGTATATTGGTAATACAGCAAAGAGTTGTGTATGTTATCACTCTTAAGTTACGATATGCTAATTTCAAATGTTGAGATTCCTCTGGCGATAAGAGCCAAGGATTAAACGTCAGAAGTTTTCACATTCTGTTTCAATCATGTATCGTAACAAGCTCCTTAGTTTAAACCTACTGTGTCAATATTACACAAATTTAATAGCCATAAGTTCTTTCTGTTAAAAAAACTTTTTGGACTATAATATGCTAAGTGAAAAAACTGTTTACAGTAGAAATATTCCACAAGTAATTTCACAGAGTTTACAAAATTTCAAAATTTTCATGTTTTATAAACCTAGAACTAAATTATCTTAAACACACTGGGGTTCATGAGCGATAAAGTTTTAGATACAGTCAATTCCTAAAAGGAAGACTCTATGTACAAATAAATTCATCAGATTTGTTCTTCTTACAAGGCGTACAAATACATTTAGCAACTTCGCTATAGTGTGCTATATCAAATAATCCAATTCGTTGAAAATCTGGAAATTATTTTTTTTTGCTAATGAGTTAACATGCCCTGCTTGAACAGCTTTTCATTAAAAAAATGTCACTCATGAAAATTAGCTCACAATTTGTGTCGGTGAAACACCAGTCATAACTGTAGCATAAATCCACGCCTTAAAGTTAACAATGTAGCATATACACACCACTTAAATTTAAANCAATTTCGTCGCTACCTTACGTCCTAATCGTCTGTCCTGCACCTTGTTTCTCTTTAAGACAATAAAGCACGATTGTACCACACTTTATGTACTTATAAATGAAATGTGATCCCCTTCTAGGGTTCACAATATTGCGAAATAATGTACGATATCACCTGTATGGCCTGGGAGTCGCTATGGAACCATCAAGAGAAACATTCAAAACGTAGTGTCCACTTCTAACAACATGTGTAAAGGGAAGTCGTAATTTTGAACATGGAAAGCTTATTTAGCTTGCACAAGACGGTCAGTAAGATAAAGATAGAGTGTAAGCAATAGGAATGGATAGTGTCCGTCCAGTAAATTGCGGCCAGAATTTCATTTTGATTATCTCGACACCGTTATCAATACCTAAAGCTGAAAATACAAAATCGTTTGTAAGATGATAAGCAATGTTTTGTTCGTAAAAGATACACTACTAACAAATCACGACTTGCAGCCTTAGAAAATACCATTTTTTCGATGTTAATAAATCTAAATGAATGATTATTTTTCAACAGCTTCTCGGAAGGAAGCTGCTATAAACGAGACCGTTTATAACTGTCACAAAAGAAATAACAGAAGTCAAACTGAGTTCTTCGTTAACCTTGATTAAAATATAACTATGTATTACACTTGTTCCAAAAAGCTGTTTTCGTTTGTATGTCCAGACTAATCAAAACAACAAAAATCATAATTGGAAAAACCATCGATGAATAACAGGTCCTTTTTCAAATTCATCCAATCTCTTCTCCCTGAACAGGTTTCCCTACCAACTCTCTTTTATTCAAAGGTCAAAAAATTACCAAACCATTATCTGCAATCTTTGAAAATAGATAGATAGATAGATAGATAGATAGATAGATAGATAGATAGATAGATAGATAGATAGATAGATAGATAGATAGATAGATAGATAGATAGATAGATAGATAGATAGATATGCACTTATGAGTTCACCAAATGACTAATGTAATACGGTATATTGGTAATACAGCAAAGAGTTGTGTATGTTATCACTCTTAAGTTACGATATGCTAATTTCAAATGTTGAGATTCCTCTGGCGATAAGAGCCAAGGATTAAACGTCAGAAGTTTTCACATTCTGTTTCAATCATGTATCGTAACAAGCTCCTTAGTTTAAACCTACTGTGTCAATATTACACAAATTTAATAGCCATAAGTTCTTTCTGTTAAAAAAACTTTTTGGACTATAATATGCTAAGTGAAAAAACTGTTTACAGTAGAAATATTCCACAAGTAATTTCACAGAGTTTACAAAATTTCAAAATTTTCATGTTTTATAAACCTAGAACTAAATTATCTTAAACACACTGGGGTTCATGAGCGATAAAGTTTTAGATACAGTCAATTCCTAAAAGGAAGACTCTATGTACAAATAAATTCATCAGATTTGTTCTTCTTACAAGGCGTACAAATACATTTAGCAACTTCGCTATAGTGTGCTATATCAAATAATCCAATTCGTTGAAAATCTGGAAATTATTTTTTTTTGCTAATGAGTTAACATGCCCTGCTTGAACAGCTTTTCATTAAAAAAATGTCACTCATGAAAATTAGCTCACAATTTGTGTCGGTGAAACACCAGTCATAACTGTAGCATAAATCCACGCCTTAAAGTTAACAATGTAGCATATACACACCACTTAAATTTAAAAGATCGAGTGGCAAACAAGAAACACTTACAATTCAAACATTGTTGGGGCAGGGATAAGGATATTTTGCTAACCTAGCAACCCAGTATATATTAATCAATTATAACCAAGTATATATTAATTATATTCCCCATTACGTTTTACTCTCCCATGTTTTTAGATCTAAAAAAAACATTATTTTAGTCTAAATACGTAGCTTAACTTCCATATTTTCTCGATAGTTCTCTCTTTTCCTCTCTGTTCTCTCTACAGTGTAACAATGGTGTTTCAGCTATCTGTTTTGTGTGCATGTAATGACGGTAAGATTTTTATACCAGAGGATATATTTCCTCCGACTGGATGTAAAATTGCCTTCATATTCAACTTGTCGAAATCTGCATCATTACGTATTGGTGTCAAAGGTCCCGCAATTCTGTAATTAATGCCTTTTTTCAATATTCAGCATACTCCCCACATCGTACTAAAGCCTAACCCCTACCCTCTGCCTTTCCGGAAAGGCAAATGTCATGAATGTGAAGTAACGAAAAACAAATGAACATAAATACTTTTCCCACCGTCAGAGACTGACGATGTGACAAGTATCCCAAGAAGCGTAGCTCGGAAAAAGCTTACGACTCAAGACATGATAAAGCTCTATGGCTTCCTCTGAGTCCATAAAGTTCAGAATTTTCAAAACCCAATAACTATTTAAATTTCTTTACAGTTAACAGAAGAGTGTAAAGAAATGTTCTTGTCATAGTACATGTGGTCGTGGTAGGAGATTTGAGTAATTACCTTATTATAAGTCCCCTTCCCATCTTTTCCATCTATTTGCAAAAATAAATTGTACTTTGTCAAGTAACAACACGAAAGAACATACTTTAAACAAAGTTGTCTACAGAATTTAATCTGATGCTAGGTGTACTCCTTTGTTACGTCAACCGTAATCTCTAATTCCTCGATCTTGTTCTTGACGAAAGTACAGCCAAAAGTAGCTTAAAAGCTTGATCTTGCAAAAATTGTCAAATTTTTGTCTCGATTTCTGGACTCAAGCTTTTTTCTGAACAGTTTCGTGTCCCTGTCCGTGTACCTAATTGAAGAGAACCAAAGTTACAAAGCCATTTTCTTGCATCTTGAAGACGATTGCTGCTTGACTGTTTACGAATATTATTTCTTGTGTCTGGTGTTATTAATTGCCATTATTTTCACTGGAAATGAATTCCTTGTTGATGTAGCTAAAATTAACGAGGAAAAAACCATAAAAAAACAGATCACAAACTTTGTTGAGTTCATAATTCACTGCTCATGAGCCTATAGAATCCTAAAATTAATTCATCATTATAATATACAGATTCCCCACGGATATTTACTGAAGATAAAATAAAATAACGGAATTTTGGCTTCTCAGGGCAAACTAATGATATACTATCCATAACATAAACATAAACAAAAACACATGAAAAAATTATCATATATATATACACGAAAACAAGAGACCTAAAGAAGAGACGGGAGGGCCCAATACTAGAAATGTTCCGCTTGCACCTGCAGCATTGTTGTTGGCATGTTGTTGATTTGTACGATTGCATGATGTGGTTGAATCGTCAAACTCTTCTACTGGTCTATTTTTACACTTGGTCGAAAAGACCACCTTTCCATACATATCCCTACTGACTTCAATTTTTCATTCCTGTTCTCTTAAACAACAAAGGACGATCGAAAAGAGAGAGAAAGGAAGTGAGAAAGAAAGAAAGAACAGAACAAAAAGAGAAAGAGAGGAGGAAAGAGAAGGGGGAGGGGGAGGGAGGGAGAGAGAGAGAGAGAGAGAGAGAGAGAGAGAGAGAGAGAGAGAGAGAGAGAGAGAGAGAGAGAGGAGAGAGAGAGAGAGAGAGAGAGAGAGAGAGCGAGAGAGAGCGAGAGAGAGTGAC
>RDPX01000347.1:350869-380736 GCA_003991215.1 Morbakka virulenta
CTTGCAATCAGTAACTTCCTTCAGATCCTTCCTTCTGCAGACTATATAATCGACTTGCGTGCATCTTCCTCCACTTTTATAAGTCACTCTCTGGTTTTCCATTTTCTTGAAGTATGTATTCAGGATGGCCATCTCAGTTCTCTTTGAGAAGTTGACAATGTGCTGCCCATTTTCATTCCTCCTGCCATAACCATACCTTCCCACCACACTTTCATTGTCTCTGTTCCCTTCTTCGACATGTCCATTGAAATCTGCTCCGATGAAACTCCTTTCTGCTCTTGGTACTCTCACGATGGCTGCGTCCATGTCTTTCCAGAAGTCTTCGCTCTCTTCTCGCAGGAATCCAAGCTGTGGCCCATATGCACTGATCACATTCATCATTTGCCCTTCTACCTCAAGTTTCATTCTCATTACCCTGTCGGATATCCTTTCTACCTAAAGTATGCTCTCCAGTAAGGCGTTCTTTAGGACTATTCCAATGCCATTTCTTCTGTTATCAGTCCCATGATAGAACAACTTGTAGCCATCTCCGAGGTGCCTTGCCTCACTCCCTTTCCACTTAGTTTCCTGCAAGCACATGATGTGCCTCCTTTCCATCAAGTCTGCAATCTCCATTCCCTTTCCATTCATTGTTCCTACATTGAGTGTACCAATCCTTAACGATCTCTCTTATATCTTCCTTCTCTCCTTCTTTTTCCTCCTTTTCTTTCCTCATCTGTTCTTCTTCCACTTTCCCGCAGTAGCATAGTTTCCAGCATCACCCTGCACAATAGTGATGTTGGCAGTCGTTGGTAACCCGGGCCTCGACCGATCTGGTATGAAGATTTGACTATGTATCTGCATCATATTTCATTTGGCGGTTTGTTTTCTACGGCCGGATGCCCTTCCTGATGACAACCACAGTTATCGGCGGTGTGCCTTTGTCCCAAATGGACCTACTCACAAGGTAGGGAGTGGCTATTCCTGACCGGTGACCTCAGAGGAAGTTCATATGTCCAGGAATGCGCCAACCCAACTCAGACAGGATGGGCCAACAGGAATTGAAGGGTCTGTAACCCTGGGAGGGGTGGCAAACTGGGTACTATGCCTTGCCAAAGGGCAACCTGGAGACTATGCAGGACAGGGTTGTCTATACCCTGAGGCCCATGGGCCAACATACCCAATACAGATGTACCTGGATAATACAGACGTATTATCCAGGTAAACCTGTGTGCTGTATTGATCACAAAATTCAATTTTTTATAAATTTGTCTTCATAAAAGTACAGATGTTAAGGACACAGTAATGTTGCTGTTCATTTGAAGGATCAAAAGCAACTTCATTGTGACTGTGTTATTGCTGACAGTGGGATCTCTAATATCCACAACAATTGGATCAAATATGTTTCATCACTGGTGAAACAGCTTTGATTGACACAAGTTGGCTTGTGGCAAAACTGTCAGTAACACAACAGTTTCAAATTTAACTCAGAAAAATATTGGTTTGATGAAAAACGTGAACGACAAAGTAAGGGGTATGTATCTGGACAAGAAAGTAATTTAACTGCACTGCACTGTCCACTGGGCGTGTTTATGCAAATCAGTGTTTCAAGTAAAACACATTCTGAACAAATTTGTAAAAGCTATCAACTACAAACATTTGAGAGGGCTGAACCACAAACAATTCTTGTCATTCCTGGCTTACATGAAATCTGAACACAATGATATCATTTTTTACAATAATGTTGATTGGTTGAGTCTGGACAAAATGCTAAAAATGGGTGTGGAATCCACAAGAGAAAATTCTTATTTTTTTGACAACAAAGGTGACAAGTGTTGACTTCAAGTGAATTCAAGTGTGATTTTGCACTTGCAGTAGATTTTCTTTAGAAGCTCAACCAACTAGATGCAATTTTTCAAGGGTCAAATGTGTTTGTACAGGAAATGGTAAATGTTGTGAGGTCATTTGCATTAAGACTGAACCTGCTCTCAGATCAGGTGGAACAAGGTAACTTGAGCCTTTTTCAAATGCTAAAATCCTGTATTAGTTGATGCTGAACTGAACAAGAATTACACCAAACAATTTGTTGTACAGAAAGATGAATTTGAAAACACTAAAAAAATGATCCAAGTTTGACTTTTCTTTCTCTGTATTAGTTGATATGCAACATGACAACATTGAAGAAAATTTTTCTAAAAATGTTTTGGTGAAGAATAAACATTAACAAATAAAAACAGAGATGTCTGCTGACTGGGGGTGTATGGGGTGATCAGAAGGAGTACTATCCAGAGGCAACCATCAGCTGCCCTATGGGGGATGGACCCACTGGCATCCGGAAGTCACCCAACTCTCATGTCTGGCTCCAAGTAGCTGCTTGTGTGTGGCAGCGGCCACACCCCGGTACACTGCCTCAGCTGGTGGGCTAAACGACATGAGGGTAGCCAGCAACTTGTTGTTGGTGAATAGTGCACGCCTTGCACTAAGCGCATGAAGACAGGGAACGGCAGAGTTGGTGGATGAGTCCCAAAGGACCAATGGCAACAAGGCGTAACCTGCAAGCGCATCGTGGTATGCTGAGGGCACAAAGAGGCATTAGATTTAAGTGGCCATCCACCGGTGGAAGGCAATGGCAAACCACCACCGTAACTTGCCAAGAAAGTCATGCTAATGCACAAGAAAAAGAATAACACGAACAGCGTGAATGGGGTTAGGACAACTAACACCTCGCTCGGTAGGAACCTCCATGTCCGACAGGTGGAGCCCGACCGTAATCCAGATACTGTCAGGAACAACAATTGTCTTCGAATAGGAACGTGGAATGTACGCACATTATATCAAGCAGGAAAACTATCAAATGTGAAGCAAGAAATGGATCGTATGAAGATCAATATACTAGGCTTATGTGAAACGAGATGGACAGGGTCAGGAAGTTTCGATCTGAATGGCAAAAAAGTCATATACTCTAGTGGAAACAAGCATGAAAGAGGAGTAGGAATCATATTTGACCAAGCAGCCAGCAAGTGCATACTCGGCTATTGGACCCTGTCAGACAGAGTAATGCTGGTGAGAATAAAAGGTAGGCCCTTCGACATCAGTCTCATTCAAGTATATGCACCGACAGCAGATAGCAGCGAAGATGATATAGAACTGTTCTACGAGCAACTCGATGAAGCAAAAAGACAATGTAAGTCACAAGACATCATCATTGTTATGGGCGATCTTAATGCAAAAGTAGGTAGTGAAGAAATCGAGCAAGTATCAGGAAAGTATGGGCTAGGAGTGATTAACGAAAGAGGGGAACGATGGGCTGACTGGTGCAAAGCTAACAACCAAGTGATCATGAACACCTGGTTCAAGAACCATAAACGACGTCTATGGACATGGAAACAACCGGGAGACAGAACAAGAAATCAAATCGATTACATCACCATCAATCATAGATTTAAGAACTCAGTTCAGAACGCAAAAGCATACCCTGGAGCAGACTGTGACAGCGACCACAATCCAGTAGTATGCACCACCAAGGTTCGCCTTCGCAAATTGAAACATGCTATACCAGACGCAAAACTGCAGTGGAACTTACTACGAGAGAATGCAGAAATGAAGACACGATATGCTGTGGAAGTGCAAAATAGATTTGCTGCTCTCGAAAGTGACCAAGTCAGCAAATGGGAAGTGCTGAAGGAAGCCCTGGTTGAAACTGCCAAGGAGCTGATCCCACCGATAAAGAGGGACCGGAAAAAAGGATGGATGAAAAAGGAAATCTTGGAAATGATGGAAGAAAGACAGAAAGTGAGAAATAAAGACTCAGATCGGTACCACACTCTGAATCGAAACATCAGAAAGAAGTGTAGAGAAGCAAAAGAAGAATGGCTAAATGTACAGTGCGCGGAAATCGAGAGATGCAGAGTAGAAAGCCCTTCATCATTGCACAAGAAAATCAACACACTTGTCGGTAGGAAAACATGTGTTTCCAGCGAATGTATTCAAGCCAGAGATGGATCTCTGCTGATGGAAAAAGATGAAATCATGGATCGATGGGCAGAATACATTGATGAACTGTTCTTGGATGAAAGAGGAGAAAAACCCAACATCAGAAAACCTGTAGAAGGCCCGAAGATTCTGAAGAGCGAAGTCAAAGCTGCCATTACCAAGATGAAAAGAAACAAAGCTGCAGGACCAGACAACATCTGCATTGAAATGATCCAAGCACTCGAGGAGTTTGGAATTGACAAAGTAACAGAACTTGTCAACGAAATCTATGACAGCGGTGAAATTCCACCAGATATGTCAAAATCAATTTTTATTGCTTTACCTAAAAAGCCGGGAGCAACAGAATGCGAGCTCCATAGAACTATCAGCCTCATAAGTCATGTAACCAAAATCTTTATGCGTGTCATCATGGCAAGAACAAGAAAAGCAACCAAACCAGAAATAGGCAAACAACAATTTGGCTTCGTTCAAGATGCAGGTACCCAGAATGCCATTTTCATTATGAGAATGATATCAGAAAGAGCCATAGAAATGCAGCAAGATCTCTATTTCTGTTTCATCGACTATAGCAAAGCGTTCGACAAAGTGAAACACGAAACACTGCTGGACACATTGCAAGCCCTAGACATAGATGGGAAAGACATAAGAGTTTTAAGAAATCTGTACTGGGAACAAACGGCTGGAGTTAAGATCAAGAACGAGGTTGGAAGATACAGCAACATCAAAAGAGGAGTTAGACAGGGCTGCGTTCTATCTCCAGACCTTTTTAATTTATATAGCGAACAAATAGTGAGAACAATTGAAGAGGAAAGCGGTTTTTCTATAGGAGGATATAACATGAATAATATCAGATACGCTGACGATACGACACTCATTGCAAACTCTCCTCAGAAGTTACAAAAGCTCTTGGATATGGTGAAGGAAGAGAGCTCAAGAAAAGGACTAAGCATTAATCAAAAGAAGACCTTTTGCATGGCGATCAGCAAGAAACAGCAGCAAGTCGAATGCCCTTTGTTAATCGATAATGAAAGGATACAGCAGGTGAATAAGTTCAACTACCTTGGAAGCATGCTTAATTCAGACGGCAGAAGTGTAACGGAAGTAAAGAGAAGAGTAGCTATGGCAAAGGAGGTGTTTGTGCGTATGTCAAAGATTCTGAAATCCCGATCAATCTCCATAGATACCAGGGTGAGAATCCTCAACTGCTATGTCTTACCTGTCCTGACCTACGGCTGTGAAAGTTGGACACTGACGTCAGACCTGGAGAAAAGACTGAACGCTACTGAAATGTGGATGTTGCGCAGAATGTTGAGAATTTCCTGGACGGAACACACTAGTAATGATGAAGTACTAAGACGAGCTAATTATAGCAGGAGACTCCTGAAAACCATCAGAAAGAGACAACTGTCGTTCCTAGGACATGTAATGAGAAAAGAAGGCTTGGAAAATTTGGCTGTTACTGGTAAAATTTGCGGTAAAAGAGGAAGAGGAAGACAAAGAACAACATTCATGAAAAGTTTGTCAACATGGACCGGAGTCAGCGAGAAGGAAATGCTGGAGAAGACCAAAAATAGGATCCTGTGGAGAAGCATGACCGCCTACGTTCTGCAAGGACACGGCACATGAGGAGGAGGAGGTCTGCTGACTGATGACAACCTGTAGTTTGTTTCAAGAATTTCCACCAGGAACATAGAACCAAATTCAAAGCTACCTTAAAACACCAGTCTTAATTCCATGATTCCCATTGACTTTTGTTTGTCAAATCCAAACATTATAGAGTGTAGATTGATGTATGGAACAGTTTTAACAACTAATGTTATTCTTGTATTTTGTTTGTATATCAAGATGTGAGAAAAAAGCCACAAGTCTTCTTTAACATAGAAAATGTAAGGAAAAATTGTTTATATGTATCAAAATATAACATTCTGTTTTGCAATAATTTTGTTACTGTATACAAAAACCCTTGTTTGGTCCTCAGCTTGATATAAACAGTTGTCTTTGGCCTTTACCTAAAAGGTTTGCCCACCACTTCTCTATATGTGTTTCTATACATTTGGCAGACTGGACCTTTTCCACACTATTGATTGATGTAATTAACATGGTCTATATCAAGGACCTTCATTTATCTTGGTGTAGCTAGCCTCCCTTAAAGATTTGCAACTGAGGATAATACTTGCCTAAGGGAGATTTAGTTTTTCCCTTTGTGAATAAACTCAACTGGTGAAAACTATTTGTGGTAATTTCCTGTGGTATGTTTATATTTTACCCTTTAGCAAATACACAATACTGATGATGGCCAAGAAAATCTGCAAAGAACTAGGGGAAGTATTCAGGTTCTTTTCATATTTCCACTTCAGTTCCAAGGTCAAGTACTCCTTGTAACATTTGGAGGATTGTTTTCTTCATGGACAAAAATGGGATTGTCTATGCTTTGGGGAGTACTGACAAATTCTTTTTTACTGTATTTTAGGTCTTTTCAGGCCTGTGAACCATGTGCTTTTCCCTCATCCAAACAGCAATACTCACCAGGAATGTTGATGCTATTCTTAATAAGCTACACCCAAAGCAACCAATTTAACAGACTTGAAGATGTTATAGCAATTGTTCAGTACTTCACCTAGGTTTTGATGTGCTGACTACAGTTCATGTCATTTAAAGGAAACATTTTTTTGAATTTTAGAATGTCCATCAACCTTGGCAACAGGTCTTTTCATTTGCATACTTGGCATTTAAAAACAACAGTGATGAGAAGTGTGGCATGCTTTTATTGGTAAACGTTTATGCCACTCATTGCCATGTAGTATCAGTAGCTTGCTTTCCACCTTTTCCACATTTGTGTAACTGTTATGGGTTCAAAAGTGGGGGTTACATATTAAGTATTGCAGTCATCATCTCAAACTAAACTGTGAATATGGAGGTAAGCATGGTCATAGAAAACATAACCAGAGACTTGGTTACTACTTCCAACAAACTCATAACTGTCCATTGATTGAAGAAGATTTGACATCAGACAAGGTTAGGCACATTGGTACAGAAATTAAATCTGTTGAGTATGCAAACAAAGAAATTAAAGGCTCTGAGAGAACAAACAATTCAGGCCTTTCAACATACCACAAAGGATTAAAAAAAGTTCACAGTGGGTATCCAAAGCATAACAATTGTGATGACCACAATGATCCCATGGAAAAAAGGGAAATTGAAACCAACAGAAAAAATATAAGTAGTAAATGTGGTTTTCAACCCCATATAGGCAATGACTGTAGAAGAGTCAAAAATAAAACCTGAGAAAAACAAAACATAATAGCACACTTGTACACTTTTCCAATGGCTATTGGTAATGAAAAAAACCAAACCAGTTTTGTGATTGAAATATCTTTTCTGGGGGTGAAAATATAAAAAATTCATCAAAAACATATTTCCTTTTTATTTGTAACATACAGCATACATTCTGACACTATCAACAACTTTCTCTTGCATTCCGTAACAAGGGAAAATGCTGCAGACCAATGGAATAAAAGCAACATTAACTATGTAATTTATACCAACTCTATTCAATAGAATATCACATGATGCAATAGAAACACAAATTGGTTCTTGTTATAGGTCCATATTTCAACTTGTAAAACAATTTTTGGGTCATCCATCCATTCTTCTTTTCTTCAAAAAAAGTTACAAATATCATTTTATTATTTACCAGACCACAAGACTGTGCGGAATAATTTTCTGAAAATTATTTCCTCAAAAAATACCCTGTGTGACTTCACTTAAACCCTAATTATAGTACCACACTTGAAATATTCACAAATTACTGTTTGGTGGAGGTACTTTCATATGAAACATATTCACTATGTTACCAGTATCAAAACCCATTGACAGTTTGTCCTGATTCTCTGCATTGGAATTGCATTCTACCTATGAAAATGATCATTGACTAGGCATATATTTTACCTCCCAAATGTTCCAAAAGCAATTATGATTTTTAAGCTGAAGGCAACTGGTGGAAGAAGGCTGTTTCATAAAAGGAAGCATTTCTCACTAAATAACTTTAAAAACTACCTAGGAAAATGCACATGGCATCCAGGGCTGACCACTGGACCAGCCTTGGTTTTTGAAGTAGTATGCAGATGAAAGGGGTAGAGCTGAAATCAACAAAACTGTAAATAAAGCAGGTACAAAAAACAATGAATATAAAGAAACAAATACACAGGTTAATACAAAAATATGTTGTTCTTAAACTAAAATACTAAAAAAGTACCTGCACTACCTGGAACAATACCTATCCCAGGTGCAAGAGCCTGTTGTGGTATAACCATTATTGAAGAGCCAGCTGCAGTTTGCTGTCCTTGTTGTGAACCATTACTCACAGCTTCTGATATATCTCTTCCATCTTCTTCTTGGCTGTGATAGGTACCACCTCCTACTCCTTGCTCCTGTACAACTTGAGATAATGTTGCAGTTCTATCAACTGTCTGGGACTGGGCTGTTTCCATAACTAAGAAGGAATACTAATGATTAGATCCCACATTACTACTTTAGCCTTTCCAACAACTATGCACAATGTGGCAAGAATATAACGTGACAAGATTTTTTATGTTAGAAAGCTTGAATGCCAAACAAAACAAATGCCACAAACAAAAGCAGTTTTCCATTGCATTTTAGTAAGCTACTTAACCTAGTTTTTTACACCAGCATAATTTGCAGGCATGACGCTATTACAAGAATTGTACACAAATAATTTGATATATTTAGGCATGGCATTGAAAAATAGCACCCATAATTTGACGAATTACAACTTCAAAATTAAAACATGTATAATCTGAAAAATTAACTTAAATCAGATAACTTGAAATATATGAAATTAAATAAAACTACAAAATGAAAGCGAGGATTAACAATGATCCAAAATACATTATACCATCTGCAATTTTAGAGGAAGCACCATAAAATAATTCTGGTAAGTTAATCTCCCAGGTCATTTCAAAAGCCATTGCAAGTGTACTAAGTGTAACAACTTCCCTTTTCAAACCCTATCAAGAGTACTGGAACCCCATAACTCAAGGAGATCGAGGGAAAGCACAACCTTACTACTTTGCAAATAAAAACAGTATAATACAATAAACATGAATTGATGCTGTGTTCGCCTAATCTCATCTGTAATAGCTGTTTCCAAGCAAGATAAGAATAAGATACTTCCATACCAGGTAATTATCCTCACATTTCTCCAGCATACCTACCATCCGTCAAAAAATCCTTCTCTTTTTTACTATACCAAATACATGCCAGCCACTTAATTAAACATAAGAGAACGCCATTTTCAATCACAAAATATTTGGACTCAAACAGCAGCTTAAACAAGCAATACAGCCCAAAGCAAATAAAACTTTTAATTTCATTACACCACACAACAAAGACCTGATTGGTCGCACTATGGTTGAAACAATATACCGGAATTAGTGCCAAATGCGAATCGTTATGAAATATAATCGGGTGGTCTACCTACAAGTATGATAGAAAATCAACTTTATCTGTAATTATAAGCTACTGTACAACACCACAAAATCTTGAATTAGAATGTAAGAAGACACAAGAAATTAAAGCTCAACAAGACCAATTGTCTGGAAGACAAAATCAAACCCCTGATGTGTCACCCTATGTTGCACGGGGTAAGAGTGAATGAAAAAAACAAGCTTCACTTCTTATGTGATCCCATGCAGTCACGTCAGCCTTGGAATACAAAGCGTCAGCTCGGATTTCCATAAATGATTGCCATCATATTACCGGATACAAACAAGGGCCAGAAGTTCAGTGCACATCATAAAAGCACTGAATGAAAAAAAACAAAAAACAACTTGGAAACATACAAAAGCAACTGATTTAGGTCTTATGCTATTCTGAAGCATCGTTATTTAAAAACAGCTGCTCTGCGTCTATCTCGGCAAAATGACGACTGTATCAACTTCGTCCAGTAAGCATTTCAGGATGCTGCGTCCCCCAATCATGAATGGCAAATCACCAAAACAAACATACCTTAGTATCCTTCAATTCTCCGAATTTCTCTTGCTGATCAATTTGGTGAGGTTCAAAGTGATCAACCAACGAAAACTCGAGCTCGCCAAAGCAGCGAATTCGATTTGCTGCCTTCTCTTCCACTCACGAACGAGGGAGCTCTGGATTCATAATAGCTATGACATCACGGGACAATAGCCGCAACCCTCCAGTCAATTCTCTTCGAATACCTCATGTGACCACTAAGACCCAGTCCCTAAATACAAGGTTAGTATTTTTCTCAAACATGACAACTTGAACTCCACAAGAAATGTTTAAGTAATAAGTTAAAAACAAATTACACATCACCAATTTTTTAAGAAATCAGAAGATTTTTTAAAAGATTAATTGTTTGCTTTTTACCTACCCAGTCAGACTTGGGTTTTTTTGTGATCTCTGAAAGCATCGACTTTGTTTTCATTGCGTAATCTTCTGTCATGGATGAGGAGCCATGGCTTAATGGTTAGTGCAGTTGCACCGTAACCTAGAGGTTCCGCTTCGATTCCCTGTGCAGGCGAAAAGAATTTCAAACTTCATGAAAGAAAAAGCCATTAGTTGGGGTCAGGAAGGGAATCCAGCCAAGAAATTCCTCACTGCCAAAACAAAAAGGCAGCGTCTGAGCCCAAGTTACAGGGGGAAATGACCTTGAAACAAAACAAACAGAATCTTCTGTCATGGATGGTGGCGTAATTTTTATCTGTCTTCCACTCGCAAGATAATTACACAACTTCATACTGCATTCCCAATCAACTTAATTATGACATTGGAATTGCCGCTACCGACATATGCAAACAGGCACAAAAACATAATGCTGAATGTGCCGCAGGTGCAACATTCCCCTTCCCAAAAAAAAAGTTTTTATAGGTAATCGCTGATGTTCTTTTATAACTACAGTACAACTTCTTCAAATGGTGTCGTGTCGTAGTCTTTTAAATCTTTCCAGAAGTAAAACATTTCGTCTGGGTTGTCCTGGTGTAGCTTCTTTAGTTGTATTGATTGAAGTAGTAGGCTCTGTCATTGTCTGAGGTTGTAAATTTATAAGTTTGGCCTGGGTCGGAGGTTATGCCAGAACTGAAGGTCGTGTGAGATGACCTGAAACACTTATTGCTTCTAGGAGTCTTGTTGGTATTGGGCTCTGTTGTATAGAGCCGGTGTTGATTGGTAGGGATAAACAAGAACTGAACTATGGGCTGCCGGTGGAGCAGATGTGCAACAGCAGGAGTGATGTGAACTCTATTTCTTTGTATTATTGTGTTGTGTGATGTTCTCATGGTATATGATTGATCATTTTCTCAAGAATTTTTCCATACAACCAGGGTTGTTCATAATCAGCCTGTGGTGGTTTTGGTGTCTGATGTAGGCTTTAAGTAAGCTGATCCTACACTTCCGTCATAAATTTGCTTTGCAGCAATTGGTTTCTGTATTAATGTTGCTTTGTATATTCAGGATTTATTGGCATTTGTATCAATGCAATTTTAACAGTCGGTTTGGTTCTACTGTTCATCAGTCTTTCTGCAAAGGAGTATGTGTGTCCCTGCTGTGGAGTATTTCTGCAGTTTAGTTCTCCGTAGTTTTCCCTTTAGGATAGTATGGTGGAGATCAGGTGTCATTAAAACCTACACAGTTGAAAATGTTTTGTATTCATTGCTGATAAATTGTGGTCCATTATCCTTATGACAAATTTCTAGGCTATCGTGACGAGAGAAGTGTGCTTTGGTAAGCATGATCAGAGTAGCGTTCGATGTGTGTCTGGGAATAGACCTACTTCAACGAAATGGCATACTGTCCCAAGATAAGCATTATTATCATGCTGAAAAAGATCTTGACTTACAACCTCCAAGGGCAGAGATGGTATAGGTAGTGATTTCGTTGGTTCTTTTGGTGCTGATTTACGGAACTTTGCGCATTCTGAACATGAGTTGCACATATTAGTGACATCTTCTCCCATGTGTGGGCAAAACAATATCTCCTTTGTCATTCTAGTGTTCGATGCGACACCCATATGGTTGTCATATATCTTCTCCAATATGTCATTTTTAACAGCATCTGGCATTATGGTGCAATGTCCTTCAGATATAAATCCATTATTTATTGTCAGTTTGTGACGAAAGTTCCAGAAATATCTTAAATCATGGCCAACCAGTTGTAATTTCTTCATGGGACTTCTTTAAATACCGAAACCGTCAACTTCTTACTACGCTAAAATTACCATAGGCCTACAGTTATTCCAGTAAACAAATTGTTTGTGCAATTGCAAATTGATGGGTTCGAAAGTTCTTGTGTCACCAATTTCAACAAATTATCTATTCTATTGAATTTACTACTCGATAATCAAAGCAACTGACGACGTGATCTTGTAATTTTTCACGTCATGTTGCAAGTGTTCACTACATTTTTCCAGAATGGGCAAAGTTTTCTTTGCTGCAAAATCGAAAAAATTGAATTTTTGTGCTTCCTCAGTAATCTAGTAATTTGGGGGTATTTTTGATTAAGTAGACAGGATTATATAGTGTGTATCTTGAACCTGGCATTTGCAACTAGATGATCGACAGAAGAAATAGTCAAGCTCCGAAAACTCTCATGCAACATTTTAAGTACTTTCTGATTGACTGATAGATCATTATACATGAGACCGAAAACAAATCCTCCAACTTAATGTATCAAATAGACCAACGTTGTCATATGTTCATATAAAAATTCTCTATTCAGTTTAGGTGCAGGTATCAAGAGGGCAAGAAATAAAGGGGGAATTGAATTCATTTTTAAAGCATACTAAACTAGAGTACCACACTCTTTCCTCCAACATCTATGAAATACAAACAGTTAATATAGTTTGTAAAGTTTGAATGAAAAACCCTGGACTACTTTTACAAGACAAAAAGCAATGAGCCGCTTGTTTCGTGAGGCAAATTACTCGTTTCTGGAAAGTTTTAAATATACGGCCTGTATCGATCGGTCACAGGTTGAAGGATACTGACAGGTTACCATTCACGGACCCTAAGGACAAGCATGCGGAATTTTTGGTTAATATTAATACAACAATCAAGTTAATGGACAATTCTGTTCGTGTCCGGAGAGCGAAAGGGCTGACGAGTGAAACTGGCTGCACCCCTTGTAAAACACATCCGATGACGAATGTTTTCCTTCTTAATAATTAGTTCCATTTTTGGACCTATGAATTCAAAGGCAAAGGGTTTTGCTCCATTTTTCCTTTCCGCTTTTACTTGTCTTATATTTTTACTGTCCTCATCAAATCTCCGTTGTTGACCCATATAAACAAGGCTTTAGGCCTATGCTAATGTTAGTGTCGGTCTAATATTGACAGTCCGGATATTTAAGAAGTTCGTGAGTTTCTCTAGCCACCCTTCCTGGTTTGTTGAGTAAAGTTGCTTGAAGGCTAGGTCACCGTTTCTTGCTGCCAATATTTTCATTTCTTTGTTAATTTTGAGTTGATAATGATTTTTTTATATTCGGATCCTGTTTGAAGATGGAAAACATCAAAAGATTTTCTAATATTAGTGTATGGATATCGGCAATGTAAAGTGAAGCTCCTTTTTGGAATTGTAATTTGGGCTGATACGTCTGGCGTCGCAATATCATTTGTGGCTTGGGCACGGTTGACAGGTTTCCTGACGATGATCTCAAATAATAAATGATCACTGTGTTCTTCAATATTAGTTTTTCCATAAAGCCAGTGAGGAAACTGTGAAAAGACATTACAAGTAGCAAGCAATCCTCAATTTATCAATACTTTCTCTCAGTCTCTGTCAATGTACACGATGTCATGGTTACTGGCTTAAGTTGATTTTCGTAATTTCTTTGTAAAAGTGTCCCATGTAGTTCCTTTTCACTAGCGTCTACCTGAAGTACTGCAGGTTTCTTATAGTTGAAGTACTGTAGGACTGGCACTGATGATATAAGTGCTTTGATTTTCTGGACCGTTGCTTGTTGAACGGATGAGCAATTGATTACCATCTCTTTCTGGGTCAGTTCTGTCAATACTCAGGTTAGGACAGCAGGATGAAAGATAATTTATCATTCCAATGAAGCGGAGGTAACTCGGATTATTATCATGGGGTGCTAACCTAATAAGAATAACAACGGCCCTTTTCGAATCAGCCTTAGTGTCATTGTTGATAGTGAATTGACCAAATAAATTTATTTTTTTTTCTTTCTTTGTAAACTATATCTTTCGTGGATTGAATCGTATGTGTCTGTCTTTGGCGCTCAGTATTCGTGCCTTCAGATTGTTGTCATAGTCGATCCAGGACTACTAAAAGTATCACCGCAGCAATATAATAGCATGCCATTAGCAATTACCATGACAATTTCTACTTCTTCAAGTGCCCTCGAATTTGAAATTCCTCAAAGGCACTATTTAACCCGAATGTGAGTCGCTACCGCCAGCAAAATCTATTATACGTGATATGCATGACAGTTATTTAGGATGCTTTATCATCAATCACGTGGCATATGAAAGAAGGCATCCTTAACATCAAGAGATGTTAAACATTTTGCATTCTGGAGCTTGGAAAGATGTTCATCAAGAGTAGTTATTTGATACACTGATAGCTTAATGGTTATACTGATAGTCTGACTGGGGTCAATACACATACGAAATTTATTTAGAGATCCTCCAGGCTGTTGTGCCTTCTCTAAGATTCCTTCCCGGACATATCGGTCAATTGCTGCTTTTTTTTCTCGCTTACTTAGTGGCTCCCTGTGATTCCTGGTGGCTGAAGGCATCCAATTTCAGTGGCATTGTTTTTATAATGTTCTAGTACAGTCTACTGTGTGAGTGTTGTTTGTTTGTAATTTTGTTTGAATAGTTGGCTTGTCTTCATTTTGTAGGAAGTAGACAAAGTCAGCATTGCTGGAGATAATTCCCAAACCTACACTGTTCTTACCAGATAACAGTACTGGCATTCACAACAATTTCAGATAATACTTTAAGTACAAGTGTGTAGTTTTCTTATACTTCTCACAAGTCAATGTTGCTTGCCTTATGGGTTTACTGATTGGCTGCCAACATACAGATGTAACAAATAACAAGACATCTGAAGTTTGATGTCTGAGAATAGCTGTTTAATGGTAAATAAATGATATTTTATGGCATGTTGCTGAAGGGTCTATCTGAAATTTAAGGTTGGTAAAAGTATGCCAATCGGTGAGCATGGTAATGTAGCAGAGTATTTGTCACCCAAAAGCTGTTTTGATTATTGCGTGTTATTCTACTGCGCATCTTGTGTTGGAATGAAATGGTCGATCATCAGTAAGATAAATTGTCTTTTCTTTATTCTGGGGGGCTGATGGCTCTGCAGATGCTGCTTCTGCAAATTGATTGTCAATTGCAACGGAGTGGCTCTGATAACGGTTGTGGGTGTGACCTCAGTTGCAATTTAGTAGGCCTCTTTCTGCCGGTGGTTGGTTGGAAGCTGTTGCGTTTAGAGTTCCTGATGTTGGTAAGGAACTGTGGCCAAATGGATGAACGTCCAAAGTGATCATTTCCTTCAGATCTAGAGAATGTGTGTCCATTGGTTGGGCGGTCTGGTCATGTGTGTCTTCTCACTGTATTTCTTCTATATTTTAGATCTCGTCACCATCCAGTTAACTGAGTCGCCTATTCCTTTTGAAATATCGGTGAAAAGTTTGTTTGTCTTCTGTGAAGACTCGTTGTTTTAGCTTCTGCTATCACGTCAGCCTCAAGGGCTCGGTTCAGTTGTAACTGTCTTTTTAATAATTCTGTCCTCGTTGTAGTGTCAAAAAGCCCCAAACAAATTTGTCTCTGCATCAGGTGTCTACGATTCCCCTATATTCACACAGGCCACTTGCTTGTCTGATTCGAAATCTAAATTGATTTGTCATGAGGGTGCATCCTTTGGTCCCTGTGTAATGTGTACGAAATTTCTTTATCCATGCCTACAGAAGAGGCAAGAATTCGATCCATCAAGTTACAAATACTTTTCTGAATTCTACAAAGGACATCAAGAGGAGATGAAGGACCACCTGTCCTGATAAGGCAACAGTACCCCATGCAAGGGCGGATGGTAGATTATAGAGATACAAGATGCCCTTAGGTGCTAGGTAGTCCCTGGTACGATACAAAGAACCAACCTTTTTTGAAGCACACTTGTCAATTGATTTTTAACATAGGAAGATTCATCAGATGCAATTCCATTCAATGTAAGATGCATTTTACTATCTGAGAGAAAGGACTGTAGGATTCCAAATAGCCTTGTACAAATAACACAACCAGAATGCTTCTGAAGCAAACTAGCATACCAGACCTTATCTCTGTCTCGAAAATATCAAGCGCCATATTTCGTCCTTCACCAAAGGTATCCACAAACTTTCAGATACGTTAATTAATTAAAGTCCAAAGGTCATCATTAGCGTGTGATCCTCTGAATCCATTTTGGACGTCAAGAAAGAGACCTAGGTTGTCCAAGAACCTAAAAAGTGCATTGTTGATAAATGGTTCAGAGGCCTTACAAATGACAGAAAGGAGACATAGAGATTGATATTTTCAAGGACCAGATGGATCACTTGCATTCGTGAGGACAGGAAAAACATTAGGAACTTTTGTGGAAAGCGGAAAACACTCCTGTAAGCAAAGTTTAAAAAGTCAGAAAAGCAAGAAAGATAACTTAGAAGCACACTTTTTCACCGCAACTACTCGAAGCGAATCTACTCCAGAAGCCTCAGACAAGTCATGCCCATGAAAAATCCCTTCCAACAAACCTTCGATTAATGATAACAGAGTCCAAAAGCTAATGAGTTTGCTGAGTGAACCCTGCCAAAGAAACAGGAGTGTCATTTACAGAACCAAGTTATTACAGGAATGATACTACTTCCTTATTTAAGCCGATCACTCATCCAAGAGGATAATTCTCTGTACTGTGCTACCCTCTCCCAACTGTTTCCAGTCTCGCCCAATCTTTTGGGTGTCGGCCTCGAATTCATGTCCCCAGGGGTTTGTGTGGTGTTCCCTTTTCCGTTTTCTCTTAGAGTTCTACTTAAGTGCATGCTGGGTGTTGTTACTGGCTGGCTTCCTTACGGTATACCCAATCGACGACCATCTTCTGCGCCGGACTTCGTCTTCGGCAGGTTGGTGGTTGGTACGATTCAAAGGTCTGTGTTGCTTATGGTGTTGGCATAATGCTTCTGTGGGGTTCGGTTGCTTCCTATCAGTCAGGAAAAACAATGTTTTTAAAGGAAGGACAACGGGAGATTCTTTCCACCAGTGCCTCGTGTGTCGACGTTAAAGCTGAAATATATATTAAATTTCGATGCTCCAAAAAGACGCACGTCGGTGAAAGATATGGTTCCAATATACAGCTAGAACATAATACCAATAGCCAAGGTGGTAAATACGATGCCATGGTTATCACAGGCAGTGATTCGCAACGAGTTCGGCACACAGTTTCCTTTTTTTTCGGTATATATAATTGTTTTCACAGTATATTGTACGTATTAGGTGTCAAGATTACTAATTTGAGAGCGAGAGATTTCTTCCATAGGATTTGTTTGGCACATTCTTTTATCTTAGAATTGAGTTTGTCGCTTTATATTTCTCAGCTGTTCTTTTATTCCAGTCCTTCCTTGTAATAAAAAATTAGTTTGAAAATGCAATAGGTAGGTAGACATTGCACAGGGCTCTGGTGCAACAAATAAATTCGATTTCTTCAATTTACTTTATTTATCTGTTCATTTTCATAAGACTTACCCTCGTCATAGCTACAAGACATTGTAGGCCAGTGGGTGACATGTCATTGAACATTTTTCGTTAGAACATCTCATCTATAAATTCACAAGGTATTTGTTTCAAGATGCACCAATCGCAACAGGAACTTAAAAATAGGTTAACTTATTAAAAGATCAAATAACCGTTGGTTGAGAAATACAAAAACATGTAAAAACAAAGAAAAACTAAAACCTAAGAGAAATAGGTATCAAGAAACAAAGTGTAGTTTTCAATAGAATACCAATGTCTCTAGAGAGAAAGAGGGTAATTGCACGCTGTGAGAGAAAACAATTCTCCATTTTCGAACTGTACAGTGCGCTTGTATAAAATACAAATTTCAACTTTATGTCTGCCTTTTTTGTGTAGAAAAGAACGTATATTTGCAAGCCCCAATATGTTTGCTGAATCCACTGTCTTTTGTGGATTACCACCGATTTAGTTTCTTCAATGGTTGTGCCATAACTCTAAAAAAACCTTAACACACGCATATACATACATACATACATACATACATACATATACATACATACATATACATACATACATACATACATAAACATATATACATACAGCTTTGAAAATTGCGAGTGTGTGTGGATTTCAAATGTACATTACTTATTGTACACAAGCTTTTGTTGAATTTTTGTGATACTAAACTTTGACGATCATTTGTTTACATATATGAACTGTTAAAACCTTTGAAAATGTTCGGGAAAAAACAAATAAGAACACCCACATCGAACGAATGTATGAATAGATGAATAAATGATTAAAATTAACTTGTTTTATAGCTTTACTTCGATGACAAGTGCGTAGAGGACCCTCGTTTTCCTTAGCCAAGTCAAANTACATACATACATAAACATATATACATACAGCTTTGAAAATTGCGAGTGTGTGTGGATTTCAAATGTACATTACTTATTGTACACAAGCTTTTGTTGAATTTTTGTGATGCTAAACTTTGACGATCATTTGTTTACATATATGAACTGTTAAAACCTTTGAAAATGTTCGGGAAAAAACAAATAAGAACACCCACATCGAACGAATGTATGAATAGATGAATAAATGATTAAAATTAACTTGTTTTATAGCTTTACTTCGATGACAAGTGCGTAGAGGACCCTCGTTTTCCTTAGCCAAGTCAAAACAACGGGAAAAAATTCTTTCAACTAAAGAAATGTCTCATGACTGTACTAAAATTTAAGAAAATTCATCGAACATGCAAGTGTGACAGTGGAATGACACGACGGACAAATAGGGTGGGGCGATGTGTTTTGTTCATAAACGCCGAGGTCGAGCGTATCTTGTACTCTGGTGTATGTGTGCGAAGGAAAATGAAAAGTAAAAGAAAAAGCGGGTGAATAAAATATTATCTCGCTTTCTGTGGGTTCCCCCCCCCCCCTTTCTTCCATTTCTACCGTGTTCTTGGTTCAGAAATCGATCAACGGGGTGGGATGGAAAGTCGCAATAAGAATGTCCTCTCAAGCGTTTTTTCAAACAAATGAAGTCGGGGGTCTATTCCGTATTAAAAAATAGCCAAAGTCAACCTAGACTTTTTTACCGATGACAAAATGCGACGTGCGTTAATGGAAAAAAGCTTAACATGGAAGTAAGTTCGACACAAGAAATTTTAGAAAAAATTGAAGCGGGAAATTGAAACAAAAGATTATTGCTCTATGTTGCAGAATTCATGAACTACAGCCAGTGTAGCCTAACTATTACAATGCAACTACATGGTTCACCTGTACTCTGCTTTGTTTACAAAGGTTTTAATCTTCTTTGAAACTTAAAACATGACCTTGCATTACGGCACAAAATTTCTTTCCAAAGGATTTAAAACTTACCAAAAAATGTGATTATTTGCTGCAATAAAAAGAGATTACCTGGCTCAGAGTTTCTGTTGTTACGCAAAACAAAATTAATAATTTAAGCCCCGATACTAATTGTTTTTCGGCGAAACATGTAAGAAACAAACGCCACAATTTTATCTTGGAAAGCAATAACCACCCAGTACTTTGAGGAACATACTAAATAAAAGATACCTTCCTTGTATACTTTAATACAAATAATGAACTAGTCGAAAACTAATTTGTAGATTCAAGGAAGTTGGGCAAACACCACAGATCTTACAAAATGTTACCAGGAACACAGGCAAATGTTCCAAAATACGTAATCAAGTGCATGCTTACAATTACACCTACCAAAATAAAAAAATAAACAATAAAAACTCCCAAGTAACACGAAAAAACCATAACAGCATTAATACCCAACATCATAAAATACTACAACAGGCGCAGTTAACATTTGGAAAATAACCGAGTCACTGTAAGTGAATGCAAACATAAAATTCTAGATATATTACCTAGACTCTCTCTCGTTCCCTTCCTCCAAATAAAGACTTTTCAAAAATTACCAGCCCTTTTCCTTTACGGAAAAGAAAGTTGCATCAAGCTTAGCGATAGCTGGAGGCACCTTTATTTCAGTTTTTGAAATCTCTTTAAAACTAATATCCTAGTAAAAAAACTACAGTTAACTTATAACACAACCAATGCAATTCAATTCAATCCAATCCTCTATTGCATGATATTCAGCAACAAATTCAGACAAAAACTTCAATGGTCAAAACACCTTACTTTCTAAAACTTTCAGTTTGTAACAAACTAGAAATAATAATGAAAATTATGAATTAAACTGAAAAAATTGCCATTCTAAAACGCTGATAACACCTGTAAAATTTACAGGTACTTCTACTACGTTATTTATTGGTGAAATTACTTGTCTTAACCAAACTAACACAGAAGAGTCGAGTTGACAGAGGTTTTCATTAACATCAAAGAGAGCTTTGTAATAGGAAAGTCACACCAAAACCCATTACCATAATAAAATAATCAAAATAATAAAATATGATATATACTTAATTTGAAACTGCAGCATCCAAAGTGCCAAAATATTATTCAATTTTAAGATTTATTTGACCTTCTGGGTCACCTTGTCGCTAAACTGTTCAGTTTAAAAAAGAAAAAACTGCTGCCAAATGTACTAAAATTAAAAGAAAAAGAATCCAGGGCCATTTTCGGGAGAGCCTTATTAAGTAAAAAGCCAGTATGTTTGGATCAAAAAAGCTAGACAACCGAGGCCAAGGCAGATGGCCTGGTATCTCGTTACACAAACTGCTGACGTGGATCATAGGAAATGAAAACTAACTTAATACAGGTAACACCTAAACAATGAGACCAAGGAAATACGTAGTTATTGGCAGAAAAAAACAGGTAGGATGTCATACTTGTAATGGTGTCACAGCGAGTTTAAATGTGTATGTCCGGCATGAAAGGTCTTATAAAAATCAATTTATGTAAATTAAAACAGATGGTGTGGTGCTCAAAAGGCTACGAAAGGTGATCAAAACGTTTTAAAACAAAGGCCTTGTAGAGAATGTGTGGAATTGGTAAAAAGGATGAAGCAAAAACCAAATGCATTTATTCCAATATACAATCAAGTAACCAGAAAATTGTCCTAAAAGTCACCACCCAATTACAAGTCAACTTTAACACCACGTGACATAAAATTCAAATGTTTTTGCAGCACAGCAATAAACCCCCTGGAAGTGATCACTGTTAAGATGAAGACAATGCGCCCCCCAAAATTTGCTATGAAAAATGATAAGAAAAGTAAAGAAAATTGCACCAAGAGGGGACGATTTAAAGCCTATCCATTAACTGCCAAGAAAATCTCTTGTAACTAACTATATTCTAAGACGTTTGATATATAAACACAAAAAAGGGCCGACAGGTGTGATAGATTTCAGACAAGAACTGATGCTCCTTTCCTGCAGCTGTATGTATAACAGCACAAAATAAAGGAGATTAACAATAATCAAATTGACTAACAGGAAATTGTCTTAATAATTGATGCTGATAATAGTAGCCCTTAGAAAAACAAAGGCATTGAACTGTATGGTCAACAGTGATGTATTGAAAAATTCACTCTGCACCTGAAGATCATGTTTAATCAACTGGCATGCTACACGAAAATAAATTATTCGAGATGAATAACAAACGTAGAGTGCCAGGGTCATAATAATAATACACAGGGGGTGGGGGAATTGAGAGGAAATAAAAACATGACAAGGGATGATTTAATGACGCTTGAGGACAATTGCAGAATAATACACACTTGGCAAAAATGCACAGGGGGTATATTTAAAACTCTTTATCAAGTGAATACAGTGGATATTCCCGTTTGAAATTTGTTGAAATAAAAGGTCTGCGCCAAACGAAAGAAAGAAAGACTACCAAAAAGTGAGTGAAAAAAAGAAAAGGCCAAGGAGGGAAAAAAACCCCAAAAAAACAAAACAATCATTACCAATCCTGTACAGTGTTGTCAATAAACTACTGTTTTGCATCTATATTAATTGTGCCACACTAGCAAATGTTAGGGATGTGCGTATGCATATGTTAGTGCTAGAAAACGTTAAGTACATGAATACTGCAGTACTTGTGCAACAGGATTTCGTTTGCATTTTGTTTCTTGTAAGGCTAAGAATGTCCTTTAATGTTGCCCCACCCGTAGGGTTTGGATAACATTTCCATTCTTGGAATTTACTTATCACCTAACTTGTGTTATTGCAATACGCGAATCTGCGTTCTCGCCTGGATTTCTACAGCGCATTAATGGTCGCCTTTAACGCAGACATTAATATGACGACTATAAGACGATAATAATAACAATGAAAATGCGGTACATGGTATTACTTGTACGATATTTCCCTCCATATTTATATCTACAACAGCAACAGCAACAACAACAACAATAATAATAATAATAATAATTAATAATAACAATAATAATTCATTGCGAATGAAAGCGCGGGAATTTAGTGAAATATGAATATAAAGACAGATCACTACACCGAACATCGCTGTCCTGACATCCTGGTTTTTTGAAGTGTCACCATCGATATATCATATCCTGGTAACAAGGGAGATGTAGAGAAAGTACATGAGATTATTAAACATTATCCCGACCTGAAGAGAGGATTATAGAAATTACTGAAATGTTCACATGTTGAAATACTCGCAATCGTTGTTGCGGCTTTAGGAATTGTGTCAAAGAACTTGGAAAGCTGGACGAGGGAAATTATGTCACTCTATTGGGCACTGCAAGAAATCCACTATAATAATAATAATAATAATAATAATAATAATAATAATAATAATAATCCCTCAGGACAAACAGTGTTAACTTCCATATAGATAAGACCGCTGGGTCTCCTTTGTGCTGTTTATGCAATGAGAAAAGTGGAAATGTTTCACATGTTGTTAGTGAATGTAAGATGCTGCTCAAAGTGAATATACGCGTCGCCACGGCAATGTTACAAGATATTTCCACTGGAGACTATGTCGAAAGTTTGGCCTCGATACAGTAGATAAATGGTATAAACACATGCCTGAAGGTGCATCTGAAAATGAAGTGTCCAAGATCTTGTGGGGTTTTACCATCCAGTGTGACAGGCATATCGAAGCAAGAAGGCCTGATATTGTAGTGATAGATAAAATCACACGGGAGGTGAAAATAATTGATGTAGCAATACCGAGAGATGTGCGGGTAAATGAAAAAGAAAGAGAAAAGATCGAAAAGTACAGAATGTTGAAGGATGAAATAGCAAGATTATGGGACATGAAACAAGTGACTGTGATTCCGATTGTGGTAGGAGCGTTGGGTGCTGTCAGTAAAAGCTTTGAAAAATTTGTGAGAGATATAGGGATCTACATGAAAATTGAACACGCACAAAAACAGTTTTGTTAGGAACAGCGCAGATATTAAGGGTTGTACTTGNATAATAATAATCCCTCAGGACAAACAGTGTTAACTTCCATATAGATAAGACCGCTGGGTCTCCTTTGTGCTGTTTATGCAATGAGAAAAGTGGAAATGTTTCACATGTTGTTAGTGAATGTAAGATGCTGGTCAAAGTGAATATACGCGTCGCCACGGCAATGTTACAAGATATTTCCACTGGAGACTATGTCGAAAGTTCGGCCTCGATACAGTAGATAAATGGTATAAACACATGCCTGAAGGTGCATCTGAAAATGAAGTGTCCAAGATCTTGTGGGGTTTTACCATCCAGTGTGACAGGCATATCGAAGCAAGAAGGCCTGATATTGTAGTGATAGATAAAATCACACGGGAGGTGAAAATAATTGATGTAGCAATACCGAGAGATGTGCGGGTAAATGAAAAAGAAAGAGAAAAGATCGAAAAGTACAGAATGTTGAAGGATGAAATAGCAAGATTATGGGACATGAAACAAGTGACTGTGATTCCGATTGTGGTAGGAGCGTTGGGTGCTGTCAGTAAAAGCTTTGAAAAATTTGTGAGAGATATAGGGATCTACATGAAAATTGAACACGCACAAAAACAGTTTTGTTAGGAACAGCGCAGATATTAAGGGTTGTACTTGACTGCTAAGATGGCAGGTAGCTATCTGGGGTCACACCAATAACAACCGAAGCAAATGAGAACTAAAGCTTTGTGAGAAAACATATCAAATATAATAATAATGACATGCGAATTCTAACCTATAAAGTTTTGGAGCATTTAAGGCTAGATATTTAATACAAGAAAAGGAAGGACGTTCCTGCAAAATTATAGATGTTTCGTGCTTATTTGACACAACACAAGAGTAGATGAAAAGGAAATGGAGAAAACTGAACAATACTTTACGATTAAATAAGTGGGGTAACTAATATGTTAGGTTAAACCAATCTTTGCTAACAGCAATTTCGTTTCATTTCAATAACAATAAACATTACATTAAACTAAAATTGAATTTGGCACGAGTTGGACTAATACCAGTTATGTTTTATTACTTAGGCCTCGAAGCACTACATTAAACATGCCGGGAATTCTTCTCAAATACAACAAGAGATGTGGTAGAAAGCTTGACAGTTGATTATGGCAAAAACTGTAAGAAACGTATTGCATGGTTAATCCTTAGTGGGCTTATCCGTCACTTCCATATCCAAATGGTTCGGTGTACACTTAATTTTCCGGAAAACAAATTTATTGGTCCTGGTAAGGTAGATATTAAATAAGAACAGAAGCCAGGATATATATAAAAATAAACCCCTATGCAATGCCCTCGAATTTAAAACAACATACTACAGTACTGATCAGGCAAACAATATGGGCGACTTTGTGGAATGAACGTATTCTTAACAATAAATCACAGCAACAACAGAAATTTCTTTTTCGAAGATCATAAATAAATTGGATTGTATGAAGATTCTATCTGTTAGAAAAATGAGAAAAATAAGTCAAAGCTGATGTTTACTTGGAGTCTCCTTTTACAAGGTGAGTGCCAATTTCTCACTACCCATTGCGCGGAAGTGCGAAATGGTAGTGGCGCTTTGGCTTGACTGCAACATCAAACTACTCAAAATCGACAATTGCGGGAAAAATTCGGTTACATTTGCAAATAGCTTTATGATACTTTCCATTCATATTACCCAATAATCATCACCAATACAAATGCGACCTTTACTATTTAATGTCTGCAACTTATCGTGTTAGGAGGGGTGGGAAGACCGTACTCAACTGCTTTACGTAAAACACATCCTCCCTAAAATCAAAACACGACCGACCCATTTTAATTGATTCCTCAGTTTAACTGTCCAATCCTAAAGATTCAAAACGCCCTTTTGCTATATAATCCCAGGGCAAACAGTATCGTGTATAATTTAACACAGTATAAAGCCACAATTTAAGCTATTCGTGGTAAATCACTTGCAATGCACTCAAAATAACCAGATTTTCTAAATATCTCATTGTAATGGCCTGATATGACATAACGTATAAAACAAAATGCGCGCGATAATCGAGGAAATTTAATAAAGGGGATGGGGAGAGATGCAATCTGCCTAACTTACGTAATCTTAAACAACAGTTAGTTTATTCGGGTAATAGCAGCATTATATCACACCGCTGCTAATGACTTAAATATGACGACAGAAATAGCGTTTAGGCAATCACTTCTACGCATATAATTATATTTAAAAATTACAAGTTATACAAAAATTGCAAACAAACTGTGAAAGTAAAATTTTAATGGTGGTGTTATTTACATACATCTAATACCCGAACATTTCTAAAAGACTTAACTGGCGACGAGGTTAATATGAGCAAAATGGTGAAAAGAGAATGGACCACGTCCAAATAACACTCATAAAAATACCTTTCTAAACGTACAAATTCTCCTGTGACACAGTGCATAAAATTTTAAGTTATTTATACAACAAAGGAACGCAATTTTTAAATGTGTGGATGGCTGGCAGAAAGATGGATCATTTCAGGGGGGAAAATCGAAACCCTATCGCCTACTGTAGCTCAGTGTACTTTACAATAACAAAAATGGTGCTTTAAATACCTCCACACAGCTGAGATTTTGGAATTTAACTAGCTTGATCGGTGTTGTACATGATACTAAATCCCTACCAATAGTAAACGAGTAATAACCCTTTACCCCCTGTTGAGTTTTTATAGCAAAGTATACAATGAAGCCATTACTAGAAAGTGCGTTTGCGCTAGATAAAGCCCTTTCTGGGCAAGTAAACATCGTAAACGTTCGTGTCATGTATGGTGGGCATTGAAGGCTTACAATGCGTTAAGTATCAATTTATTGTTTCCCCTTGCTTAAGCCATCTGATCTAAAGTGTTTGCTATCCTGTTAGGGGAAAAGCATTTTCAATAACAAGCAGTAGAACCAACGCCAGGCTCTTCGTTAAAAAAGACACCGTGAAATATGACAAATAAAATTTCCACAAGTACCCTATGTCACAAACAGTATGCAAGGTGTACAGACACATAACTAAAAATCTGTATTGCCTCTGCAGTAATGTATGACGACTTAAGTCTTACAACTTACGGGGCAAAAATCTGCAAACAATGTTTTACTGTCCGTTTAAACAAAATTTTAAGAATGATGCTCGGAGACCTGTTCAAATAGAGCTTTGTGTACGCAAATAACTTTGTAAGGAAAACAGCAGTTTAAAATTTATTACACATATAACTCACATTTATTAAAAATAAAAAAAAATTTCTGAATAAAGCAAACGAGAGGTTCTTCATTCCAATTTTTTTGTTGGATCTTACTGTCATTAAAATCTCACTTCCCTCACTCCATTGGCTAACGCTAAGCATCTGGCGTTTCTTTATTTGTGTTGGCCAAGATTCTTTTATAAACTAAAAACCTGTACAATATTTGAATTACATAAATCAAATATTCAAATTCATGGCAAAGTAAACACATAAACTCAACATGAATGTAGGTGGTTTCTATTTATAACTTTGCCCGCTGTTCAACACAAAAAAATCGAAAGAATATACTGACAAGTAAATAACCTCGTCAGGTCTGATTTATACCGTTTCGACAAATATTGAAATAATTCTGCTGGAAAACGGGTTTATATGAAGGCTTCCATCAAATCTAGGAATTAAGGAACAAAAGCTACCTAATACCCATGAAAAGTGTTCTTTGACACAGGTGTCAGTTATGTAACAAAAAATGCTTACAGCTAAAGTTCAACAAGTAGGTTTTAAACAGACGCCACCTGCTTCACAAGCGCGCATCGGACAACTTTTGGAAATTCATAATTGATCAAATACGCAGCACAGGAGCTTATCTTTACATTTTTATTAGCCCTAACGAAAAGCCCAGAAAAAGGAAGTGGAGGTCCAGTACAAATCCACTAACGTGAGACCACGAGTAGTAACAACTGAAAGAACATAGACATTTGGTTATTCGTTCAAAACGCCTTCTTTGCTCTAGTCTCACTGTTCTTGTTCGGCTTACATTTCAGAAAGAACCAAGAATGTCTAACTCAGGCATTTTATATGGAAGTTGTATGCAACTGGTAACCGGTTACTTGCGTAACGGGTCGTCGTTATGCAGGATAATAGACTGGACCTCCTGGTAACGTAACTACAATTCTACCCATTACTCTCAAACCCAAATCTTTTTTTCATGATTAAAGAAAACTGTTTTAACTGCCACTTTAATTTTATGTAGCTCAAGTGAAGAAAATTTAACAGGGGTTGGCCGACCCACGAAATGTGGTCGGCCAACCCCTCGGTTGACAAATGCCAATACATTTCCCTGTACGTTTACCAAGTGACCAAAACAAAGCAACATTGACCCTCACAAAATTGACAAACACACGCATCAAATTTCCGTTCGTATCATGAATCGTGTCAATGGTGTCCTCTTCTAAAGCTTAAAAACGACATAAACGCAAATGATACAAGAACCACACACAAATATCTATTTATACAGCAAGCGTAACAAAACCATTGAACTAAATTACGTCGAAAAAAAGACGGGAGGAAGTATCCACCAATAATGTAACTGGCGAATAACAAACGGGGCTCTAACTGCGCCTTAAAAATGCGTGTTCACGCCAAAAACCCTTTCTACGGAACAAAACGTTGCACAAAGTAACGGGCGCTATTTTAGTTGACGTTCTCTAGAAGCAGTGGCCATTCTATTTAAAAACGTGTCTAAATAAGAGCCAGAAATCTACTAATACCAAAACAATATAAACAGTTTACTAACAGAATTATAATTATTTACAGGCTATACACATTGTCTTTCCGGTATCCCATGTATTAAAATCTGTACTTCCAGCTGAACATGACCAACGCATCAAAAAATGACACTTAATCTGCGCCGAGAAGGACCTAGAAAAAACCCCAACAACAATGAGTGGTTTTACCTTTAGATAATGATTATCGTAGGTTTACGTTTGTTTGTAAATTTCACTGGTTTTTAAAAACGTGGTTTGGCGGTATAACTATTGCACCATACAAAAATGTTCATGAGAAGTAATGAAATGTCAGAGAGAGAGCCACAAGATGTATGAAAAATATGACCACGCGTCACTGACATTTAAAATGAAGCTGCGTTGTCATCCACAAGAAAAAACCAACCAAAACAAACAAAATCGTTAGTGTAGTGGTTAAATGACATGATTAATAATGCTAAAAATACGTATTTGTGCAAGTAAGAAAAAACATCACATATAACAAATAACACTGACCGAAGGCATATAAAATTTGTCATTTGTTAGGTATGCGACGAGTATGAAGGGACTCTGGGTGTTCTCGTTAAGCAGGAAAGCAGAAAACTGGTGAACGAATAACTTGATGTAGAACATTAAAAACTAATGTAAACCGAGAGAAGGGAGACGCAGTAACCACGGGAAGTTAAAGCTTTAAGTCTGTGGAGAGGCACGGTTGTCAATACCTTTCCTGCCAATAACACCTGCGGTGGTGGAAAATTGTATATTCCACTTATATTTTAACTTGCTTGCATTATCCATGAAGCGTCGACTATAAAGTTCCAAGTGATTTTGTGAAATCGACAACGACTGGGGTCGAGTTTCATGCATAGCGTACTTTACTACAGGCCAGGCCTACGGGGCTCCTGGAGGCGAAGATATATTTTCAAGTTTCCATCTGCTCTTAAATATTTTATGTAAGAAATTGTTATGAAAACAAAATTAAATAATAAACTCAGAATAATTACTTAATACAAATTACTTAATACAAAAGAGTAATAATAATTGGTTAGTCAAAGTATGAATTTTACAAGTCCGTCATATATAACATCAGCCTGAACGGAATAGGCACAGCTCAATATTTCTGGTAAAAATCAGCAGTTAAAACCTTTAGTGTCATAGGTAATGGGGAGAAAATACTGTTTAACAACGTGTGATGGTAATTACGACAAAAATTCAAGGGAAAACTTCTCGTTTGCAAAGAAATTGAGAAGAACGATCAAGGTGGCCGAATGTAATACCAAGGGATAACATACCAGACAAGGAAAATACTGTTGCTTTTTAATGACACTTCTGACTTCTTAAAAAATCATTGAATTTTGGAATATTGTAAATGTTAACAGTTAACAGTCTATATTCCGGAGTACGAATGCATGACCCTCGAAAAGCTGTGGTGAAATCTTCATAAGGTGCTAATTTTGAAAAATTGCTTGAAGTCCGTAACATGGGGGGGGGGGGGGGTGTGGGTTTAAAAGGGGGAAAAA
>RDPX01000347.1:392300-480042 GCA_003991215.1 Morbakka virulenta
ACAGACATAGCTTTCGTAGACTTCCCCCTTATCAGTACTTTACTGTAATGACTGGTCACTATTTTGGGGAATTGGAGTTTCATCATATGATTAGATAGATGTAAGGAGAGCTGCTGATAGTGTAAGAATGTACTTTTGCTTCTGAGAAAAACTGGCCTCATGTTGTACACCCTGGAATCCAGTTTCCAGTCCAGATGTTATTATTTAGGAGTCCATGTGAAAAGTACAAGTACTAAATACGATTTTGGTTTGTTTGTCGAGTCGAATGCCCAGCTTAACATATCGTGAATCAAAACCTTTTCTTGACGAAATTCTGAGGACTAATCTTCCATCATCAGGCAAGAACAAGGCGTACATTGGGTACCTACTTCGTGAGAAAAATAAATAAAAACATACTAGAACGGGAAATACGTGTACGTTTAATGTACAGGTAAGCGATGGAAAATATCTCCCTTGACGTCTGTGCCCTAAAGCCGGTTCTTTATTCAGAACGTTCGTTCCTTGGTCCAAAAGAAAGTAGAAAGCAAAAAGTAAAACTTTGCCCATAATTTTTGTACTACTGAGAAGATAGTAGGAATTCGAATTGTATCCCCGATCTCGGGAGCCTCAGTTGATACTAGTATCAATTGCCAGAAAAATACAAAATAACCCCTATTTACAACTGACATTGATTAATAGCTCTATTTTGAAAAATTAGTTTGTCTATAATATTTTTCTTTAGTACATCACAATTTTGGTAGTGTGCATCTAACTCTTTTCAACATTGTATTAGTTCATACTGACATGATGTAAAGTATTTCCCTTCTTTAATTGATCGTTTTAAGATAAAGGATTTTTATTTTGCAAGAAATTATCGGTTTGTTGTAAAGCTTCATCATTCTGTGTAAGAACCAAATCTTTGTCGCCCGAAGATTTGATCGGTTCGCCAACCCAATGTGGCACTTCATTGTCTCCACCCCTTACCATCTTGTGTTTCTCTCGCCACTTGACTCATCGGCGGTGATCTTCTTCATGTCCTTTAAGTCAAGGACAGCAATCGATTGTCGATAAACAAAAAACTCTAAAACCGACAGCAACTATTAGTTATAAGTGCTGTTAGTGAATACGTAGGCTTCATCCTCTAGTAGTGATGTGGGGTGTTGTCGGCTCAAAAATCGGGCCTAAAAATCAGAATCATATAACAGAAGAGCGCCTTGCAGATGGTTGTATGCGAAACTGACAAAGTAGCACCTCCAAACAACCCTCCCTGCTAGTAAGCCACGTACAAGAAACAATAAGTATATAGCTCGTGCAATCTCCATTACATCTGGTTGATAGATGAGAAGGTTTAGGTATTTCACACAAAACTCTACTATTTTTCTGGAGAAAATAGTATGGCACTGTACAGGGCTTGTAAGATTCAATTCAAAATATCACATTTCAGAAAACAACAAAAAAGATACAGTGCAGAAAAAAATGAATAATACACGCATGGGAAAAAACCACACACAATTACAAGGAAGAACAGAAATAACGGTAAAAGATGAAACCAAGCCTTCTTATATCTATACAAGTTGTACATGGCAACACCCACCCACCCACCCACCCAGAAATTCAAGGTCTTTGCTTCGTAGATTCATAAACACTCAAACATACAAGCTAGTAAGCTATAATTTAATGCAGGGCATGTCTTTCCCCCTGGATTTATAACATTAAAAACCCGAAAATATTGTGAACAAATACGATAATTCATACACAAAGGCATACCTTTCAAAAAGTCTGGCCATTGCCCAATTCCCGGCCACGTTTCTTCAGTAGGTGTCCCTAGTAACTGTTGGGTTACAAAAAGTTAATTACATCAATTATTGGATTTTTAAAAATTGAATCATTTGCATAACATTCTGGATGAAAGTCAGTACAATTTACTAATTATCGAATTTTCTGGGAATTGAAAACTGCTTTCGGTGAGGCGGGGGCATTTGCTTTTAAAATGTTCGACATTCACATACAAAAAAAACCAATATTTGCTTTATCTGTATTACGATCGATTTCAAAATGTTTGTGGGTCAATAAAATTTAACCTGGATCATCTTTAGCAGATATTTACTATGTTTAAATTGCTTCACTTCCTCTTTTCCCCTCCATAACATCCGATCCCGTACCCCTCTTTAACATACTTTCACCATACCTTTTATATCTGTTAAGGACCCATATTCTTTTTTTGTTTGTTTTTGTTTTTAAACCTTATTGCGCCAAACATTCACATTCACAAACTCGATAAAATCTTCCCTCTTTTTTCTCCACGTGTCAGAACCATCTGCATCATACTTTCTGACAAATGGGCCGAATTCCAATTCCTTTCAGTCATTACCAACGATCAATGATGCATCCTTAGCTCAGCAGAGTCCACTTTGCTCCCATATTTTTATGAGGTGTTGTTTTCACTCCACAAGAAATTGCTGATCGCAATTTATGCACCTTTCCATCTATTTTCACCGGTTATTTCGTTGCAGAATAGCCCAGTAACCTGTAGTAAGCGATTACATATAGCCTGTATTCAACATTTTTAAAATTGTAATACATGTTACTTCCAAGTCCATAATTACAGTAAACAATAGGGACCTGAGGGTTGCATCGGGATGAAGATCCAATTCCACATTGGTTGGTTTCGTTTTTCTGGTTACACAGTACGCGTAGCTTCAATCAAACCCTTTTTTCTTTTCCAGAACTTTTTTAAAGAACATATGACAGAGTACATATGAAACCAGAACAGAAAATGGGTTGCACATGTTGCACGAGCATCTAACGACACTTGACAAAAAGGCTCAAGTTCGTCGACGAGAAATAAACGAGAAGAAGCAACTGTGATAAGACAATGCTGGAAAATGCGATAGTGCAAGAAGTAAAAAAGGGAAAGACGTGAGAGACATTTCTGCGGGAATGCAGTTTGTCAAACTGACTTGTATGTTAGTCAGTGCTCTAGAGTCCCGTAAGGGCTATTGGGATAAGAACTTATGTTATGTTATGTATGTATGTATGTATGTATGTATGTATGTATGTATGTATGTATGTATGTATGTATGTATGTATGTATGTATGTATGTATGTATGTATGTATGTATGTATGTATGTATGTATGTCTGCATGTCTGTATGTATGTATGTATGTATGTATGTNAGAAATAAACGAGAAGAGGCAACTGTGATAAGACAATGCTGGAAAATGCGATAGTGCAAGAAGTAAAAAAGGGAAAGACGTGAGAGACATTTCTGCGGGAATGCAGTTTGTCAAACTGACTTGTATGTTAGTCAGTGCTCTAGAGTCCCGTAAGGGCTATTGGGATAAGAACTTATGTTATGTTATGTATGTATGTATGTATGTATGTATGTATGTATGTATGTATGTATGTACGTACGTATGTATGTATGTTTGTATGTATGTATGTATGTCTGCATGTCTGTCCGTACGTATGTATGAACGTATATGTTACATATAAGTATATATCAGGTGTTCTATGATCATTTGCATGTAATAGCTAAATGTCATACAAGCACAGAGACCGTTAAAAAGCAGTCACAAATGCAGATTAGGAGTTAACAGACCAAAATTGTTTTCGCTCACATCAGAGGTCACTAAAGGAAATAAAAACCAATACACACGCAATCAAAAATAGAAGGAATTAAAATATTACGCGTTGCAAGTAAACCAGATACCTTACCAGTATAGCATGCACACAAATAGATCTTCAGATACATATTACAAATATTTCAAGCGTGACATCATCAAAAAGATTGAGAAACTTTACATGGCAAGAAACTCAGCCCCCCCTCCCCCCACCCCTCTACTCCAACCTCTATTAAAACGCTCTGCTCGGTAGAAATACGCACTGTAGTGGCAACGTGTGGCTGTAAGAGCGAAATCATACACCACAGGGCTTTCGATTGAAGTCAAATCAAATCAAATTTTGGTCCTCAAACAAACATTTAGTGGCGTCATACCGACTGATATTCTTCTTCGATATGTAAAACAGTTTGCCGCTACCCTCACTCTATCTCACGTCTCATTTTCAACATTTGAAATAACACCCCATTTCCTAGGCTTTATACTGAAATCCATCGTGCTTTTTAATAAGGTTTTAGCCTGGTTATATTTAGTGTCAAGATCACAAACTGTGATCTGTGTGAAATGCACAGTTAACTATTAGGACCAAGTGGCAAAACCTATAATGTCATGTAATTTATATAAACTAAAAGTAAAACTATGTGAAGTACTAATACTAACCTTAAAAATTAAGATCAATTCATTTTCTGCTGTAGACCCTGGGAACATTGGTCTGCCACTTATCATTTCAAAGAATATACATCCAACTCCCCTACAAATAAGAGAAATCTGATTTAATGATTTTCCAGACAGAAGGCCTACTTTCAAATCTCAAATACCTTTTAATAGTTTTGGCAACGCCCACCATTATATTTGAATACTAAAGATTACGAATTGTCGTCTCCTCTATATTAATACATCATTATCTGGCACCTAATAGTAAGTTGTAAAAGGCTGAGCAGCCAACAGTGTTGTACCACCGGAGAAGCCATAATCTCAAGCAATGTTCTACTGTGATAAAATATCTAAAATAAATACTAGGATTATTAGGAAAAGCCTGCTCTGGTAACGAATTGATATGTTTCTTTTGCTTCAGCGATATGCTCTAACGACAGGTAGCTATTAAGCTCTTGCCAACATATCAGTTTCAAACGTAATACGTCTTCTAGAATGATGAATAGAAGTTGGATTACTTCCAACATCGGATTAGTGCAGATCCACTTTGTAATGTAATAATGGAAGAAAGGGTATGGTCTTTTTAGCAGAGTCTACGAAAACAAAAACAAGATTCCATAAAATATGAAGGTATTTGGCTAAAAGCAAAAACTTGATATTGTTTAACGAGTTAAGTGCTGGTAGTTCTTACAAATGAGATTGCCAATTTAGGGCTCAGCTTCTACTAAGGTTGGGGTAAAATCATCTTAAGGTGAGAAACATGCACCCGCCCTTCAAGATGGCCTATATGGTAATTCTAAAAAAGAAATGGGCGAAAAGTAGCAGTGTATTCGCTAAAACTTTGCTCAATTTTAAAACTCTTTAGTCTAAATGAACGAGTGAATAAGTGGCCAGAAAAAGTGTGGAAGGATAAAAATGCAAGATACCTTGAAACCAAAATACTCCTTTCTACATCACAAACCCAGCTATTTGTCTTACATTTAGATTAATTTGCTTCTATTCTCAGTAGTATCTTCTTTACAAATGTGGGGAGATTGAATGAGAAACAACTCAAGAACGTTAAAATAAACGAAATCAATCAACCGAGAAATATGAAGTGCAAATGCCAAAGAAATTCAGTAAAATTTGACTACTTGGCCGTCTAATAATTAGATCTAAGCTAACTGAAATTGGAGGTGGTAGTTTCGAACAGCTGGAACTGGTAGTAGTAGTTCTATCCAGGCTCATGTTCAAAGTGGATACTGGCACGAGTAGTTTTATGTGAGTTCAGTATTTCATTACATGGCAGTCCTGGACCATTAAAACTAAATGTAAGTTCCTTTTTTTTCGAGTATTTGACCAAATATAATGGTTATCATGGTAAACCCTTTACCTATTCCTCAGTTGTTTGCCTTTCCAAGCTCTAACCAAACAATTCTATGGCTCCTCTTTTCTAGTTTTACTAACTGGGGCTCCCCAATCTTGGACCAATTATCCCGTTTTCCCAAGTCATCGCATAATACATACTTACTTACTTACTTGCCAGCCCCATCACACCTCTTGACAGGTGAACTCCATCAAGCATGGTCCTGGTCTTCCTGAGCAGCTACATTGAGTGTTCGTCCAGCAATTGCCAGATCTTCCTTGATGTTTGTAATCAAAGCTCTCCTTCGTCGGCCTCTTCGTCTCTTGCCCAAGGGCTTCCAGCTCCACCAAAGCCAAGAAATTCGCATCCAATCCAAACGCAGAAGATGCCCTAACCATTGGTGTCCACGTTTCTTTATCAAACAAGGGATCAGGTGTGTTTTTGGCATGCCTCCGGATATCCTGGTTTGATATCTAGTGATACCATCTGACACCGTATGCAAGCATGGTGTAAAGTACCCAGCCTTTTCTCTTGGGCAATTGTCATCGGCCAATATTTGGACCCATAAAGGAGAACAGAAATCACACAGCTGTTATAAAACTTCATTTTGGTAGTAAGGCTGATGATGTTACTTTTCTAAACTTTCTTCAGGGACCAGAATGCTCTTCCTACTTTTGCAACTCTTGCATTGTGCTCTTGAATGATCTTTCCATCTGAAGATTTTTCACCTCCGTGATAGACAAATGACCGATGCTACCCCACATCCATAATTTTAGATTTGTTCACACTGATGTTTAATCCTATAGCTGACCCATTAACACCAACAGTATCAGTTTTAACCAGCAACACGGTGTTGTTGGTAGGTCCAGTTACATTCCTTTGACCTCCTAAAACCAAAGCAATGTCATCAGCGTAATCATGATCTTCTAAGATGAATCTTCTATTCAGCTGAATGCTCAACTCTACATCATCAACACTCATGACGCATGACCCAGTCAATTGCAATGCAGAACAACAAAGTAGCAAGGGTGCAACATTGTTGAACACCACTAAGGACCTCAAACTACTCACTGAGGTTTCCCTCTGGGTTGGTAAAAAGTATTAAAAGAATAAGTTGGAAAAGTGAAAAATATGTTTGCACCGAAATGGATGGGAACCCGTGCCTATGGCCAACATGATCACATGCTCTACCACTTGAGCTATCGGCGCCCTGTCCTTCAATGGGTCATTTGTGCAATCATATCTTCCGCTTAAGTGCGCTGTTCTTTCCCAAAATCCCTGACATTTGGAATTTACATCCCAATCACGCATATAGGGTAGAGCCCAACTTTACTCCCAAGGTCAGATCAGCTAACTTCAACAAATATTTATTTAATTTTCCATTATTTTTGTAAAATATTTATAAACCCGACTGTGTAGTACTTCAAATCTATTAAATAGACCCAGGAGGCTTTTCATTTAATTTGCTGAAAAATATTAGCAATAGCTTTAAGAGTGTGCATGACAGAGCACTTTTAAAAATTTCATATTGCCAGCGGAGTCCTGTAGGTTCCGGTTCACTCTACCGCCTCCGCTATCGGGGGTTCTCCTTCACCATATCATTTTTTGCAATCAGATCTTTCTCATAAGCGTGCCATTCTTTGACCAAATCCCTATCGTTGGGCATCATATCCAAATCACCCATGTAGGGCTGAGCCTCCCTGAGAACGAGGACTTCTCTTTAAGGGTCAGAGTGACATACAAAGACGGCAAGGAAATTGTAAAAGCAATAAAGTATACATCCACATAGAATATAGATCTATATTATATCATTTTCACAAAGAATATAGTCTTCTGAAAGTATTAGTATGTGTGATTGATAAAAACTACTGATATAAAATTTAGAAATATTAAGCATATTCCTCTTCATCGTGAGCAATTTTTTAACTGGATCACAATATATGACTGAGCAAAACTTTGTAAATTAGTTGGGTTTTTTAATGCATTTGTACCAGAGATCAACCCATAAACAAATTATTGTTTGATACCATAAAACAATTCCGGGCTTTCTGTGATTCAAATTTTAACCTCAATCTTAAAAAATGAATTAACGAATCAAGGTGGGTTCTATTTATAGTTGTATTTAAAAATAACCCAAGATGGGTTTTTTTCAGAAGTACATTAACGACCAGTCTTTCATGAATACGCTTAAGGTAAAACTGAAATAGCTGAGGCAGTAACTGTACAGTAAGAACAAATTAATAAAAAGCGCAAATTTTAACATAGAACCGTTGAACGATTATCCCCCTTTGCTCACCCACGCATCGGGCAAAAAATTAGTAATTTCTTAAAGTACAATTGCCACACCCACGAATTTTTCACTTTCCGTCTTTGGAAATATACAGCAAAGACACCGTTGTCGCGGTAACTTATGGAATCATTAAACACAAAATCCGCAGCTATGGGGACAAGTTTCTGTATTAATCAAAATACATTTTGTATTTGGTAAAAGTTGTTCCGCACGAGAATTAATATTCATAATTAATTCTTTTACTGAGCCGGAGACACAAATCCTAACAGTTCTTGACGTTGCATGAATCCATAGAATAGCAATCAACAGTCGAAGGGGCATCAAATTTCTTCCTATGATTTTAACATGATTTTAACTCCTCCGAGTTAATGTTGTTCCAATTTGTTTGGACTCAGTACGGTAACAAAATTCTTGTTACCTCAGCATTTCAAATTAAGATCTGTCATAGGAATGTTTTCAAAAAAGTGTCCCATACGTTTGAAGAAACTAAGCAAAATTACGCCAATAACGAAAAAAGAGCCCCCTTTTTAATTCTAATATTTAAGTATTTCTAGTCAACGACAGTTTTTCAAAACATATAGGCATCGTTTCTTGGGGGTCCAGTGATCACCAGGTTTCATTAATATTCACCTAATAGTGCAAATAACTTTAAAGCTAGTCCACCTCCCTCCCCCTGTCCCATAACACTAAGAGTTCTTTTTCAGATAGTCAGGCTGTACGAAAAATACGATACTAGTATTTATAGTTACTGAGTTACATAATATTTTGCTTTAAACCAGTTCACCCTTCCCTCTTTATTCAATAAAACGGGTGCAACACTAACGTCGACTCAATTCTCCTTTAAAATTCTTCTAACATACTGAATGAGGATTGCCTTTTAAATGAATTGGATAGTAAAATAATGAAATGGACACCTACGCAGTGACAAAACGGCGAGCCACAACGATAGCATCAAGCAAAACGTAGTATAGAAAAGTATACTTTCGCCAGGGCTGATAAATGCGCCTGTCGAAGATGAAAGTCTCAATCTGCTCCCAAATACAATATATTTAATTCCAAAACGCATGTAGTCAGGCTCAAAGGCATCAATGCCAAACTCCTCCGAGTAGAGCTACATGGCAATAACCTTTTTCCCGTGCAACTTTTATGAGCTTAAGTCTGTTTCTTGCTAGGCAGTTGTGAAGGTTGCAGTTTTTACATGCTGTATGATTAATATCATTGCTTCTAAAAGGGTAGCAGTCAGATGAACTGAAAAGAAGCTAAGCAACTCCTGCCAATTGAATTCTCCCCAATTTCCGTAACAACGAAGAGGACGAAACTAAAATGTGTAAACATGGCACATAAGGTAATACGTAAGTGGTACACGTAATACATACCACATGTCGATACTCGCATTGTACTCGGTAGACCCTAATAAAACATCAGGGGGTCGATACCTAAAAAATCGCAAAGAAAAACACGTAATCTTAATTTAAAAGTTGTCAAAATACACACTTCCCAAACAAAAGAATACCAACCCCACCCGTTTGTTGGTCTTTCGCAAATAAGGGTTTCTAACCTAATTTTGCTCCCAGTTTGCATATTTGCACGTATCCCTTTAATTAAGAATGAGAATGGATAAAAAGGATAACGTTCACATAAAAGGGCTTTGAAAAGGCGCCTTCTCTATTTCTGAATGCTTACCCAAACGTTGGGTTATTCAATGACAGGCCAAACAAAACGCTCAGCCTTCAAAGTTTCTTAATATTTCACGGAGGTTTTTAGTACCTATCTTTCCTTAAAGAGTTTATAAGTAGGTTAGTGAACCGGCAGGTACACGACAGAGGATCGTAAAAAACTTCTTAAGGATAAAATATGGTTTAACCATGAACCCAAATCTGTGGAATAAAAAGATATAACAAGATATGCAATATAGATGACGGTGAGAATAAACTCAAAAGAAGCACGTTAATCCATACAGATGTCAGTGCTGTTTACATGATCTAGCTTTACTTAGCTCCCTAAGCCGCCGGAATCTAAATCTGTATTTGTTAAGCATATGTTTGCACTTCTTTTTTCCCAACGTACCACTCGTTGTATTCGCCCTCTACTTTCTAATTCTTGAAATAAAATTCGCACTTGGTCTTTAACGTCCCAAATTCTCCGTAAGCAAAAACAGTGGCAGCTCGTCAGTAAAATCAATGTTTGCCATTGCTCTGGAACCAGGCATAACAAAGATTGTGCCAAAGCGGTCTGGTAGTAGTGGTAGTACAATAGTTCAAGCTTACTTTTTGTACGTTTCAATTACCAGTTTTCAATTGCCCACGCTTCCTAAAACTGCAATACCGATATTGTCTGTATTCCGCACGTATCATGTTCTCCCCAAACTTAATGACCCAAAGGATGATGTGCTTTTAAACGCGTTGTGTACACAATTAATGATTTTCAATCCATAGGCCGATGGTTTTTTTGTTCTACCTAATCGTTATAAATCTTAGATGCCACAATGCTACATCTCAGAACCATCTACTGATCTCTAAACACATACTATTAATGCCACGATCTTCTCGAAGAAATTGCCTACTAACTTGTGCTAATAAATTGTAACAGATTTTGAGAAATTCTTCCCTCATTCACTTGCAGTACCTCTTTTCAGTGTGTCTTTTGCAATTTTACAGTAAATACACGATATCCGACTAACCATTACCTTCTCAAGCTCAAATCTCGCTAAGGATACCTTAGCTCTGTATATTCTTCTAGATCACCGAAGATGATTCGTATATCCACTTTGCTTCCTAACAATATAGATCGATGTGGTTGGTACTGGTACTCATTAAGCCCAGTTCTTAACCCGACCAGTTTATGTCGGGTATAGATTTAGGGATCAAGACTGAGAAAAAGGACTAGTGTTTGGTATAGTCTGTTTGCGACTCATTCTCAATGGTAATAACAATTAATGTAAGTGTTATTAATGTACAAAGGTACGTAAGTGATGAACAGAAAAAAACGAAATTTAATAAATGAATGTTAGCTTGCAACCAGCAACCCCTTTATTAACCCTCATTAATAACAAGGGTCCTTAACAAAACACGTAGATTTCACTGTTTCTTTACACGGTAAATGGTATTGGTACTTGGTTTACGCGGGGCTTAAATACGCTTTAATAGTCTTCCTTACAATGTGATATTTATGTGATATATATGGCTAAGGAATGGCTGTGTTTGTTAGCTACTTTTTCGAGTGATTTTACTTGTTAATCCTATCAGAAATTAAAAACCAAATACGTATGAAAAACAATTTTATTAGTTTTGAACAGACGTTTTGTCAACCACTACTGACATACTTATGAAAATGAGAGGGATCTGCAAATTAAAGCTACGGGTGACAAAAGGTCTGGAAACTAATAAAAATAACAGTAATATATATATATATATATGTGTGTGTGTGTGTGTGTGTGTGTGTGTGTGTGTGTGTGTGTGTGTGTTAATTGGTAAATTATTTGATTATGCTTATTTGTGCCGCTTGACTATAACTTTTTATTACATTAGGGTGGCCAAGCCAGAAACAGTTGTAATGCCTCTGTCACCTCATAGATGTGCTGGTTCTGATCAAAGCATCTCTCTGTTTAGTCTGGTGCCATATGCAGAAAACCGCCCCACAAAAAACTGTTTAGTCATTTATATCCAGCATTGGCAAATAGCCTTGTGTACGTTTGGCAAGAGTAAGGTCATTTCAAGTGTGTTTCTTGTGTCCATATGCAGTAGCATCATTCATGGCCTCTCTTTTTTTTCGCCATTTTGATATCGCGCTCAAATGCATTTCACCTCAATTCTGTAATAACTTTTATTATTTGAACTCGATGGCGTACTTTCTTCCATTGCCATTTATTACTTTGTCAGGGTGGAAACATTTTTGTGCACCGTTATCGATCCTTAGCAACAGCGGCACCTTTCTCCCAATAAAAAACCCACATAAATAACAGCTCCGTGTAAATTATACTACTGTTTGACAGCAAGGCATAAACCACAACAGCTAAAAAACTTTGTATGCACATACAACAATGATAGCATAAGCCAGTGCAGAGGATGAAAAGGTGCGTCTATCTTGAGAGTCCATCTTTACTGGGTAAGTTACGAGAAATAGTTATGTTTTTAATGTACAGGGAAGAAACCATATCTCTAGCTTAAAAGGGGCAGAAAAAGTAGGGCATTTGTGTAAGGAAACCATCTTTCATACGTGGATATATATATATAAAAGCGTCAGATGCGAAGAATGAACAAAATGACGAGCATAAGGTGAAGTGGATGTGTACTGATACTTTTTCAAAAACGAGTTTATACTAACGACCTGTTGTAAGACTTTATATGCAGGGACTGGGACCAAACCTTGCGGTCTGGTTTGGTTGGCTAGGAAATATTCAGTGCATTCTTTATTGGATATTGAAATATGCCACATTTAAGATACTGCGTAGCAAAAAGTGCGGAAGATCTGGGAATTCCAGTAAATTATGTCTTGAAGCCGATCTTAAAGCTTGATATTTGCTGATGGGAACTGCATTTCTTATAAAACATTTATGTATTATCACGACCTACAATTTTACTCACCATTCAAAATTCACCAAGACACAATTTAAAAATACATACTGTACCTACCATAATGTTACTACTTCATTTGAATATGTTTTGGTAGGAACAGACTTGGCTCTCGCAAGACCTACAAAAAACCCAGTAAGTTTTAAAAAGTCTAGCATTCCTTTAAAGTTATCACTATAACAAAAAATTGCATAAAAAATTGCACAACGTTTCCAATGCACAAAACCTATACAATTTAAGTGACCTGTAGTCACTATAATTTCCTTTCAGTAAAAAATAAGTAAATGAAAAAAACTTTTAACTGCCCACAAATGAATGCCAACAAGTCTGGGGAGGGGGGGGGGGCAAAACGTATCTTGAATGCTTGACACTCGCGAATGGCAGCAGCGGCATAAATCAACTTTGAAGGCAACAACAGTGTATGTATGACTGGCAAAAATGGCTGTTTCCTTGTCCCTCTTTCCACCCGAAGATTCATAAAGACGAAGAGTTTCCACCTAAAAACTCTTCTTTATGTGTATTGAGGGTGTCAAAGAAAGCAATATTTGATCATTTTTATGTTGGGCAGTAAACTTAAGTTGTGGATGCAAGTCATCGATCTGCTAATGGAATTCTTCAAGATGGGATCGTTTCATTATTGCAAAAACATCGTCAACAAATCTCTTCCGAAACTTCAGAAGATGTTCTGATGTGGTTAGTACTGATGTTTCAAGAGTTTGCACAAATATACATATCTACAGCTTGCTGGTTCCCCCATCGCAATTCCATCAGTTTGAGTTAAGAACTTGTTATCAAATAAATACCATGTCTTAGTCAATACTCGCTTTATTTATGACTACACCCATTTTCTGCGATTACTTTCACATCAAACAGAATACCAACAACAGCAAAAATGGATTTACTTACGTAGAATTCCGGATTTTTTTTTTCGCTTGCGACAATAAACAAAGTTTCCTTATTTTTGTGCACGCGTGGTCTCAAAAACCGTTGACAATAATAAAAACACCAGTGGTGTGCACGAAAGCAAGTGAAACTTTCAGTTGTATGCCTTATTAAAATTGGTGAATTTCAAGAAATGGCACTGAAATCTGTTTTTCTTTACAGTTCTTATCTATACCTTTAGTATTCTACCGTTCACAGCATAGAAAAGACATGAATGAATGATTTGCAACAATCTGAACAAAATACTGCGCACTTACCAAAATCTGCCAGCTTCAGCTCCCCTTTTTCATTTATCAGTAAATTCTGTGGCTTTAAATCCCTGAGAAAAGGGAAATAAAGAAAACTATTAGCTATGACACAATTAAAACGTCTATGTGTAACTTACAACTCTCCTTCTATCCTGTACGTTCCTAAAAAAACGAATTGTCACTAAGCGCGGGTCGAGCTGAGCTGTTGACTCACAAATTTGAGGTATTCTGTTAGCAATGATATTACACCCTTTTCCTTATCGATAGAAACAACAAAGAAGTCGGCAATTTCGGACCATATACATCGGTAGTATCTCCTCTAGGCCTTCGCAAACAGGAAAACCTTTGTCACTACTGTTACATTTTTTTGGCATGGCGTATACCAAATATTTACTTAAGGCATTGTACATTCTTATGGTGGTGCAGCGCCAGTATAATTATAGTTCTTTGTACATCTTAACTGCTGTATCTGAGGGCTTAATCTGTTTCTTTGTATCACATTGACCATAATCCAGACGTGCTTTGAGCCTTTCACCCTCACAATTCTTACACACGCCCCGGGTTAATCGTTCAGCCGGCATGTCATCAGCTGGTAAAACTTTGCGCTTTTCTTTTCATTATATCGTCTGTATAGCGTCCGGTCTACCCATCACTCAAACAAAAGCCTTTTATTATAGTCTTTTGGGGGGACTAATAACTAATAAAGTTACGACAAACATCTCATATTCTTCATAAACATTGTCAACTTGTTTTGACTGTCTTCTTATCTCTCTTCCCTCTCGGATCTTAAATCCAGGAACCCTTTTTTCTGCTAAAAATCAAAACTGATCAAAGTAGAACAAATAATTGAAATTTTCATGAGTAATTTGCAGCTAAGAACATTTTGCCCACTACAATGGGAAACTGTCCCGTGGATCCGGAAACTCAACACAAATGACAAATATGTAAGCAGAAAACTGACAATGAAATGTTTGGCCCTTATATATAATGAGTCACTCGAGACCGAATGAGATTCTCAAGTGCGCTTATGAAAGTTGTCGTTTGGATATGTTGAAAGTTATATCTGCGTGTTGGGGGTATTTAAGAACTGTTTTATTTATTAGAACTAAATTTTATAAATATCTCTCGTTATACTTCAAGTTATACTTCAGAAAAATATTGTTAAATTAGCATCAAAATTGCTGGCATTGAGATAATTTAGGTTTTGGCTGAGTGAAAAGTTACACTTTCGGTTCTTCCTCTTGTTCTTTTTTCCTTCTTATACTATTATGCAACACAGGTTTGATATTAATACAATCTTTCTTGTGTGTTTCTTTCAAAGCTTCCTTCTGTGATTGTATCCAGCATTCCTAATCGAGCCCTTCCTCTTCTCACCTCCCCCTCACCTTCCCATATTTTTGCATCCAAAAAATATTCATCACAAAATTAGGGGGAAAAGGCGGAAATTTTCTTGGAACCCAAAAACTAGAATCTTGCCCAACGTGTGCACACCACAAGTCTGATTCATGGAGGCATCCCAAAAGAATATGGTATGAAGCCTCCCGTTGGATTCTGCTCTGTCAGGCACCATTTCAGGGTTACTGTCAACAAGCTTAAAGGGCACATTAGTTTCTTTATTTTCATTATTCCTCTTTTTTGTTGTTTTTTTTCCGTTGAAGTTGCATTTCTAGCATACAAGTTAAATCAAATTATATGCTCAATATTCTTATATGCCCGGAATCTCTTATCAAGTGATATCGTAATCAAGATATGGAAAATTTGTTGTCAATGTTCAAAAATTGTTACTGCAAAATGTTAAGGGTCTTAACAACACAGAGTTACACTTGCGTCTCCAAAGTAAACACAAAAATAGGCTGCAGCTGTTGGGTGCTTTTACAATAATCGTAATCTTTATTGTTATCTGGATACGTCTAGCTAAAAAATTCTTTGTCACGATAGCGTCCATTTTTTCTCCTAAAATGCAGCTCCTTGAAAGACTAACCCAGTTAACCTTGCTTAAATAAAAACGGTAAAAACCGCAGTAAATTGTGTCAATAAATTTCCTTACTTAGGCAAAGTAGCCATTTAGTCGAGTCATTTTGAAACAATAATAACGCAGACATTTATCAAGTTTGTTCCCCCCCAAAAAAATAATATTGTAAAGATAATATGTAGCCACACTATGTCAGCCTCTTTTCTATTCCACGGCAATATTATTGTAAAGATAATATGTAGCCACACTATGTCAGCCTCTTTTCTATTCCATGGCAATACTATTGTGTAGATGATATGTGGCCACACTACGTCAACCACTTTTCTATTCTGTGATAATACTATTGTGTAGATGTTATGCAGGCACACTATGTCAGCCTCTTTTCTATTCTATGGCAATATTATTGTAAAGACAATATGTAGCCACACTATGTCAGCCTCTTTTCTATTCCATGGCAATACTATTGTGTAGATGATATGTGGCCACACTATGTCAGCCTCTTTTCTATTCCATGGCAATACTATTGTGTAGATGATATGCAGCCACACTACGTCAACCACTTTTCTATTCTGTGATAATACTATTGTGTAGATGTTATGCAGGGACACTATGTCAGCCTCTTTTCTATTCTATGGCAATATTATTGTAAAGATAATATGTAGCCACACTATGTCAGCCTCTTTTCTATTCCATGGCAATACTATTGTGTAGATGATATGTGGCCACACTACGTCAACCACTTTTCTATTCTGTGATAATACTATTGTGTAGATGTTATGCAGGCACACTATGTCAGCCTCTTTTCTATTCTATGGCAATATTATTGTAAAGACAATATGTAGCCACACTATGTCAGCCTCTTTTCTATTCCATGGCAATACTATTGTGTAGATGATATGTGGCCACACTATGTCAGCCTCTTTTCTATTCCATGGCAATACTATTGTGTAGATGATATGCAGGCACACTATGTCAGCCTCTTTTCTATTCTGTACCAAGTAAAACTGTTAATTATCCTTTTATAGTCATTTTGACGCTATTTTCACAAATCTGACGCCATAACAAACCTAAGAGGAGGAGATAAAAATTTACAATATTTCCAATTCCCCATAAAAAGTCGTTTCCACCTTCTTAACAGATGTAAAGTTTTACACGTATTTCGTCAGGTTTTACGACAGATATTCAAAAATGACTGCTAAGAGCTAAGAAATAACGATAAAGTTAATACGTATATAGATACTGATAGCTTAAAACATGCGCCATATGTCTTGCCAGCTTGGGTGAAAAACAAAATAACTTATGATAAGACAATTTTAATTTGATAAGATCAAAACGAACACAAAATTCAGCAGTCAAAGCAAATAAAAAAAAAAGAAGTGAATTTGAAGCAAATTTTGCCTACCTGTGTAGAATTTTTCTTTTATGACAATAATTAAGACCTCTAAGTAGCTGGAACAGGAACAGCTGCGCAAGAAAAAAAGTGGGCAGTTGCGAAATAAAAGACTTGATTAGACACAACGATAAAGGCAATTTCCAGTGAAAGATCCTGTTCAAAATTAAAATTCCGCTTTACCTTCGATCTATTAAAATATGGGTGGATCCTGAACGGTAAAAACTATAGCTCTTGTTTGGTACCAACACTTAGTGTACTTTGCTTTAAAATTAAAGTTTGTATGGTTCTATTTAAATCTGCTAATTAAAATGACCAATTCCTGCGAAACATAAGCTAGTTTGAAGGTGTCAAGCTATTGGCATCACAGATGACAACAACACAGAAGCATAAAACCCTATTTCCTAAAATCGAGTTAAAGTCTGTGAATTGGGTTTCAGATTGTAAAAAAGGCAATCACGCTTACAAAAAAACAAAACGCACCTCAAAAGGCACAAAACGTTAAAAATGGTAAAAAATTCAGGGTTTTCTTCCCTAAAAATTCTTGGTAGAAATGTGTCTGACTCCCAGCTTGTTCACACACAAACTTAGCCCCATTGCTAGAACACATCCCCCTAACCTTCCCATATTTTTGCATCCAAAAAATATTCATCACAAAATTAGAAAAAAAGGCGGTAATTTTCTTGGAACCCAAATCTGGAATCTTCCCTTAACTTGTGCAGACTACAAGTCTGATCCATGCAGGCATCCCAAAAACAAAACTCACCTCAAAAGACACAAAATGTTAAAAATGGTAAAAAATTCAGGGTTTTCTCCCCTAAAAAACTTGGTAGAAATGTGTCTGGCTCCCAGCTTGTTCACACACACATTTAGCCCCATTGCTAGAACACATCCCCCTTACCTTACCATATTTTTGCATCCAAAAAATAGTCACAAAAAAACTTTAAATTTCTAATAGAAACACAACCTCACGCGTTAACAATGAAATTTCCTGAAATTTTTAACACTTTGCTGGGGGTACACTCAGTTTAAAAAGTAGGCCCACATTATAAAGAAGAAAAATACTGGTTTCAAAGTGGTTTTCATACAAAACATGACGAAACACAATCAACCACTACTAATCTAGTTAAATTCACCACTTACTTTTACATTCGTCATACTTAGGAATCCCCCACATTCATCCATATAACTTTTTAAGTCTTTTTCCTGAAAGAATACAAAAGAAAAAACCCCAATAAGAAACAATGTCAAAAATAGGATCAACTGAAGTTGTCACCGTTTTATAACGACTCCCTAATAATTCATATGTATATAATAATAATAATAATAATAATAATAATAATAATAATAATAATAATAATAATAATAATTATCTCACTCTTGTGGCTACAGTACATGTGCCTGCATTCAACTTTCCTGGCTTGTTGTTGGGCGCTGAATGTGGGTTTTTCACCCATCCATCACTAGATGGTGTGTAACCACTCGATAATAATAATAATGTGAACATTTCTTGGCATCCGGCCAAGAAATTTCACAGTGCCAAAACAAAAGTCCCTCTAAAGGGACCTGTCCGAGCCCCAATCACGGGGGGGTGACATTAAAGCCGAAAAAAATTACTGTAAACATTGCTTACAAATTCTTCTGATCATTTTTGTTGAAAGGAGGAGAAAAAAAGAAACAAGACTGAAAAACCTTAAGTCTATAAGCGTGAGCCTAGCATTTTGTTTATTATATTTTATTACTGAGCAAAGAAGTGTCTATAAAAATAACTGAACATTACTGAGCAAAGGTGTCTATAAAAATAACTGAACATTACTAAGCAAAGAAGTTTCTATAAATATAACTGAACATTACTGAACAAAGAAGTGTCTATAAATATAACTGAACATTACTGAGCAGAGAAGTGTCTATAAAAGTAACTGAACATTACTGAACAAAGAAGTGTCTATAATTATAACTGAACATTACTGAGCAAAGAAGTGTCTATAAATATAACTGAACATTACTGAGCAAAGAAGTGTCTATAAATATAACTGAACATTACTGAGCAAAGAAGTGTCTATAAATATAACTGAACATTACTGAGCAAAGAAGTGTCTATAAATATAACTGAACATTACTGAGCAAAGAAGTGTCTATAAATATAACTGAACATTACTGAGCAGAGAAGTGTCTATAAAAGTAACTGAACATTACTGAGCAAAGAAGTGTCCATAAAAAACTCTGAACTTCATATGGATGGGTGCCCATTAGGTCTACATTCAACTCAGTTTCAGAGTTGACCAAAGTATTGCTCTATTACACAAAGGAGCACGCGCACAGGGCACGCATTAAAGACTAGTCTATTATTATGTAAATTGTCTATAACGAAAAGAGAAATCGTCCAAGAACAAGAACAGGGAAAATACAAAGATGTAGAAGCGGAAATACTTGCTCGCGCTTAATAGTTCCGGATAAAGACGCGTCTTCCCATTTCCAGGAAGTGATACATGAATTGTCTATATTTTAACACGATGTTCAACGAATCCATCTGAATACTACTTTAATACTACCATAAACATCGCTCAAATATTCTTGCTATTGTTTCGGTTAAAAGCTTCAATCTGACCAAAAGGAATTACCTTTATATTGCTTCTTAGTGACTTTATAAAATTGTGTTACATTTGAAGCAATCTGACATGGTTCCAGCCTGCAATTATAGCTTTCACGCTAAATGTACGGGCTACATTTTCCTCAATACGATATAATATAAGGAAGCAGCCCCATGTTATCATTACTAAGAAATATGAAAAAGCACTTATTAATTTATATTTAATCACGGATTTCTGAAGTTGACTGCGAAGACTAAAGTGCAAAGTTCTTTTTACAGGGGCAAACCTTCCGGCATATACCCTTACAGGTACCGCTATCACTGAAACATGGAGTTCATAAAAAAACTGCAGACCCTCTAAATCTAAACCCTTGCCTTTCTTTAAAGCATTCTCTGTGACCCCATACGCCGATGCTCTCAGGTTTGTAAACAAGTTTATACTACAACAGTGTTTCTGGCATTTTTTGTAAACAAAGTAACATCGATCCAGCGTTTCTGCCAGGCTTGTACAACAACATCACATGACTTCATATCAACACAACATACCCGGCTTCAAAGAATTAGAAAAGTATACACGACTTCGTGACACAACTTCATAATAACTTCATAGCATACACGACTTCATAACAGCAAAACAACATAACAACAACTTCATAACAACTTCATAACATACATGACTTCATAACAGCAAAACCACAAAACGACTTCGTAACAACTTTATAACAACTTCATAACAGGAAAACAACAAACATAACTTCGTAACAACTTTATCACGACTTCATAACAGTAAAACAACATTCACGACTTCGTAACAACAACTGCATAACAACTTCATAAAATACACGGCTTCATAGCAGCACAACATAAAATGACTTCATAACCATCTTCTTTTTTGGTGTTCTGCATACTTCATTTTCCACTTACTTTTCTCTATAGTCCAAAACCTTCCCTTAAAATTCTTAATATTTTATTTCAAAAATCATGCTAGCGGGTATTAAAAGTCTAAAGTCTTTCAAAAGATTTACGCCCTTTAAAATTCGTTAAGTCTACGGATAAAGTCCTGGTTTTGCCGAAGCTTAATTACAGTAACGTTGCTTACGGTTAGCTCCTACAATGAAAAAATGAAACATCTACAACATCTACAAGCGTGCGCAGCTGGATATGTTCTCAGACGGTCTGAGAAGGAAAATGACGTTATGTTGCCCAACTGGGTACCTGTTCATGAGTACATCGCTCACTGTACTACCAAAGCGACTCATCGTGCATTTAATTTCAAACAATGGTCAACATAGTTAAAAGCCGAAACTGTAAAATATACACGAAAAATTCGCTCAAATTCGCTACAAATTAGTCAAGATGGTTAAGAATCAATCATGGCAACCAAAACAGCTTGCAAGGACAAGCTACAACTTTTAAAAAATTACCAAAATGTATTCGTGAAGGACAATCTTTAAAGTTTTCCTCAGAAGCAAGAAAGTTCTATAGAGATAAAGTAATTGCTCGTTGACGTCCAAATGAGGTTGTTGTTTGACATTTTAAATTGATTCTACCTTTAAACTTTGCATTTAAACAACATTCTAACATTTTATTTTTATTCATGTATTTTACCTTTCCGAGGGGGAAGGGTCATTCAAATTATGGAAACCATTTTAATGATAGATAATAATAATAATAATAATAATAATAATAATAATAATAATAATAATAATAATAATAATAATAATAATAATAATAATAATAATAATNCAACCAAAACAGCTTGCAAGGACAAGCTACAACTTTTAAAAAATTACCAAAATGTATTCGTGAAGGACAATCTTTAAAGTTTTCCTCAGAAGCAAGAAAGTTCTATAGAGATAAAGTAATTGCTCGTTGACGTCCAAATGAGGTTGTTGTTTGACATTTTAAATTGATTCTACCTTTAAACTTTGCATTTAAACAACATTCTAACATTTTATTTTTATTCATGTATTTTACCTTTCCGAGGGGGAAGGGTCATTCAAATTATGGAAACCATTTTAATGATAGATAATAATAATAATAATAATAATAATAATAATAATAATGATGATGATGATGATGATGCTGTTGCTGCTAATAATACAGACGCTGAGACCTATGTCAAAAAGTCATAGTTTTAAGAGAGATTTGAATGAAAAAAGAAAAAAGGAAGGAAGCTTGGAAAAACAAAAAATGTAGTGTCAGTTTATCCGAGACCTACCAGACACCATTGAGAAAGAGGTAGCTTAGAGGTGGCTCAGTAAGTGTGATTTAAAAATTTCGACTGAGGCATTGATCTGTGCGGTTCTATAAAAAACCATTGGAACAAATTATGTGGTCAGAAAGGGGAAACAATGCGAGTGTACCATACTAGCGCAAAAAGAAAAAAAAGAGAGATGACAAAGTTGCACAGATGGTCCAATGGCAGCTATGTGAGAAACGTCAATTAGAAAAACCTAAGAATTAGTATGCTCGAAAACCTAAGAATTGGTATGATCGAAAGCCTAAGAATTAGTATGCTCGAAAACCTAAGAATTGGTATGATGGAAAACCTAAGAATTGGTATGATGGAAAACCTAAGAATTGGTATGATCGAAAACCTAAAAATTCGTATGATCGAAAACCTAAGAATTCGTATGATCGAAAATCTAAGAATTAGTATGATCGAAAACCAAAGAATTGGTATGATCGAAAGTTATGGTGGTACCTAATGTTGCTGGAGCACCAGGTAGTATTTCAACAATGTTTACAAACTTGATGAAGGGTATTGGGATCGAACTGGAGGCATATCTTATTCAAAAAACTGCTATATTTGGGGGAGCTAGAATAATAAGAAAAGTTCTGGAATGCTGAAGTGCGAGGGAAATTGTGAGGAACCTTTGGGTATTGGTAATAACCAACTTCCTTATTAGACCCGGTACAACATCTACTGTGCTTTTAGCCAATGATGATAGTGGTTCAATTGCGGGAGCTGGTAGGTCAGATACTCCCATTCTAGGCTTTTGGCTTGAACTCAATTCTGACAACCAATCTAGCCACATTCATAACTCAGCTGGAGGCCCACCTACTCATGGATAACTGTTAGTATATCATTTCCAGTAGCAGGCCCTGCAAGCGAGCCAGCTGGACAACTAACCTCTTCCTAATGCCGGATTAACACTAAGGGAAAAGCATTGGAAGAAGGGTGGTATATTCCTAGTAATAATATATTCTAATATATATATATATATATATATATATATATATATATATATATATATACTCAAGCTACAGACAGTACTGTTTCGCCCTTTGCGGGTTCATCAGTGCAGCACAGAGTTTCTGAGACATAACTCTCAGGCCATGTTGCCATGTTATATATATATATATTGTTCGACGTTTTAATATTTAAGAAAGAAAGAAAATATAGCTCAGCCTTAAAATGCACAGGTAAACAACTTTTCAGCTGCCTGTTTTTAATTCAAACTCATTTGTAAACATGATGATATTTATTTTTCTAATAAATAATTGCTGCATCGGCCCTGTTATATCTACTTTCACTATAATCTGTTCTTTTTAATTTGACCGTTGTCAAAAATTAATACCCAAAAACATGTTTTCAATAACAATCTACTTTCTAAAAATACCAGGGCTCAAGTAAGTTCAAATTCAAGAAAAAACCAAGAATACTGGTCAGCCTCAGGATGCATGAGTAATATTTTTTCCGCTGGCTGGTTTCAATTCAAACTAATTTGCAAACGTGGCGATATTTCTCCTAATGATCAAGTGGCACTATCAGTTTTGCTATATATCGTTTTTTCATAACTTTCTGTTTTAATTCCGGCAGTTACCAACAAGCGAAAGCAAAAAATATCATAGAAGAATATTTTACGAAAATATTCAAGTTCAAAATGAAATATTTTTAGGAGTATTGGGGCTCAAAACAATTTAACGTATTATTTTTTTAAAAAGTACTTCTTTTATGTGTGCTGGGATTGTGATGAAGTACATGTATATAGGGTACCTGTCTCTAGGGAGCAAGGTACGTAGTAGGTTTTTTCTCACACCGGCTAAATTGGCAAATATAAATAGCAAATCCATACATGGCTTTTCATTCATTCACTCTCATTTTGTTCTGGTGTTTCCTAAAAACCCCGTTTTGCTGGTGAGACTTAGATTCGCCGGCCTATCTGTGATAATTCTTTTCTTATTCTTGCTGAAGCTGACATGACAGAGTATTCAACATCTACCGATGATTACAAAAATACAGCAGACAATAAGGTCGCGAACATCGGTCTGCAGCTGTTTGCGCTATTTTACAAGTTCTTTTTTTTTATAAGAACCTGGTCATGTTACGACTCGCCCTAAGACAGGTTACGATTCACGACACCAGAAAGCTTACGATTCACGACATGAGGAAGACTACGGCTCAAGATACCAGAAAGCATGGAACTCACGACATGACAATGCTTACGATTCACGACATAAGAAGGCTAAGGACTCACGACATAAAGCTCCTACATCTATGGGTTGCACTGAGTCAAGCCAAGAGCGCTAAAAGTAAACTTGAGTTATGGGCCACATGTTCTTTGTCTTCTTTTGTTCCTAAAAAATGAGTACATTGTTTTCCCATTTTGTCCTCCCTAAAATTTTATCCCGGTGTTTAAAAAGGATTAAGGGGTATTTTTTTACTTTAAAAAAAAAGGAGTGTACAAACGGTATAAAAACATCTTGCTGATACGATCTCAAAAAAAACCATGCAAGGCGAGTTTTCGTAGATTTTTAGAAATCTCTCCCACATGCCCACCAAACAGATCATGGTTTCCAGTGTCCGACTGAATACTAGAAACTTTCGGTGTTCCAAATGAATCCACCACTTCCGTAAATACCCGCTAACAATAAACTGTCACAAAATTGTATACAACTACCGTTTTATAACGTACAGCAGCAAGCCTAAAAACAAAATAATTTCATTAACGGTGAAAAAAAATATTTTCAAAACACGACTTGATCAAAATCGAAAAAATAAATAAAGGAAATTAAAATGGACCAAGTTTCAACAGAAGAGGAAATCCTGACGAGGACTACATCTTACAGGCTTTTTTATCATTGTCTTATAGCATTAGAAAACAGCACATCAGCTAATGAGAAAGGAAGAGCCACCGTTTTTTGGTGTTTGGAATAACTCAGTTGTCAAGAGTGCTTCATCAATAATTGATCCGCTACAGCAAGCTCCCTATGTTGTTATGCACAAACAAAAATTTTCCTTAAATTTAACCAGTCCTTGCTTTAAAAATTTACAACATTCTGACCGTTTTTGGTTATCAATAACTTGCAGGAAAATGTTGCCAATAAATTCGAGAGCCAAAAACGTTGCCAAGGTATCTGGCTTCCATTTGTGGCTTGTTAAAATTTAATTTCTATCCTAAACCTCTGTCCCAACAAACAAATATTTGAGTTCGCTAAAACCTGGATACAAATAATACATTATTTAAACACCTGCTTATGATAATTTGGTAAACTTAAGTTATAACACTTCAACACGATTTGGGCTGTCTCATAAAAAAATTGGTATTAACACAACTCTCAATTCTTCTGAAACCTTTTGAAGGGGCTAATGAAGGGCCTGATCTCTTTTTTTCCGAAACCTTTTGAAGGGGCTAATCTCTATCCGTTTGTAAGATCTTCCAAATTTCTCTTCCTCTTACAGAAGAATGGTGTATAAAAAACTAGAAAGCATATTTACTAACGCATTATTAAAGCAGTTCTCTTCGATACTTGTTATTATTTCTATTTATTGATTTCATTCCTCTCCCAACTCTACTTGCGAAAACATGTACCAACGCAACAGCCTACCATTTGGTACTAAAAAATAAAAACGGGGTGCAGTGCTTCCTGGTCGTTATAGGCCTCAAACCTGCACCCTCTCGAAAGGTAACCTTTTGATCTGCTACTTAGCCACTTACATTACATTTCAGCTCATCTCAAACTAAGCAAAAATTCAAAAGAAATTGTTGTGACGACTTACCAGGTATTCAAAAACTAGCGTCAAGGACTTCGGTGTATGTACAATGTCGTGAAGTGTAACTATATTGGCGTGCTTTAAATCTTTTAATAATGAAACTAAAAAGGCACAAAAAAGAAAAGAGTATACTTATTACTCAAAAACCCATCATCAAATGTTTCCTCATTTAGTCTAACGCCTAAACTCTCAGACTTCTCTGAGGATTCTGTAATTTGGTATGTCGCATCATCAAAGAATTAAAAGTAAAAATAAAAATTATAAAAATTAACTTAAAAACTGTCTTACTGGATTAGCAGGTGTACTCTTCGATAACGGAATATTTTTTTAAAGGAATTCAGGTATTATTTTTAATGGTTGCACAAAATGCCTGTTTTTATGTCTAAGGTCAACTTTTATCCTCTGGCTTGAACTTTTCTTTTTTTTTCTCCTTCTTCTTCTCTCTGTCTTTTCTTCACAGCTCCCTAGTAGCCTAAGCCTAGTATGATTCTTAACCACAAAATAAAATATAGTAGCAGAATACGCAAAAACTCCTACAATACGTCTTCCTGGTAGTACATAGAAACAGAATGAGCGAGAAAAGGCTGCGGCTAAAAACACCAAATACATTTTTTCCTTTAGAGATTTAGGGGAGAAAAATCGTTGTAGTTAAGTACAGTAAGCAAAAGTCAATGTGATTGTGACACCATTTGTACATACATTCTTCCTTTCATGCTCATTCATTGATAATAGATTAAGACCGATAACCTCATGTGGGTTATCCTTCAGCTTCGGGCTTCAAACTCTACAAGTTCCATGTTACGCTAAGCTACCACTACAACCCCGTTACAGTTACAGTATTCTCTTTAATGAATTAAAATAAACAAGATTATTTTTTAGGAATCCTACCTTCCCTAATCGCTGTACAAGGTGCACCTTCCTCATGTTCAAGTCTGATTTCTTTCAAAGCAACTAAATTTTCAGTTAATCTGAACGGGAAAAAGGAGAACTGCGTAAAAAAAAGGATCGTAAAAAGATTTCTTTTTTTAATGTGCTCTGGTATTTCATGGTAAGTAGGCCAGGAATATCAACGCCTATTTGGTTCTTGTATGCCTGGTTCAAAGTATAGAACCTAATTGTGAAATTACGTGAACTTCAACAGGACTTAAATAAACAAAAAAAGTAAATAATTCAACCCTTGGCGTTATATCTCATTGTACCAATAGACGGATTCTAGCAACTGTTTAACTTGATTGTATCTGAACTATTGCATTAAGTTTCGTGAAAAATACTATGATAAATTATAAAATTAGTTAATGATGCTGAAGCATTTATAATTGTCAGTATTGATTATTATAAATGCCGCACACGCTTATGCATCTGATAAAAAAAATGATGGTGATAATAACAACCATGGTGATTCTGCAGAAACGTTTGTACGATGGATTTAACAAGCCAAATTGGAATATTTTTGGTAAGCGACCAATACGACCATCAGGGCAGTGGAATGTCGCAAATATATTATCATAATACATAATAAAATGTTATCATATTATTAAAAATTACAATAATTATACGTATATATTCAACTGGCAAATACGAGGCATTTTGGTATGAACTGGGCTGTGACCAAAACAACTGACCTTTGTCCTTATACCTCAACACATTGCCCTTTGACATCAACAAAATTCTTTGCAAAATTCAATATTCACCAGCCATTTCCAAAAGCAAACACCAAAATAAAAATATCCTAACCTCCTGTTGTTGTTTAACTTCGTTTCAAAACACATTTCTCAAGTTTTAAGTCTGGTTTCAAAACCCGCAAATAAATAAAAAAACCAATCAACTTTAACAAAGATTTACCTGCTTTTCCCTTTAAAAACTGTTGCATATGTTCCCTGAAAACAAAGATATAGTACGAATTTAATGAATTTTTGCTAGTTAGTACTATTAAACTAATCTTACTAGCTATAATGCTCATGCACAATCGGATCTACAAGGTGTAAGAGAGCCAATTTTATCTACATTCACCCGTCTTCTCTTTCGATTTTATGTCCAACTGCAGAGACCTAGCTTGTTAAAATAATCCATAGGTCTTTTTCAACTTCCGTTGGTACTTGGCTCGAACGAAACAAAGAAATCCATCAAATGACACCAAAACAAACCAAGCCATCCAACCTATTATCGCCAAGGGCCAAGAGGTTTCGAATCTGCTTAAAATATCTTGGTTTCAATATTTTCCATACTACATGCTCTGTGAAAGCTGTTGAAAAAAATGTTAACAAATCTCATCATTCCACAGGGTGATTTAAGCTTTCCCTATTAGAACATAGTAATATAGAAAATATCACGCTTCTTTTTTTCTCTTCATGCCAGTTTTGGGCTTATATTTCGCATTGAATTTACAATAGAAATATATGTGTGTGGGTGTGGATGGTGTGTGGGTGTGGTGTGCGTGTGTGGTGAGTCGTGTGTCCATGGTGTGTGGATGGTGTGGTTGGTGGTTAGTGGTTGGTGGTTGTGGTTGGTGGGTGTGGTGGGTGTGGTGGGTGTGGATGTGGTGTGTGTGGATGTGGTGGGTGTGGATGTGGTGTGTGTGGATGTGGTGTGCGGGGGTGTGATGTGGGTGGGGGTGTGTGATGTGGGTGGGGGGTGGTGTGGGTGGGTGGGTGTGATGTTAGGATACGAACTAAAATATCGTATCCTTACAACACATTATGACACGTGAACTAATGAACAGGGAAGATCAAACAGAAATATTCGTAAAAGTAAAATTCAAACACTCAACTTTACGAATTAATATGCAAAAAAAATACAGAATTTCTGTGGTGTTCAGGGTAAATTAGGGTAGTGTAACCTGCAAATAAACATACAGATTGTACGCCAAATATGAAATCAACACAGTAACATGTTGCAATGACGCAAGTCCTCTTTCTGTACAGAAATTTCAGACCCACTAAAGTGACTTTTGACTTAAGGTTTATATGGCGGCAACTTTTTAAGTACTTTTTAAGAAGGTGTGCGCAAGCGTGTTGTAAGTGACAGATAATCAAATTTTATGATCCACAAGAATAAATTTTTGTTAATCTAGTGTGGAAATATTTTATTCTATTCCAGTAAAATGAAAATCATATATTACCTACACCTTAAATCAGATTGCTAAATATTTAGCCGTATTCACTTTTAGTCCTTGATCATAAGCAAAAAAGTTGCAGCTTTCAGACACTGTTGTACTAGTTTTTTAAGGTATGCCATTTCCGAGACTAGAAGACCCTTTATTACTTTAAGTTACATGTTATTTCTACATTTCAGATTATTTCCTCCCTTTCCTATCTCTATCTTCATAAACATGTGCAAACAAATTAATATCACAAACAAATCAAAGAGAAAAAATCGGGTCGAGTCCTTCTAGCATCGTAAATCACCCGGGGCTCAAACCTCTCCAAAAATAGTACACTGACTTTTATAATGTGGCCAATACTAAAGACAAATACAATTTTCTATTTCTACTGTAATTATCAACAAATTAATTGAAATGGCAAGCAAATATCAATTCCATAGGAAACTGATTATGAGAAAAACAACCACAGCAAATGTTTATCAAAATCTACCATACTTTCCACTGTCTCTGTTGTCACTAACACAAGCAACTTGTACACAAAACTTTGGATTAAAAAGTCATCATAAAAAGTGTTGGATTGTCACAGGGGAAATACTTCATGTATTCTGTCCCAAGCTAATCCTCTATCTACATCCACATCCCCTCCAAAAGCCTCTTTCAAAAAAAATTCTGTACATGATCAGTTGAATGCGCTCATTCAATTAATCTCATCTCATCTGAAACGCTGTGATTATTATAAAGAGTATAATTAAAAGAAACTTTAATTTCTCAAAATTACAAGTTTTCAGTTTAATACACTAACATCTTTCAGCCAAGTCTTTAAGAGACAACGTCTAAACCGCTTTTAATTTACTACACAAAATGCTTTTTAAGCATTTCGTGTTATTTTTTCAAACTGCGGTCTACCCATTTCAAAACAAACAGCTCGGCGCTGATTTCTTATCTTTGACCCAACTACGGTGTTCAGTCGACCATATCAACTCTATTTCAACCACCCAAAGATTTTTTAAATTTTCCTTGTTTGCTTTCCTTGTCACCATCAACCACATTTTCAATATTTGTATTTCCCTCTGTGGTCGATGGAATCTATTCATGACTGGAACAAGTTTACTCTCTGATGCTATAAAAAGTAATTTTTTCTTGTATATTCTCGTTCCAACGTTATAATATTGCATTAATCCTCAGACAACTTGGTGCTCACTAGTTGGGCATTACGTCATTCCTTTCATTGAAGGCAAATCAAATGATCATCTTCCTCGTGAATTCTTATCATTAAAGATAGATTTCAGTACATTTTCAATCAAGTCAAGTCGGTGGTCACGATATTCGGGCAAGCCACATTAAAAAATATACAGCGGGTTAGAAACGATGTTAAGGGCATATCTATGTGGAAATCGATTACTCAGTTGGATAAAAAAACGAAGTTGATTTTAGTTAAATTTTTACAAAGCTTGCAATAGGAATATTGTTTCTTCTACCTTTAAACGGTGAAAATAGGTTTAATGTCGTTTTTATCGGATGTTACATAGGGCTTCTTCAATCATGATGTTTAAAGTCATTATCTCTCGCGCTCTGGTGCATTCTCCACCTTTCCTTACAGGAATATGCATATTAATGAGACTTGCACTGGGCGAAATCACCGCCTCTTTGTGTTTAATATCTCTGACGCTTTTTAACGTGAAAAAAAACAACAACAATAGTATTGATGTAGGTAGGTTTATTATTCAAAAATCATACAACTAACACTTTCCCTGTCCTACTGGTAAGACTGAACTGCATGGAAATATGTTTTCATAGGTTGTATCAAAACATTGCCAGGATACTGGTAAAATAACTCACGACGTTACACGATGTCTGTTTTATAGTTTCCAACCAGCAATTTTACATATCAAAAAATATGTAAAATGGCTTGCCATATCACCTTTCGAAATTTGGTCTGTAATGCTCAGATAATCGATTGATAATCGTGGAGTCCTTGCAAAAAAGGGGGTTGAGGCACAGAGAGCAAAAGAATATACTGTATGAGGGGAGGGGGGGCAAAAAACACCTCTGGTCAACAGTCACCAAAGCAAGCTACGTACACAATCAAGATGATTATAAAATCGATAAAATCACCCATCAAAATGCTCAAGAATGGCCAAGCACCACAACTGGATAAGATTCAGGAAGCAATGTAGAAGTGACTTTCACACCATCAGATCCAAGATAAAAATTTGTTCGATAATCGAGATGCTGTACTCAAATTGCTGTGCGACGGTCATATGTGGAACCGAATGTACCACTTTTGAGATAACACCAGAAGTAAAACAAGGCTGTAAAACTCTAGTTTACCTCATCTTACTTAGCCAGATACATGTCCTCTGGGTACTCATGACACTTGTGGATATGCGGTTTCTTTTATATTAAGGTAAATATATTCTTACTCCAAGCACAGAATATTTCCTCTTTTTCAAAAAACTGAACTTCTACTGCAGCTTCTGATTAGATGGTGGCGTTATCTCGCGCAAAACAATTTATTTCTTTTTTGCTCTGAAATAATATCTTGTTATTCAACCGACAAACTTCCTGCGTGCCAAGAAACGTCGTTACATGCTGACAAGTGCGAATAAGGTTTGGCGTCAAAACTGATTTTCTAAGGATACAATCTGATCACAAGATAAAATTTGTTTGAGTTTTACATCACGAAAGGCTAAACCGGGGTCGAGTTCAAAGGAGATATAAATTATGCAATGATAAAAATTGATAAAATGAAAGGTGGATGGGCTGGAACAGTTCAATTGCTTTTAAAGGGTGTGGTTCTTTCATTAAATAATCGTAATGAAAATACGATTTTAGAAATAAATCAAACTGGCAATTAATAGAAATTTAACATTCACAGAGAGCATGGGAGCTCTCGTCAAATGTCAACAAACAAAAAGATATTTTAAAATCATTCTTTATTCTTGCGCATACGGCAATTCTTATTATCAACCCAAGGTAAATAAATTACGGTAAACTTACGGCATTGGTGTCATCGTGGCTGTCAAAAATCAGTAATAGTTATCACGACTGCTTTTATTGAGGCAGTTTTAAGACATGTTTTCTTTTCAAAATGATCAGGGCGCTTTGATGTGCCTGAGAACGGCGTAGTGACCTTATACCTTAACGGGTACTGGAGCAAAAGCGTTCCTTTACATTTAGGCACTAAGCAAACCAAAAAGTGGGGTTTGGTACAAGATGTTCGTGCTTCAGTTGGTGAAATCAGTCAATTCAAAGAGCCTGCTTTTTATACGTCGTGTAACACGTATGTCTTGAAGCAAAAGTGTAGAAATTGGGCACAAAAATTGACGTCATCGCTTTCGCTTTGGGTAATTTTCAAAAAAGTGATCATTACAAAGCAGTAAAATCTGTAGTGTACATTTAGACCGCAACTTTCTATATCACTTCCGAATTGTACCTTAGCCACAAGCACAAAATATAATTTGCATTTCAAAAAAACACCATTGGGGCATTGGAGTGTTTTTCAAATCTTAATCACAAGTAAAAAAATCACACGAAAATACAGATTGCCACATAACAGCATTTATAAAACAAGGTAAACAAAGGTAAACCTGACTAAATCGAAAAATTGATTCGTGCATGCTATTATAGGAAGGTTTCGGCTCTGGAATGTAAGTCAGTAAGTCAGTATCTGTGTTTGGCTCCTGTGCTGCATCAAAAAACGAGAGCGATGTTTTCAGAGTAAAACACCTTAGATTACAATGAAGTAAAAGCTTGTTACAAGTGATTAACAGATGATCTAAGGTCCAAGTGCCAGTTTGCTGCATTAACGATAGGAGTTATTATTCCCTGTTGTGGTAACATCCCAGAAAAAACAAGCAAAAGTTCGAGCGCCAAAATGAAAACCTGGCATTAAGAAAAAAATGGAAGTGACAAAAAAATATATTTCACGCAACGTATGGCATTAAGAAGTAATGATGTCCTAAAATTCAAAAAATGTTTAGAGAATAAAATTTAAAAAATAGGTCACCTAATATCCTAAACGAGATTCTCGTGCTATGCGAAATCACAGAATACGCAGCATAGTTGCTGAAATTGGCGGTTCTTTCTTCACGACACTGTGTTTATTAAATAGATACATCAAAAGGAGAACAACACCATGTTTGAGGTTTGTTAACAATTGTTTTAGTGTGAACGAGTCCGTGAAGTCCGAAATGGCAGAAGTGTCACTATTGTGTCAGAAACATTTTATTGCATACATAGAATTCCTTCTAATGAAAATGCAAAGATTCAATGCTTCGACGGTATCAGAACCATGCTCGGTAAGAATTCTGGCAAAGTAAAATTTTTGAAATTTAACCAGAAGTAATCGTTACTCCCATCCCTGTGAAAGAACTAGAAATGAACCAAAGCTTCCGATACAACCGATTAATACTGCCGCGGAAATTACTTTTCTCGCCTCAAGGGCAATAGCTCCTCGACATAATTCAAGCCTCAACTGATAATGACAAGTAGTCGGAGGAAACTGCCGCTAATCGAATAAGCAAACTGCTGACCACCAAACGGGCCGTTTGTGCCCCTTGTTTCCACAGGATTCTCAATAGTTATAAATTTCTGTACAAATTATAAAACGAATGCCTGAAGACAAAGTACTTGCTAAAGAAGTAAAATCAAAGATCAAAGGATGAATACAATACATGGAGTTTTGAGCTTTACTTTGGATTAAAACCCGTAAAGTGGTTTTATTCCGATACCGAGATTATTCCAAAGACACTAGAAACAGTGAAAATGTCAGTTTATGGCAACGAGTTGTTCAAAAGTACACACCATCGATGTTATTAAGGGAACCCGAAACGAAGCAAATTTTAACGTGAATTGTAACACCTGCTTTACAGTCATTGAAACGATCTGCTTTATTCAAGAGCTTGTTTTGAAACATTTCCTAAAGAACTAACGTAATCACGAGAAAAATGCTAGCATGTTGTCGACATTCTAGTGTTTTCAGTAGAGAAACGTTTCGATCTGCCGCCATTTTTGGTGTTTGTGTAGTTAGAGTCCCTCATCAATGAAAGGGGACGCACAAATGTTGAAACTTACCAGTTGAAACCCGATGAACTCAGAACCTTCAAAGTGTTGTTCAACGATAAAAATGTACAACAATTTTATGATCTAATCGGAGAAATTAATTTCCCACCAGAAGCGAAGTTTTCTGACAAAAAAATTAGTTCGAATGTATTACTTCACCTATGCACAAGCAACACAAACACTCCGAAGAAGACCGTTGGCAATGACAAAATATTTAAATGACAAAAGCAACAATGAAACTAATTATATCAAATAAGAATGTCAACGCTGTGTTTTAATTTAAGTGCACAGTAGAGTTGTCACGAATTGAAACATCAGGCGTCGCTTTTCTTGACTTTCTTTCCTAAATAATGACCACCTTGTAAAAGTAATTCATGTGGTGTAAGGAACTATATAGCAAATATAATAATAATAATAACAATAATATATGAATATAAAATATAATATATAAATATATATATAAATATAGCATATAAATAATAAAAATAAGAAATACTCGTTTGAAAACTGTTACAATACTACCACTTTATTGTGAAATAATACCCTGAACGAAATTAAACCTCGTTTTGGGGGATTGTTTCAGTTACTTTACCAAGCGTGGCTGCGAGAAATATAGACCCAACCCCTTGACATAGGGTGTGCAGTATTGCAGCTGAAGTAAGACAACACCCATTTCATGGTCCAATATAATACCTCTATCCAGCACGGTATTTCTTGAAANGCACAGTAGAGGTGTCACTAATTGTAACATCAGTCGGCGTTTGTCTTGACTTTCTTTCCTAAATAATGACCACCTTGTAAAAGTAATTCATGTGTGTAAGGAACTATATAGCAAATATAATAATAATAATAATAATAATAATAATAATAATAATAATAATAATATATGAATATAAAATATAATATATAAATATATATATAAATATAGCATATAAATAATAAAAATAAGAAATACTCGTTTGAAAACTGTTACAATACTACCACTTTATTGTGAAATAATACCCTGAACGAAATTAAACCTCGTTTTGGGGGATTGTTTCAGTTACTTTACCAAGCGTGGCTGCGAGAAATATAGACCCAACCCCTTGACATAGGGTGTGCAGTATTGCAGCTGAAGTAAGACAACACCCATTTCATGGTCCAATATAATACCTCTATCCAGCACGGTATTTCTTGAAATAAATATCTCTTCATATACAGCCCATAACCTCTTTTTGTTCCAACAAACAAAACCAAGTATGAACCGTTTTCATACTTGGTTTCACAAGTTTCATACAAGTTTCCACAAGCAGCTGTCAAAAATCAAAATAAAGATCCCAAGAGTATTCACTAGATAAGTGCTCATGTTGCAGGTGGCAGCTGCTAAGAAACTTACAAGAAATATGTCATCTACTAAGGCTATCGCAACAGCAGACATGACAATAGGCTCCACTTAGATCTAAACTCTAACGAACATCCTGCCCCCCATGGCCAAGGAACTATGTTTTTTTCAGATCCGAGGATTAAGCACATGGCCATGGTGGTGTGTATCAGAGTAAAATTCAAGAATTCTATTTGCAACTATGCGCTCAGCTAATGCACGCTTAAATTCCTTCGTTTAAACTTACATTTATTGTGTCAAATACTCCCTGTAACACCGCATTTTGATATTCCTTCAAATACTAAAAAACAACCCCGATTCTCCCACGTTACGGATATTTCTGTTCCCATTAAATTATCCAATGTGTTAAAAGCTCCAAAGAAATTTTCTCAGTTTTTGTGACTGAACTGATGATAATTGTTTTCTTTATCCCTCTTTCCTTGCCATTTCTTAAGGAATGGTCTCCAAGAGAGTCTGTTGATGACGTACAGATTTCCCTTGCATTTTTGTTGTTGCTGCTGCATTACAGCACATTACCAAACCCACTTTTGAAGTTGTACTGAAAAATACAGTAACTATAGTTTTAACACGACCACTCTCTCATTATTCCACTCTCTATATCGCTAACTGTAAATAAAAACAGTTCAGATATTCCCTGGATATTATACATTTTCGGAACTAAAGTTTCTTTACATTTCTGGCAAAATCGAATCTATGAAATTACCATCGGCTTCTACGCATTTCAACATCAACGCAGCAGCGACTTGAACTCTGTCTTTCAAATCACAATGAGTAAACCCAGGAGAACTGAGCAAACTTTTTTTTACTTTTGCACAAAAGCTGTTTCCTATAATTCACGTATTTTTTATCAATAACATTTTCTTCAAAGATCACTGCGTGGGAGAATACCAGATGTTCGTCCCATTCAAAAATAAACTGCCAAAATTAGATTACTGTAAAAACTTTCTGTTGTGGCGCTCGACACAACTCGATAATTTGGTTTCCCAAATCTTATCGTAATCAACTCCCACTAAATAATTATGTGTCCAATGCAAAGTGAAGAGTGGGCGAAAACACAAGCTTTCATTGGCAGAAACCGTAAACAGTTCTATTCAAATTTTTTCAGTGTTATCGGTCAAAATCCTTAGTTTCTCACCAGTCCTTTAATACCTAGAGCGGATTTAATGCTCTTGCTACCAGGTGATTTCAGATCGAATAACTTCCCTTTTTTAAAGCAATAATCATCACGGCAAGGATTCAACTGTAAACCATTTTTAGCAGCAGATAGAATTGTAATCCTTTTAAATAAAATTTTGCTGATTCCTTACCAGTGTTCCAATGAAGACGTACACAGGAGCGCACCACATCTAAACTGTTTACTTATATTGAAAATACCGCAAATAATATCGATTAGCTTAAATTGTTGTTTGTATCTTTCCGCTACGACTAATGAATGTGGTTCGAAATGCTGTGTTGGAAGAACAACATAGCAGCATTAACTGCTATGTCGACTGCCTTTTACGCCTAGTTACTTCGCCTGAGATTTTAAAAAAACCCATCGTATATTACCGTAATAAGAATTCCCAAGAATTAAGTTCTGTAACTATAAAAAATACCATATATTCCAAATTTACCTAAATTAGATCTATGTGCAGCGCAAAAAGCTATGGGGGTAACATGGGCGTTACCTTCTAGCATTGTTTTAACATCATGCTGCCAAGAGCCTTAATAATGGTTTAATGAATTAATAAATTTCAGGCTACTTTGAAGGAACTGCTAGACGGTTAATATTTGTACATGACCGTTATTCTATTTATTAGAGGGTTTATGCAATCCTCTTTCATAATTTCAAGTTACTTCCAACTTTAATACGCCTCCAGGCACCAAGAAGGTTTTTAACGAAATACAGAAAGGACAAATCTGTGCTTGGTACTTAAGGTATGGGAAAGATAAGATAGCGATCAACTGTTTTCTCTAATTTTTGACAAGTAGTACTACTCTGGAAAACCAGGGAGTAATGACGAGCTCCAGACAACAGCAGTATGAGGAGTCTGGGGAGTCATTTGAGTACAACAATGCACATGGCTTTGCATATTTTAGGGGTTATGACGCTGACAATGAAAGGAGAACTGGGCGAACTTTTTTTACTTTTCCACAAAAGCTGTTTCCGATAGTTCACGTATCTCTATCAATAACATTTTCTTCATAGATGAAGAGTTGATTGGAGTCATTTGAGTAAAACATTGCACATGGCATTGCAAATTTTTGAGTCGTGAGGCTGACAATGAAAAGAGAACCTCAGGCTTGGAAAAGGTTTAACACCTTCTTCAATACCTTGTATGTTTCAGTGCTGTTGATCCAGCTAAATTTCAATTTAGATACTTACTGAAATGGCTATGCAAGGCCCTTCTTACATATTTGACCTCCTTCACGAGTAAAATTTATGAAATGCACTGTCTGTACCAATTTTGCGCCCATATATTTACTTACAAAGAGCTCTCATTGTGATTAAGAAAGACGTTCTTCTACACTAAGTATAACCCATCCCAATGGATAGATTAAAATCCTGGATTATCTCCAAATAATGAAGCAAAAGCTAAGGGTTACAGAAAGTCGGTCTTAGGAAAAGAATTAATAAAAAATATCATGGGAATTATGATTTTAACTAGCAAAAGAAAAGCAGTTATTAAAAGTGATTATTAAAACAGACAACGGAAGGCTGAAATAGTTCTGTTGCACATACGGTAAAAGAAAAAAGCCGTGGGGATGAGAGAAAAAACTTTTAATGAATGTGGTAAAAAATTTGTGCGATTTGTAAACTTTTACATGCTGCAAAATACCGTATATCGTTAGAAGGCAGGAAAGTGGATGGGTGGATGGGATGGGTGGGTAGATTCTAACAAACTTTGCTTGGTACATATTTTCACTAAAATTGCTTACTGATGTGAATCAGTGGTGAAGCTCAGAAAGTTTCAAATGTGGAATTGGATTAAGTTAAAAAGCAACAATTTTCATTAATTATCAATAAACAAATTCTAATTAAAAATACTATTTCAAGATTCACACAAAATTCCATAATAAAAAGCTTAAAACTTAGCCACTCTGTACTACATATGAACCAGTACCACATGTATAACTGGCATTTGCTAGGCCATTTGAGTAATCGACGCACACATTTTCTTTGTTGTTCACATAGGGGCTTTACCACATTAATGTTAATAACATGAGCACAAAATACAAACTGGCAGCTGTACTTACCTCTCCTAATTTGTCTAATTTTGTGTATGTTTCAATCTTGCCATAGCCTATTTCAGACTAAAAAAAAGTGGTTCTAATTAATATATCTGTTCGACACAATTTCACAATTCTTAACAAAATAATGTTAAAACAGTGTCGTACATCTCAACACCTTGATCGTAACACCCCTTTAGTTATGATTAGTTAGGAGTGTTACATGTGGTAGTTATGATGGGCTAAAACACTCACTGATTAGACACCCAGGGGGTATACTAGACCTTAAGGAAAACCAAAGTTGAGATGGGGACACGAAACAGAAAGAAGTGCAATATCAAATGGATGAGCATGGCACAAGATTGCGTTGAACAAGACATATGTGGATACTATCTCCCACCAGTGGAAGGAACGGATGATGATAATAACAATGATGATGAAGAGGAGCAGGAGGAGCAGGAGAAGGAGGAGCAGGAGGATGGCGTTAACGATGAGTGGTCAAGTGGGTCAAGACAGTGGAAAAAGCACAGAACTAGAAATCTAAGCTCCCCGTACCAGTGAATTTGAGCCTTGCTTGAAGTGATATTTTTGCTTGGCTTACACCTACGTTTCAAGCAAAACGCATTTACTCTTGTTTTGTTTCATTATCCATAATTTTTTTTTTGAAAGACCATAGATAAATAATTGTCAGTTGCTATGAACAGAACGAGTGGTAACTGTGTAACCGGAGACAATCTCAACCCAGGATATCCTTTTCTGCGTTGCTTTTGTCAATTATGGCTCATTTACAATATAAAACTTGTAAGATCCTTTTAGTCATACGCTTTTACGGGGAACAAGGAACTAACAGTTTCCTTCACGAACAGGAACCTCTGACAACTCAGTGTTCTAAAACTCGATCGGAAGTCAACAGTGTTAAAAAAAAGCCCTCTCCATGAAAAAATATTTTTTCCTCGTTAAATGTCGGCACTGGGGTGTATTTAGCGCAATTATTTCTTTTGAAAGTCTATTACATGCAAAGAATTAATAATCAAATACCCTCCGCGTGGCACAATTAATTCTCGATGACAGCGCTTGCAGTCAATTATCACTTATATGCGAAGTTTTAAGTCCAACAAATATCCAGGCTCTGGGAGAGAACGCAATATCCCTTTCAGTAACAGCCGTTCAAACGTAGCTTAGCTTTACTTAGGTTAGGAAAAACTGGTTACTTGGTAGCGTGGCATTTACTTTTAAATCGATGGTTGCCTGGCCTTGAGGTTAAGCCGTTTTTTAAATATGATGACATTTTTGTGTACGTAAGTTAGAAGAACAGTTTTCACACACAAAGTTTAACAGAAGTGAGATCTTTTATTTTTAGCAGTCACTTGATCTTTGTGTAGGGTGAAAGTAAACTTATTTTTAAAAATTCCGACCTTAATGAACCCATACATACTATGTTAAATAAAAACTGCATTGCAATGTTCGGGATACAAAAATCAGGTCAATAATATATCGGAATACAAACAGCCGTAACCCCTAGAAAGCGGGAAGCATCCTGACATTAATAAAATGATGATGGTGATGATGATTATTATTAATCATTATTATTAAAACGGGTAATTCTTTTTACGACACTTAATGAAACATCTTTCAGTTACTAAAAACCTTAATTTATTCTGTGTTTGGTAAATACAACACCCGACAAAACACAAAATATGATTATCCAATCCATTCAATCAGTTATATGTTTCACATTAAGGGTTACAAAGGTAAAGTGAATGCGTAATATATCTTCTTAGATCAAATGAACACAAAAACAAAAAATTTGAGCTTAGAGGAAATAGATTGGCCACTAAAAGCAGTAGCAGTGAATGGTATGCAAACGCCACTATACGCAGTAGCACTGAATGGTGTGCAAACGCCACTAAAAGCAGTGGCAGTGAATGGTGTGTAAAAGCCACTGAAAGCAGTAGCAGTGAATGGTGTGTATAAGCAGCTAAAAGCAGTAGCTGTGAATGGTGTGTAAAAGCCACTAAAAAAAAGTAACAGTGAATGGGATGCAAATGCCACTAAAAGCAGTAGTAGTGAATGGCATGCAAACGTCACTAAAAGCAGTGGCATTGATTGGTATGCAAACGCCACTAAAAGCAGCAGTGAATGGTTTACAAACGCCACTAAAAGCAGTGGCAGTGAATGGTGTGTAAAAGCCACTAAAAGCAGTAGCAGTAAATGGTGTCTAAAAGCCGCTAAAAGCAGTAGCTGTGAATGGTATGAAAAACGCCACTAAAAGCAGTAGCAGTGAATGATGTGAAATGCCATCAAAAGCAATGGCAGTGAATGGTATGCAAACACCACTAAAAGCAGGGGCAGTGAATGGTATGTAAAAGCCACTAAAAGCAGTAGCAGTGAATGGTATGCAAACGCCACTAAACGCAGTAGCAGTGAATGGTGTGTAAAAGCCACTAAAAGCAGTAGCAGTGAATGGTATGCAAACGCCACAAAAAGTAGTGGCAGTGAATGGTGCCCAAACGCCACTAAAAGCAGTAGCAGTAATTGGGGGTTGCTTTTTTACTCGCGTTCCGAAAATTGGCAGAAGCATATGGAAAATCTTCAAATAGAGTGTTTTATTGCATTGGTGTACTACAAAAAATGCCTCAAGAAAGCAGGCCCACAACATGCAGACAAAATGGACTGGGCAATGCAAAACAATATTTTCAACAAAATCCTCTTTAAAAAACGCTATGCTGTATACATTGGGCAGTCTAGATGGTTCTCTTGAGCAAACGCCAAAAAATATTGGCTTGCTGTTAAAATAAAAACGTGCAGCAAGGTTAAACCTCTTTGCTTTTAATTGACCAGTGTTATTTATGAAAACAAATCAGCATCAGATCATGAAAAAACTGGGCATCACATAAAGAAAATATCAACTCTATTTACTGAACAATATTAAATGGATTTATATGACTTTCCTGAAATAAAGTTATGAAAAAACCGTCTTATGACAAAAACAAAAAATTTGGACCGGAGATCCCTTGTTTTATGGGCAGCTGTTTTAAGTAAATAGGTCACCCCTACCTTGGTTAAAGAAAAAAGAAACAGTGTTTTTGGTGTGTTGTTCTGCACAGTTAATCCTGCACAAACTCAAACAAAATCAAGATCAGGAACCCCAACATCACCATAATTTAATCAGTTCTTGCTTATGCTTCTTCTTTTACTTTCGGCTGCTCCCTTTTAGGGGTCGCCACAGCGGATCAATCTCCTCTACCTTACACGATCCATTGCATCCTCCACTCTCAATCCTGTTTCTTTCAAATCCTCATTGATAGCATCCATGTATCTCCTTTTCGGTCTGCCTCTCTTCCTCCTTCCTGGGACATTCATATCCAGCATTTTCCTTCCGACGTAATTTTCTTCTCTCCTCATGATATGCCCGAAACACTGGAGTCTCTGCTTTGCTTTTCTTTCTTTCTCTCTTTCTCTCTCTCTCTCTCTCTCTCTCTCTCTCTCTCTCTCTCTCTGTCTCTCTGTCTCTCTGTCTCTCTCTCTCTCTCTCTCTCTCTCTCTCTCTCTCTCTCTCTCTCNCTCTCTCTCTCTCTCTCTCTCTCTCTCTCTCTCTCTCTCTCTCTCTCTCTCTCTCTCTCTCTCTCTCTCTCTCTCTCTCTCTCTCTCTCTCTCTCTCTCTCTCTGCTTCTCTCTCAGCTTCCGTACGAGTGCTGTGCCTCTTTTTCTCTCATTCCGAATCCTGTCCAGCCGAGTGACAATCGGAGCATTTTTAGCTCAGTTCTTGTTTATGCTACTATCAACAAATCCATAAAAATTTTATCCAAGTCCATTCCTACCTTTTAAGTTTTTTGCACACAAACAGAAAACAAACTGACAGACAAACAGACAAGTGCAAATGTTAATTATACGCGGCCTTGCTACAGAAAATGTATTAATGCAAGCCCTAAAGGTTCCAGACAGTAAATGGCGGTCATGAAAAAGTCAATCAAAAAATACAAGATAAAAATCCTATCTTGATATTGATTCCAATAATCCATTTATAACCCCCATCCTTTTCTTTTGTTGTTTTATCAGTCTCAATCATTCCACTAAACATATGTCGACCACTTTCAGTAAATAATGCTATTATCGTGAAACAATATCAGATTACTAAGTGTCATATTTCAATCTGAACAGTTCTGCTCATTTACAGATATCAATGAGTGATGCTTTGCAACTTGGTCCAATGCAATATTGTCTGCACTAAAAAAATGTGGTAGGGACCCTGTGTACATTCTATGTTTCACTTACCTAATGATATACTCCTGTCAAAATTAAATTTTATGATATAAAAACTAAAAACTAGAACACCACGAAAAACATTTAAGCTGGTTTAAGCTAGACTCGACGGGACAGACGTGGCTATCAACGCCATCTGCTCTACAAATTATCAGTTGATACCGCACAACGTATGGCACTTATGCTCACCGATACTTAAGTACCCCAAAAAACGCAAAAACAGCGCCAAAAAAACAAAATAGAACACCAACCACAAAAAGCCTAATAGATTTCTTAGGAAAATAATAAACATGTCGATAGTCATTCTGTGCATCTTCCAACTTCATTCTTCTCTCAACCAAAAGATTATTCTATACGCTCTTGTTTTAGGATCATCACAACTACATTAAGTCTAATTCCTCGCCTCATCAAATTACTTCTATACTGTGTTTACTTTAAATCGCCTTTGTGTTGCTTTCTTTTACTCATATAAGTAACATATAAAGCCACGGGTGCTCGGTGCTGCATATCTACTTAGGCGTTTGTACTAAATTTTGTTATCAAGTTTTGAATATACCCTTGATTTCTGGTTTACAATTATAACACTGGTCAACAAAAATTTCTGATAGGCTTAAGACATCTAACTTGGGTAATTTTCGGGTGCTGATTTCAAAAATAGCATCCATTTTTTCCCATCACATCACTTTTTTTCTGTATAAATTTCACCAAAATAGCTATATTTATTGGAATTTGCTCATTTTTCACTAAATTGACGTTTTTTTCTAATTTGACTTAACACGACTCATCCGGATAGTTTGTATATCACAATTGAGTCTTTTGGTTTTAAAAGTTATCTTTTTGGGTGTTTGATGCATGCACCTTACCTTGATTTGATTTATATCCTTAACCTTATATTTTTATCGTAGAAGAAGATGTCAATTGAATAAAGATGTCAATTGAATAAAGATGTCAATTGAATAAAAATGTCAATTGAATAAAGATGTCAATTGAATAAAGATGTCAAGAAAGTGCAAAAATGACAGTGACTCCTTCTGCTACACCTGTGGAAAGTTCACCTTCAAAAATAACAGAATGGCTATTGATGACTTATACGAGAGAGCCTATTACACATATTTCAAAATCAAACTTGGTGACCAGGACAAGCCATGGGCACGCCACATTGTCTGCAAGTCGTGCAAAGAAGGCCTGGACCATAGGCAAGCAAACAGCGCTTAAATTTGCAATACCGATGATCTGGCGTGAACCAAACAATCATTTTGACGACTGCTACTTCTGCATGATAAACTTAGCTGGTTTTAACAAAAAGAACTGTAAAAACATATCCTACCCATCAATCCCTTCAGCCATAGCACCAACTCCTCATTCTGATGAGCACCCAGTACCTGTTTTCAAAAAGCTTCTTGATGTACCTGTTTCAGTTGAGAGCTTTAGCATGTGATCCTGTACTGGAGGAATTAACAGAAAGCGATTCTGACCATGATTTAAGTGATGCTGACTATGCTAGTTATTCAGATGAACCCAACCTATACAACCAAGATGATCTAAGTGATCTAATCCGTGATTTGAATCTTTCGAAGGAATCTGCTGAGCTGCTAGCGTCGCGCCTGAAGGAAAGAAATTTCCTTCAAAAGCAGACTAAAGTAACATTCTACCGGAATAGGCACGCTGAGTTTCTTCCTTACTTCCAAGGATTTGAGGAAATTGTTATTTGCAGTAATGTGGAACCTTTGTTGTTGAAGCTTGGCATCGATTTTTATAATTCTGACTCATGGCGCCTGTTCATTGACAGCTCTAAGAGAAGCTTGAAATGTGTGCTTTTACATAATACTAATGAGTATGCATCAATTCCCATTGGCCATTCAACAAAGCTAAAGGAGGAGTATGACTCAATTAAACAGGTCCTTGGGTGCATAAAGTACAGTGAGCATAACTGGAAAATTTGTGTTGATCTAAAAATGGTCAATTTTCTTCTTGGGCAGCAATCTGGCTATACCAAGCATCCATGCTTCATATGTTTGTGGGACAGTCGGGATAAAGCAAACCATTGGGTGAAGACTGATTGGACTCCTCGAAAAACAATGAAGGTTGGTGATAAGAATATCATAAATGTACCCCTTGTGGATGGAGATAGGATAATTTTACCCCCTCTGCATATTAAACTGGGACTCATTAAGCAGTTTGTTAAAGCCTTAGATAAGGATGGGAAATGTTTTCAATACATATGCAAATCATTTCCCGGACTGAGTATTGAGAAGCTCAAGGGGGGGTCTTCGATGGACCAGACATACGAAAGTTGATAAGAGACCCAAACTTCATGAATTCCATGAATTCTCTTGAAGCTGCTGCATGGCAAGGATTTGTTGGAGTTGTACAAAACTTTCTTGGCAACAAGAGGGCAGACAACTTCAGAGAAATAGTGAAGAGCATGCTGGATGCGTATCAGCGTCTTGGGGCAAATATGAGCATCAAAGTGCACTTCTTGCACAACCATCTTGATCAGTTCCCTTCCAACTGTGGCGATGTAAGTGACGAGCAAGGTGAGCGTTTCCACCAAGATATCAAGGAAATGGAGACCAGGTACCAGGGCAGATGGGATGTTCGGATGATGGCTGACTATTGCTGGAGCATTAAACGCAGCAATCCAGAACTTAACCATTCACGCCAATCAAAGAAAAGGAAATTCCTTCCAAAGCATTCCAGCTCTTTGATGGAGTAGAGCCTACATTAAACTAACTACTATAGAATTGTTGTAGTTTTTTGTGTTTAAGTTCACAAATTGTGTTCATCAATTCTTTGTCATTTCGTAGTAAATTCCTTGGAACGATAGTCACTATACCAATTGTGAAGTTGTAAGACTGAAGTATTTATGAAAAACATTTTTCACGCACATATTCATCCTTATTTGCCTCATATAGTTTTTAAAGTATCAAAATGGAAGTGTTCCTATTCTAAGTAGCGTACTTGGGATATTCAAACCCAAAATTTTGAAAATTTACTAAAACGGGCTTGTTTACCACGATTCAGTTGCCAGAATTTTAAATTAAAGACTTTTAAGCACCTATGACCCTTTACTTAATGAATTTCACCACCCCCAAAAAAACTCCTATGAAGTTTAGAATATCTATATAAAACATTTGAAGTAACAAATGTCAGCTTTGTGTATTATATCCTGTTCAACAAGCCTTAAAAAGGGTAATTTTGACAAAAAATGATTTTCTCAAAATAAAAAAATTGGGACGTGATGGGCAAAAATGGATGTCATTTTTAGAATCAGCTCATAAAAATGGTCTAAAATCATCTTGAGTGGATGTCATCAGAGAGAAAAATATTTTTTTGTAGGCCAGTGTAATTCTTACAGTATGTAGCCATTAACCCTTTTTTTCCTTTCACAATAACCTCCAAATTCCTTTCTGCGTTTGAATACTCCACCTTTATTTGCAGTACTTTCCTGCAAACTATTCCTGTCCTTGCCATATATTTAATACTGTACTATATATACTCACAGCAAAATCACTTTGATGCCACAAGTGATGTAACTGTGTCTTTAACGGTTGTTGATCGATTACTACAAACAGAAAACTTCCTTCCAGTGCTTAAAAATTAATACCAAAGAACCAAAACAAGTATATAAAACCGCCCATGTTTATTTTCTGCATTAAAACTCATTTTATTGCTCCACCACTGATAAAAATACAAAAATAAGATGTTATATCAATCTACTCTGAAAAAGTTACTATATTCAACGACCTTTTATGATGTAAGTGCATTGTAATTCTAATTCAAACAGGGAACCTATTTTCTCGACTACAGAAGTGCCGCAATTTGGAATGAATTATCAAATCAAATGCAAGCTGTGGCATTCATAATCGCATAAACACATCAAGAAAACTATTGGTCACTAAATCACTATTGTAAGTAACCAATTAACCAATATATATTTACTGTTAGACAGCTCTATCTTTAGAAAACTACCCATTTTGTTTTTATTCACTTATTGATTACATTTTCTTTAAAGAACTAAGCCCTTTTCAAGGGTTACTGTCATTGATGCATGCAGGAAAACATAATCAAGCAGTTGCATAAAATCTCTTTTCATTCAGTACTGTTTTTCTTAATTGACTCCTGTCACTGCCATCTTCCTAATAATTCATCCTACTCGGTTTATTCCAACTTTTTTTACCATTTCATTATTGCTGTTTTCATTCCCCTCTTAATTAAATTTATTAATTCAATAAAATGACATTAATTAGTGATTCTAACTTCCAAATTTAATAATGTATCACTAGTAACAGATTGCCAAACTAAACGAAGCACATCAGACCGTGAGAAGGCTCCAGGTGAATCTCCCACATCAAAGCTTGCGAATTCTCATTCCCAGAAATATCCAATATAATTGCTAGGAGCGGCTTGCATGACAGTGACTTTTTATGATTGCTGGGGGCCTGTCACAGGATAGCTAATTATCTCTCACATAGCCGAAGCAAAAAAAGACACTAAGGGAAAACATGCCACTTACCAATGACATCCGCCTTTCTCTTCTTGTCAAATTAATGGATGGAGACGTGGGAGAAACGGCTTTTGACTTTTGTACAAACTCTGACGGTAACATATTTAAGTTGGCAGGTAAAGACATTCTTTTCATTCTCTGTTCCTAAAATCATTAATAAAAGATTATAGTTGTCACAAGGGCGGTTAGAGCAAGTTGCCAACTGAAGCACATCAAACACTAAACTTACCTTTTCCGCCAATCAGGTTAACTAACTGACATGACTACAAACTGAGCTAGTATGGCAACGATGCCGCCCATCTCCGTGATGGTATTACCTCTACTTGGAAGAACATAGAGGGGGGGGGAGGTAGTTAGGAGGGTAAGTAAGAAGATGAATAGGAAGGAGGGAACGTGGAGAGCTGGATGGAGAGGTGGATGGGTAGGTGGATTGGTAGATAGGTAGGTGGGACGGTAGGTGAGACGGTAGGTGGGAATGAGGGTAAAAAGGTAGAAAGGTGGGGAGGTAATTGTTTTAAATCAAAGTGCTTTAAAAGCAAACATAAAAACTATAAATATTCATATATATGCACTGATATTCGAACTTTATCCACGTCAATGAACTGTCCACTAAGCCTCAGTGTATGGAAAATGGAGAGGAGCTTGTACAAACCAAAAAATTCGACTCTTTTTCTAATCCTTTCAACCTACTGCTTTCATTTATTTGATAGCCAATTAAACTCCTGTAGCCTTATCTCTCATCACATTTTGGGAGATCAGGCCACAGGAGTTGAACTGGCCATCAAAAATTGAAAGGAATAGGCTTCCGCGCCATAATCACCATACTTTTCTTAATTTTGGTACAACCTAAGAAAACTGTGCTTTCTCCCAATGAAGGTCGAAGATTTCAAGGATCGAACACAACCCTCAGAAGAGATGTGACTAATTAGCACATATCCAACAACATGAAGCAGGGGAGAGTGGAAGAGTTGATAAAACAGTTTCCAACTATAAACGTATGAGGAGAACTGGTCAGCTGTCTTTCAATACTACACTTCATTGGACATTGAAAGCAGTAAAAGAAAACAGCACCACTTCAGCACCTTTTGTCCAGATTTTATTCAGAATTGCGTTCAAAAATAAAGCTCAGCTTAGGATACACCAGAAGGGAACGATTAAGATGGGAAACTGAACTTCTTAATGGGAACTGATTCACGGTGTGTGAAATAAATTCAAAAACCATAACCTCATCGAAATTAGTTTTTTGACCTTAATTTGACAATTAGCTAAAAACCTGGCAATTGATGGTATACCAAGAAGAGCACCAAACAAATTAGCGATCAATCGGGGAAGACACAGACAAGGATCCAGAATGCCATTTATATTAAATGACTAAACGGCTTCTCAAGACCCGAGTCAAACCCAGTGAGGAAGTTGAAGAAAAAAACCTGGCAACTGATAAGATACCTGGAAGTGCACCAAACAAATTAGCGATCAATCGGAAAAGGCACAGACAAGCACCCAGTATGCCATTGATATTAAATGACCTAGGCGGCTTCTCAACACCGGAAAGAAACCCAGTGAGGAAGTGGAAGAAAATAACCTGGCAACTGATGAGATACCTAGAAGTGTACCAAACAAATTAGCGATCAATCGGAAAAGGCACAGACAAGCACCCAGTATCCCATTGATATTAAATGACCTAGGCGGCTTCTCAACACCGGAAAGAAACCCAGTGAGGAAGTCGAAGAAAAAAACCTGGCAACTGATGAGATACCTAGAAGTGCACCAAACAAATTAGCGATCAATCGGAAAAGGCACAGACAAGCACCCAGTATGCCATTGATATGAAATGACCTGGGGTGCTTCTCAAGACCTTCAAGAAAACCAATGTGGAAGGTGAAGAATTACCTGATGAAGAAATGAGGCAGTTGATTAACACAAGAGACACATTATTCTTATGCTTGTCAAAAAAGCAAGCATTTCAATAAGTAACGATTATAACATAAACTTTTTCTCCAAACACAGTTGTTTAAAATCCTCAAACTCTTAGACTGTAATGGTTTGCGCAGTTGAAACGGCCACACTGGTCACACACAATTTAACAGCAACAATAAGAATAACAAACCATTCCTCCTGCGTATGCATTTACTCACATAATTATACAGTCCACTGAAAAACAATTACTTTAAAGAACTAACAATCCAAAATGAAACAGTTGCTTTCATTTTTGCTCAGAATTAATTTCGCCGCTATATTAAACAAAGAAATATTTAATTCAAATTCATGATTTTCTTAATTCTAACATTTAATTAAGTTCTTTCTGCATATTCTTGCTTTACTACAGCGGAATATTTTTCAAGGCAGCTTACAGGTATAAATTTCCACGTTCTCGCTCTCAGCCGCTAAAGAATGCCAAAGAAGTATTGTACAACCACAAATATTAACTTGGTCCCTGGTTTGCATTGCCTATTTGAGCTCATGTGTCTACATACCCCCTATAAATATATTCTAGATCTCCAATGAATTGTGAAATGATAATGATGGCTAAAAAAATGGGCAAATAGTGTAGTAGTGTTCAATAAGTGCCTGGTTGTACTCAATGTATAATGCTCGAAAAACAACAATATTTAAAGCGCACCAAATAAAATTTGTGTCCAAGAACGTAATCTAAACGGTTAAAACAAGCTATCATTACAACAAAACCCCAACAGAGATCCTATTTTCTGGAACTGTAATCAATGCAGCTATGGTGCGTACAGATAAGGAAAGTACTCGAAAGCTGCTACCTAGTTCTGTTTCAATTCGTCACTGGTGGCATTCCACGACGGTCCAAGGAAGGCGACTAACGTCCCAAATCTGTGTCATTTCACAACGCATTTCAAGTAATCATAACTAAACTCCATTTGACACCCTATTCACATAAAGAGAGACCCTTAATCATCTAAGAATAAAAATAAATGAGCTTACTGCCTAAGTAAAGAATTGAACTGCCTTCATCCAACCACTAATGTTGCCTCATCATATTTAATAATTTTCTCATTTAACGACAAACAAAAAGAAGCTCCTAAGTTTTTTTGATAATGTAACATTCCAGTAAAAGCATTTTGCTGCACGAAAATCTTTAGTATTGCTAAACCTTTAAACTTCCTAAAATCGCACCTGTACCTTTGTTTTTATAAGTGGTTAATATAAAGATTATGACAAATACCACAGGCTAAGAAATAAGAAATCAAGTAAAAACTGAAAACAGAATGAAATAAAAAGTAGTAAAAAAGACCGCAGCTAATGACAATTATCAACTGGTATTTTTCAAAACAGTTTGGGGATCTAAAAAATCACATTTCATAACTACAAACTAAAACGCTGATATACTTATATTCTAGAGGATATACACCTACGATTTTATCTGTTAAATAATTAGTTTTTTTAAACTCTAAACAAGCCTAAATTTATGTTTAATTAAATGTCTTACCTTCCAATCTGAGCAGAGTAAAACAGAACATGCATGTCAACACTGGACATCGCAAGTTAAAATCAAATTATTTCCTTGTTTCGCTTAATTACAATCTTATGCAGTTCCCCGTAAAAATAAAGTGTACAGCTCGGTTCTTTTCCACTAAATAAACTTTTATACAGTCTGTTACAAGGCAACTATCTTAAAGTGTTCCGCCGACACTAAGCTCTGGTCAAAAGGTTCGTGTTCTTTTCTCAAAGATCTGTTGGAGCTCAAGAGATCTGTTTGCATTATCCATTCTAAACATAATAGATTAATACTCTCTTAACTTAAGCAACCGTCATGTATACAGTTATAAATAAAGACTGTATGTAAATTAAAAATTTCCCCTCGTGTAAAACTAGCTCGAGAATTAAATACTTATTTTATTCCGAACTACAATAGTAAAATGAGCACAATTATTATCCACAATCCAAATTGTTCGTGATTGTTGCTTTTTCATCGAACTCTTACACAAACAACAACGAAATTCAATAAAAATTTGCTAGGAATTTAAACAAACCCAAACACAGCCATGTACCTGCCTACCACCTATTCAATTATTCATTATCTCCTTGTACATCAACCCTTTCTACTTATTAACCATAAGTGCAACTAATTAACCACAAAAATATTTCAATTCCTACCCTGGAGAACCCAGCTCATTAATTATATTTCTAAAAGTTAATAAACACACAAATAGAATAAAAGGTCAAATAAGCATGTTAGTGATAACAAAACAATTACAACTTGCCAAGAAAAAAATTAACAAAAACAATTTAACATGAATTATTTTCTTAACTTCTGTTATGATCCACTGTAAGCTTATAGTCACGTCGTTCGTGTGAAATACGTACCTCCTATCTTATATCAATATCACTGGAAGAAAGTTAAGTTCGTTTCATAAATGTGTTATGGTCTGAAACGTAAACTCATTAGAAACTAAACCTCATTTTTCTATTCAAAGGACCTAAGAGGTACTTATGGTTTGTAACGCCGTTCTAAACTGTCTGAATGCGTCCTTGATCTTTATTTCTAAATGGTATGCGGCTGGCGATTAAATGATACAGGATAGTGGCTACTCATACCAATACACAATGTAACATCTTACCGATATCTTGAGACAAAAAATATGGTAAAATATGTGGGTGGATTGGTGGGTGGATTGGTGAATGGATTGATGGGAGGAATGGTGGGATGATTGGTAAGAGGAATGATGGGAGGAATAGTGGGCGAAATGGTGGAGGGAATGAAGAGTGTACGGAATAAAAGGTGAATGGATGGATGGATGGATGGATGGATGGATGGATGGATGGATGGATGGGTGGATGGATGGATGGATGGATGGATGGATGGATGGATGGACGGGTGGATGGAAGGATGGATGGATGGATGGATGGATGGATGGATGGATGGATGGATGGATGGATGGATGGATGGATGGATGGATGGATGGATGGATGGATGGATGGATGGATGGATGGATGGATGGATGGATGGATGGATGGATGGATGGATGGATGGATGGATGGATGGATGGATGGATGGATGGATGGATGGATGGATGGATGGATGGATGGATGGATGGATGGATGGATGGATGGATGGATGGATGGATGGATGGATGGATGGATGGATGGATGGATGGATGGATGGATGGATGGATGGATGGATGGATGGATGGATGGATGGATGGATGGATGGATGGATGGATGGATGGATGGATGGATGGATGGATGGATGGATGGATGGATGGATGGATGGATGGATGGATGGATGGATGGATGGATGGATGGATGGATGGATGGATGGATGGATGGATGGATGGATGGATGGATGGATGGATGGATGGATGGATGGATGGATGGATGGATGGATGGATGGATGGATGGATGGATGGATGGATGGATGGATGGATGGATGGATGGATGGATGGATGGATGGATGGATGGATGGATGGATGGATGGATGGATGGATGGATGGATGGATGGATGGATGGATGGATGGATGGATGGATGGATGGATGGATGGATGGATGGATGGATGGATGGATGGATGGATGGATGGATGGATGGATGGATGGATGGATGGATGGATGGATGGATGGATGGATGGATGGATGGATGGATGGATGGATGGATGGATGGATGGATGGATGGATGGATGGATGGATGGATGGATGGATGGATGGATGGATGGATGGATGGATGGATGGATGGATGGATGGATGGATGGATGGATGGATGGATGGATGGATGGATGGATGGATGGATGGATGGATGGATGGATGGATGGATGGATGGATGGATGGATGGATGGATGGATGGATGGATGGATGGATGGATGGATGGATGGATGGATGGATGGATGGATGGATGGATGGATGGATGGATGGATGGATGGATGGATGGATGGATGGATGGATGGATGGATGGGTGGATGGATGGATGGGTGGATGGGTGGATGGATGGATGGATGGATGGATGGAAGGATGGGTGGGTTGGTTGGATGGATGGATGGATGGATGGATGGATGGATGGATGGATGGATGGATGGATGGATGGATGGATGGATGGGTGGATGGATGGATGGATGGATGGATAGGTGGATGGATGGGTTGGTGGACGGCTTAGTCGAGGGGTTGGTCGAGGGATTGGTCGGTGAACTGGTAAAAAAAAACAACTAAGCAACATTCATCAATATGCAAAACTGCGTCATTGTTTTGTATTTTGATGTATTATAACCTAATAAGATCCAAGTATTATTACTTAAAGTTGTATTATTATTACTGTACCTATGAACTTTCAACTGCTTGCCAACCAAAAAAAACCCTGACCCCCCCAAAAAAACCAACCCCAACCAACAAAACAAAACAAAGCCGGTGCACTTAATTCTTCCTCTGCATTCAATTCTATAAAACACCATTTAGCTCCATTTTATTTTTTTATCCCCAAAATTACTGCCAAAGTTCCAAAGCAAAATCAAAACATATTGTTTCTTCCTAAAGAATTTTTCTTAATTGTTGTTATAGTTCTCTTAAACGTCTAATCCCATCTCTATCTTCATGATTTAAAAATTCCTGACTCCAGAAGGGTTAAATAAATTTTCCTTTATTCCTATTCAAAAGCCATACCTTAAAATTTGTCTTATAAAATGTTTTCAAATGGCTTGATGTCACCAGTTAAAGTTTAAAACTAAAGTTTGATAAGATAAAATTAGGTAGGTAACAACAGAAACATTATATCAAACTGTTTGCGTTGGAACAGCAAGATCAACCAAATTGTTTGATAAGATTCTCCACATCAAGAATATATGTTTCGGAAGCCTATGTTTAAGAAAAACGTTACCATTTGCTAAAGAACTACCAAGACGGAATATTAAATTTGACTTCCACGTTTCTTTCATATCTTCCAGTACACCCTCAGAAAACTCATTTACATATAGAACAGCAGTACTGCAGTTTAAGTTAAATTATTAAAACTGTTTTTGCTTCGTTTTCTACTCATAACTTCTGTATTCACTTTACAGTACTTTCAGTGAAAGGCACTTACTTAGCAACCATAGGAAATTTATAAATCTGACAGGCCAATATAGAATTTAAGAAATGAGAATCACAACTGCTTGTAACAAGTTTGTGTAATAATTTGTATATGCACACCTAAATACACCTATACACTAACAAATTGACATAAATATATTTCACTTTCAAATCCATTCTCCCAATGCTAAGTTATTCTCTCTTCAATATAATAAACCAACAGAAATCAATTGTTTGTGGCTTTGGTTTGGCTTACAGATGATTACATTTTAAGTTACACATATCAAACTCAAGGTAAATCAATGCTATGCTTAAAAACATGCTGTGGGTATGAAAAAGTCCTCAAACTTTTGAATTCAAACTAGCAATTACAAATAAACTGCCAACCTGATCATGTAAATAAATTTTAAAGAAATCAAATAAGCAAACAACAATACATACTCAACTATATTTCAAACTGAATAAACTATTGTGTGCAAAGTGACATATACATGGAGAATATCCAATTGAAAGTACTTGCCACTGATCCATAACACACCACTGCATTCCAGAGGCAATTTTCCCACGCAGCCCATAAGCAGCTACAAAGTTTCATTCTCATAGTCTTATCACCTAACTAATATTTAATTTTCAAAAATAATTTTTTACAAGGTTTACCTATGAAACATAGCATTTAAAGATAGATAGAGAACAGGTGGCAAAAATACATAGCTCTTTCAAAAAAAAAAGTTCTACTTCATGTAATAAATTATGTATGTGGTTATCAAAAATACAGTTGAACAAATTACCAAGCACATTTCAGTAATTTAGTTAGGACAATGTAGTTAAAGGATTCCTTTTTGGATACACTAAGTAAATGAAAACAAATCTTGGTTTATATATAAGCAATGTTAATTATGAGAAATGCAAAAATTGTGTAATCACAAACAAAATATTCACAGGTCTCAAATAATAATTTTTGGTAAACACAAACAGGTAAAAAACACAAAATTGATAATTCTGTGGTGAATAAACACTAAACAAACTCTCCAACCACACTAAAAACTTAATCCAAACAACAAGAGAGAAAAAACAGTGGTTGCAGTTTCAACCAATTTCACAGAAATATTACGTCAAGGGTACATAGATATATCTATCTCTCTGTTTCTGTCTCTCTGTTTCTGTCTCTCTGTCTTTCTGTCTCTGTCTCTCTGTCTCTCTCTCTCTCTCTCTCTCTCTCTCTCTCTCTCTCTCTCTCTCTCCTCTCTCTTTCCCTCTATCACCAGCTAAATTNGAGAGAAAAAACAGTGGTTGCAGTTTCAAACAATTTCACAGAAATATTACGTCAAGGGTACATAGATATATCTATCTCTCTGTTTCTGTCTCTCTGTTTCTGTCTCTCTGTCTTTCTGTCTCTGTCTCTCTGTCTCTCTCTCTCTCTCTCTCTCTCTCTCTCTCTCTCTCTCTCTCTCTCACTCTCTCTTTCCAGCTATGACCAGCTAAATTTTAGACTACAATCATAAACCAAGCATAAAAACAATGACCCAAGCTATCTTTATAAAAACAATGACCCAAGCTATCTTTATAAAGGTGAAATATAAGATTTGAACTCTTTACGTATGCCTAACTGTGATCTGTGGAATTGATTCAGTACCACAACCATAATGCATTGACAAGAAAAATGGCATGAAAAATATGGGGTATGATTTATTGAGAATGTCTGGAGAATTGTTCCACAGTAAATTCCGCTTCTGCATCACTGGAGAACTGCTAATTGGAACAAGCACACTGTCCAAAGGTTTGTTTCTCGGATGAATATGCCCTTTACAATACAGCAGCCAACTCTCAAGTAGTGGCAACCTTCAAGGAAGGGTCAATTTGTCTATAGTAATTCTCAAGGGGTGATAACTCTAGTGGCAATATTTCAAGGCTACCTCAATGGTACATGTACTTTGTCATGGTGGACTGGCTTGTGTGTTCTTATGGTTCCAAGAGCTAAACTAGTGGTGGAAGTTTTACTTTAGTAGGTTCAACCAAGCTTAACAGGTCAAAGGGAAAGAACCAGACTAAGCACAATAATAGCCAGGTCCTTTGGGTTGGGGGTTGCACTCAGGCTTATCACCCCTTCCAATAACCCATTGATTACAGAACAGATACTTAAACAGTAAATGAAGCTACCTATGGTCAAAGAATCATGTGATGTGAAATCCCTGACAAGTGAGACCTGGGGTGGAAGGATATACATCTGATATCTAGAAATAAAAGCATAAGGGGTGTCTGCATCTTGTAAATGGCATATATGTGATCACTACTGGGAGGAAGAGGAAAGAAAGAAAGATGAGGAAGGGGAAGAAAAAGAGGATGGATGGGAAGGAAGAAAAAGAGCATGGGAAGGAAGAAATGGATGGGCAGGGAAAAATGGATGGGAAGGAAGAAATGGATGGGAAGGAAGAAAAGGATGGGAAGAAAGGGGGAGGGGAGGAGGAAGGAGAGAAAGGGGAGGTGAAAGAAGAGAAATGGGAGGTGAAAGAAGAGAAAGGAGAGGTGAAAGAAGAGAAAGGAGAGGTGGAAGAAGAGGAAGAGGAAGAAGAGGAAGGGGAGGAGGAAGAAGAGAAACCCTCAATAAAATTAAGGTCATCTTTACAGCTTATCAGAACCTCTTCCTGACTATTTTCCTATATGATATCTATATGATCTATCACTTACTTCAAAATAGCTCCATAAAGTTGCATACCATAATAAAAAAATGTTACGAAGCCATAACTTTACCTGTCAAAGATCCTAGTGGTTGTTTGTTGCCATAAAATATGATATACAATAAAAAACATCACTCTTGAGGTACATCAGCCTCTGACTTCGGGATTTAACTGAACAGTTAGAGGTGTGCACTCCATGTTTTTCTGTCACACACTTTTGACAAAGATTTGCAGTATACATAATAACACTGAAACTGTGCTAAACATCTCACACAGGGAAGAATCCTAGGGAATTCTAAAGCTGCCACATCACAAGAAAAATAATGTAAGGTTCATAATGTAACCTTCACCAGCAAGTGAGGTTACGTAACTAACAGTTAAGTAAATATATACCCTACTTTCTTTTCATAATTATTTCCCTGCAAATACGTTTGTATCTTACATTTGTTGATTTGTCACAGCCTTGTACAGCTTGGGTTTTTTTCGTTTGGTAGAAATAACAAAAACATTTCACTGCCTCATTCTTTCTGGGTATGGATCTAGGCATCTTATCAAAGAAAGGATTTACAGTGTTGAGTAAACCTGACTGTGTTATGTCTACATCAAAACTTGCATGGAAAATTTGAGTAACAAGGCAGACTTTGGATACTGTTCAAGCTTAACTCTCATTTCAAAGGTACCAACTAAGTCTGCTCCCAGATTCTTTGTTGAGTTTTGAGAGAAAGAGCTACATCCTGATCCCTGCAGACACACTCAGTGGACCATTTGGCTAACACAAAATTTTTTTATTAGCTATTACCAATAGGTACAATTTATTTCACCAATTCCACTGATACATCTAAAAAGTGCATTATGACAGACTAAAAGTGATGCAAGAGAATTATAAAGAAAGCTGTGAGCTCCATGGAAAAGACATGTATTTCCTTTATATACTAAACTTTAATAGAATCAATCACATTCTCCCTTGCCTTAGTTTTGTGTATTAACAAAACTGCAAACATTCAAAGTCCATAAAACAACTAATTTTCTTTCTTTTCCTATCTTTACTCTTGCTATTTATACACGATGAAAACACTATTCATTATTTTACAATACTACATATTGCCACAGTTCTCAACCCTGTTAATTACCAATAAATAAAAAAATTAATAAATTCCTGCTCTTAAACCCCGGATACCAATTGTATCATGCTTAAATTGCTCAAAACTTACACCAAATAAAAAAACCCAACTAAACAATATGACATAAATGGAACTATGTAAAAGTAACACAGCCGATAATGTTTTCACAAATTCTTAAGGAAGGCTCGATATAGACATTTGATCTGTCTAAATTAGTTTCCCAATGGTAGCTCTGCAAATACTGCAAAATAATCAACTATTACTATGTTACAAAAGCAACACTTACAAATCGTTCTTTGTTAAAGGTCCGTAGCCTAACTGGTGACTGTTTGGACTCATTTTCACCACCTGATCCATGACCAGAATCATATGACGTAACACTAGATGTCCTTGTTGCAGCTGAAGCTGATCTTCCCCTTCCATTATTGTAGCCTTCAAAAAATAAAACAAAACAACTTCAAGTTGCAAGTGGTACTCATGGGTAAATAGGAAACACTGGACATCTTTAGTAATATATCTGTGTGTGTTTGTGTAATTTTGTGAATTTGTATTTAAAAGTGCTTAATGCTTATAGCAGAGCAATATACATTAGGTAAAACCCACAAAAAAACTATGATTGCAACCAATAGTTTTGTAATAGTTTCACAATCATCAGGCACATATATAAACACATAAATGCATACATGCTAGCATGTAAAATGGACGTTAAACTGAATATGATGATGATGATGATGATGATGATGATGATGATGATGATACATGACATCCTTTCCATATGTTCTATTCTGCAAAAGAAACCAAGTTTCGTCTATTTTACTAAAATTACAAGTTTAATTAACATGTTGATAATCCACAGCTCATGAAATGCACGCTTTTATGTTCTGTGCACATACACAACATCTATAAAAGTTTTTCTGTAGTTTGAGTGATATTTATCTGGCAAGTTCTCAAAGCTGGGCACTTGAGCTTAAATTCAGATTGTTAAAAAAATGCCTCACAACAATTTACTTTCTTTTACAACAGTTTCTGTTTTTCATTCTTACTTTTCAATTTTCATTTTTTGAGTATTTTCAAAATCACTTCTGCTACAGCAGTAAAACACTCTAATAGAAAGATTACACAACAAATGTAGGGTATTTTGCAAGTATTGTTAATCTTCCAATTACTAACCTTTAATTACTTCTCAACTGGGGAACAGTGCCTTAATGGTTAGTGCATTAATATAATGCATTATTATAATGCAGCACTGCAGTCAAGAGATTCTGGGTCAATTTGTCAAGCAGGCATAAAGATTTTGCAAATTAACAAAAAGAAAAAGCTATTGGTTGGCTTTGGGAAGGGCATCTGGCACAAAAACATACACACACACACAAACAAACAAAAACACAACAAAACTAAAAACAAATGAATCTGTAAAAACAGGTATTAAATAATCAGTTTTCCAAGGAAAAAAGAAATCACAGGCTGATAAATCAGGGATTTTTTATTTATGTCTTGATTTGCTATCCCACTTTGAACCTCAGAGCACCAGTAACCTTAAAAAACCTTTACAATTGAAAGGGACTACACACTGTACACCTGAGGTTTATGTCTACATAACATTTTGTATAACATCGATATATAGGCCTTCTATTGATAATATGCTTAATTTTTTATCAAAGCACTAAAACACTTGTGGAAAATTATGGAGAAAAGACTTAGCTAGTTGTAAAATCTGTTAGTATTATGTGGTGAACAAAGTCAAAGCAATGTAATCTTATTGGAATATCTTTTTCAAAAATGTGGGGAACAGAAAAAATGTTTTGAAAAATTAAAGCATACGTTCTATTATGTTTTGTCATCTGTGAATCTCATTTATTGCAACTGAATACATGAAAAGCAAATGACCTTTGGTTTTCTTTAATGTATATTTTATTATTTTTACCCATATCATATGCTTACATAAATAATTAAACCAAGTTTGACTGAATCTATACACAACCACCTTAGTTTCTTAGTATGTTTATAATATGAAACAAGACTGCTGAGCAAGAATCTAACAGGTAGTGATCTAATATGATTCAATAAAATTCTTTAAAAAGTGTTTCACAACTTATATATATTATATAATAGTGGCTAGTTATTAAATCAACAGTTCACCATAAAAGCGGTTCTTAGTTCATGGCTCAGCCATGTTTTAGTAATTACTGCATTCAAATTGCTTCTCCTTTATGTGGCACACTAATTGTGTATACATGCTTTCACAGACTGAACTGGGGCTGCAAAATGATCAATAAATTAAAAACTTTAAAAGTACAAAGAAAAAAATCAAGTAAGAAAAGTAAATCTTTGCAATGAAGTGGCTTCTAGCCTTGCTTAGGGTAAAAGAAGAAAAAAACCCTCTATTATTCATCTCTATCCATCCATCTATCTATCTATCTATCTATCTATCTATCTATCTATCTATCTATCTATCTATCTATCTATCTATCTATCTATCTATCTATCTATGAAGGTTGAGGCCAAAATGCCTCTATTATTTGTTTTTTTTAAGAACTATACTCACCCAATTCTGGATACTCCAGAATACTGTTGTTTAAGGAATATGCATGATGTCATAACAAATGCATATATGAGGACAGATTCTGTTGGTTTGGGGGTGGATTTTATTATTACTATTTTATTATTATTAATATAAATATTTATAGAGGATAAAAACGTTTCAATAAATATATAATTAAAAAAAATAAATACAAATACTGTTATCAACACATGTCTTCTTAGAAAAAAAAAGACCTGTAAAACAATAAGAACGTGATAAAAACTAGAACATATGATCTTTTTATCAGGTTCTTATTGTTTTACAGTTTTACAGATCTTTCTTTTTTTAGGCCTTTCATCCTAAGCAAGGCCTGAAGCCATTTTACCACAAAATGTTAGTTATTTTTTTGGAATTTTTTGTTCTTGTTTAGTCAGCATGAGGAGTAAGAATGCAGGGATAAAGTGATCAAAACCTACATACTCTTTGTGATAAGCTTAGAAAATGCTAAATTTAATCTGCAGTGTGTTTATCAGAGGCATTTAAAATGTTAAAATAGCTTACTGCAATTTACCAAGAATATAAAAAATATAATATTAGGAAGACTTGATGTCATGTGATTAGCAAGTATTTGACATTCCTTGGTCTTTAATGTCATCAATACTCATATAATATTTTCCATGTCAATTTTATACTTCACTGGCCACTATAATGAAAATAAAACTGTTTGCTGAAAACCACATTGCTTCTGAAAACCATGTTTACATAAACAGGAAAGCTCTACTCCTTACCTTTTGGCAAAAAACAAAATAATTATTTTGTCTCTATAAATCAATAGCAGTCTGCTAAAGACTCAACCTGCAGCTTTTATTCAAAACAAATTTTAAATTCTGGTAAATGTTTAAACAATTTCTAAACAGTTCTTGATGAAATTTCAGGAATATTTAACAGCTGCCTACACTGATCACATTCCCTTCCAAATGATTAAATGACTACCACATAATTGAAACCACAAAAAATTGAACCCATGGAGGCAATGGGAATATACTGGTGCAGGTCTATTTCCTAGAAAGCAACTGGCTCCAAAAATAATAAAGGAAACAACATAAAAAGCAAGTTTCAATGATTGTCAATCCCTTTTGGGCAATTTTCAAAATAAATAAGTAACTTATGTTCAAAGTTTGTGATACCTGCAGGTTTCCCTAGCTTCTTATTACTTAAATTTAATTCTATCAAGCACAAGCCCATCTAACATAATCTTTGTCTTTTCGTTTTTCATAACCAAATCAATTCCACTTTGCTGAGCACATCATTTACACACAAGGCTGGAATCCTAGCCTATTTAATGTAGAAAGGGGGGCACATTGGTGGAAAAAGTAACTGCAGATAGGTTTGGTGCTTGGTCTAGTCAATAAGAGTCTGACAAAACATTAAGTTGTAATGTAATATATTCAATACGCCATTAATTTCAATGATATTTCTCTTTATATTTCATAAGTTTAGATACCAAACTTTGAATATTAATAATAGAGATTGCCTGCTGGTTTCTGGATTTTCATAACAATAGTTAATATATTCTAATATATATATACTCAATCACTTCTTGGTCTCTTTAATTTACTTTATACCTTCTGGTGATAATCCTTCTATAAATATACAACTCCACTGCAAATAAGAATGTATCCTTATTGGTGTAGCTGGTAACCATTTACATGTAAGGGTTTAAGGGCTTGCCATTAACTCCTCACTTGGGCCTGGGGCTTTTCTTTCCAAGCTGAAAATTTTTATGTCATATATTTTTACGTAAGAACCAGTCAAGGCCTATGGGTCACAAGTAACAAGCATGAACAGCATTTCAATCAATACTTAATATTGATGGAACAAAGATATCACAGTAGATGGGGCATTCCCTTGATGATGGGCTATTGGTGAAATCTAGCTTGTGATCTTTCCAAGGCTCAGCACCAATTTGGATATTCATTAAAAATAAACCCTTGCATCTCCTTTTATCTTTTTGTTCACACCAGTTGTCCTTATATACTGCTGTCAACCTTTGCATCATATTCATTAATTATACATGACAGTATTTACATAACCATTATTCTCAATATCTATTATCATCACCATCATACTCATCATACATCATTTTTATTAATTTCCAGCTGCTTGACCATTTGCTGCATATTAGCCACCCTTTGAGAGTAGATAATAACCAACAACAAAAGGGTCATGGGCTTTTTTATTCTCTATTACATATCTATCAAACCTTATTTTAGTTGTCCTAAATAATATGGCCTTTTGAAGCAATTGTTTTCAGAATTTCAAGCCCACTTTACTTTAATCAGCCAAATTTTCACCATACTTATCAGAACACGAACAACTAGTACAATTTACATCTTTATTGGCCCTACTACTGATTTCCTTCCTAATATCTTCATTTTTTTCACCTTATCTTTTCTTTTTAATCAATTCATACATCCTGTTTTATAACTACCTAAACAGTTCCTATTAACCTTATCAGCAACAATGTTCAGTTTTCTAGCCTTGATAGTATGGTCAAACTGTAAGTCTACATCCCACAATAGCTTCACTTGTTTATTTTCTGCTAAAAGTTATGGCTCATACTTATATCACATCATTTTTGCCTGGTCTATCTAAACAGCTTCCAGTACCCTATCATCACATGTTATCACAGTGTTGGTTGTACTTTCTAGGCACAAGTATACTGTCTACAGTTTCCATACAATTGCTAAACAATTGACACAAAAGGTCCTAACTTCCTGCTCTAACTCACCACATGTAACTGCTTCTATTTGCACCTTTATGTCCATACTTCTCATCCATGTTAACATTGTCTTTGTCTCAAGTAAACAAACTCATCATACATGTGTTTCTTATTCTATCCTTTTATACTCCCAAATCTATTTGAGCTCAAGTCTTATTGTTTGTGGTCTCTAAATCTATAACATTAGTAGTTTTCACAACTTGCAAAAAACATCATGTAAATTCTAGACATACCACCGTGGATTGTTTTCCTAACTTTTGATACACTTAGATCAATCAGTCTTGATCCTTTCTTTCCTCTTCCAATATACAATTGGTTCACAATTGGTACCCACCATCTTAACCACTGTTATTATTTCTATTTGATAATGCTACTCCCTTGCAATAGCAAATATTTCCTCTTATTCCTAATATTATCAATTATTATTAAATTCATTATTTTTATTGTTATTATTATCATCATCATCATTTATTCTTTAATCTTCTGTCTCAGTTGCTGATTTTAATTACTGGTTCCTTTCTTGGTATTAGCACCCATCTAGATCCTTAAAATATCAAGATCATTTTGGCCTACCTGGCAATGTTACCCACTCATAATGGCATATCCTTCCTATTATTACTATTATTATCAAATAGAATTACTATTATTAATTTTATTATTAATATTATCATCATTATTATCACCAGTCATTATTCAATCCTCTGTTTCAAGTGCAGATTTTAACTACTTGTTCCTGTCTCAGTGTTAGGGTCTACCTTAAAATAATCAGATCATTGTGGTCCCTTTCCTAGCTGTTTTCCATTGATTTAATCTCAAAGTCCTAACAAATTAGTTCAAAGCTTTTAATTTTTTTGTATCCCTTTTGTGCCAATCATTTACTTTTTAAAACAATGTGTTTCAGCATCTCAACAAGATTTCAACACATCCTGCATAATGGACGACTGTCTACCTACATAAAATTTATTTTCATCCAATTTTATCTCAGTCTTAATGTTGTGCCATCATTATCAATCCTTTGGTCTCCAAACTTTTTTGATCTGTGTCTGTGTACTCTTTTCATTTTGCTCTATTTGGGTGTTTTTCTGAAAAAAACTATAAAGCCCCTTTGAATTTAACTGCTTTATCTTTCTCCCTGTAACTCTTTTCTTGATGGTGTATGTTATAATGGGCATTTTTTCAGTGAGACAAAGAAAGCATCTTTTTGTACTGTTGTTGTAGAGTGGGACTGATTTTAGGATAGACCAAGATATTTTGGGTGCTTTTCCAGTTATATTCCGAGTATAATGCTCTGCTATATGCATTGAGCACTGTAAATGGTAGCAGAAGAACTCTATTATTTTGCTTTGTTTACTTTACTCACAATCATCAGCTAAACTTGTTTAGTTGACGATTGTGAAACAGTTTTAACATTGTGAGACAGTTCTAAACTAAGTTTTGTTTATTTTGTTGTTGTCCCCTCTAAATTAGACTTGGTTGTTTATAAATATTTAAGAGTTGGACACCATTTATGTATGATATGCAAGGCTGACAAATCAAATAAAACAACATTAGTCTTTACTGGCTGAAATTAAGCATTCTATTTTGAGTTTAACCTATTCAAATCTAAATTTAGCATAATCTGCATCAAGTCAGAGTATGAAAAAGTCTTTTTTTAGTTCACTTAACACTTAAAATAATAATTTGATAACACACACTGATAACATGAACTCTTCAAATTACACCTTGAGATCATTGGTGATCTTAGCACCTTTTAACTTGAACCAAAGTCTACCAATTTCACTATTTAATCCAATTAGTGGAAATAAGAATGGCCTTCCATTGTTGTTTCAACATTAATGCTGTTAAAAGTTGAATTATATCACAATTGCATGACCCCTCCAGCCTTGAAGTTGCTTATATATTCTACATTGCCACAAGGCATATAAATATTGATCACTTCTTTTATGGCAAATTAAAAACCATCAGGTACTGTACACTTTTAAAAATAAAGTATAATAACATCATATTTTAATTAAAAAATACAAACTTTTGAGATAACATATTTGAACTATGACATTCCAACAAAAATGAATTTTGGTTATCCCATTCAATTTAATAACATAACTATTACATATCTTAACTGAATAACCTAGTAACTGGAAACTTATTAGAAATAAGACAGATCATTATCAATTAAGTTAAATTTAATAAACACAAAATCTTGTCTAAGAAAATAAAACCTAAACTTGAACAGATGTACAGCATAAACCTTTAAAGCAAAACAGTCTTTAAAACAATTGTGACTTATCCAAAATGGATTAGTGGGTCTTGTAAATGCAACAGGTGAAGTCTCTTTTGATCTCAGCAGTCACTAAAATTAAATAACTGAGTTTAAACAGAGTTTGGAAGAATTCTTGTATGAAAAATTAATCAGAATTGACTGTGGCAGAGGCATCTGTCACAACATGGATTAACTCTGACTTTATAAGTTCATGATTTTCTAATTTCTAATTTCACTTTTCTGCCATTAATGGAATCTATTGCAAACCTATTATTTCTTTTATAGTACAGATGCATACATTCATTATACATTCAATAGACATTAATATCCCTTAAAAATGAACCTATACAAAATATAAAACAGTTTTAACACCTCATTATTATACTATCAAATGAAAAATCAAACAAGTCTGCCTTGTCGATTTCCAGTGCTTATGCCAAATGATATGAAATAAAAAATGTTTTATAAAATCTGAAGTCTGAAAATTCTTACTGAAAAATGGGGGAATAAAGCACTTCATAGTAAGTATCCTAATTGGGCCAATGAAAAAGATGTTAACAAATTTTAAACTCATCAATGGTTGGCTTTGTCTGGGCTCAAATCAGAAATAGAAGGACTCATCACAGCTCAAGATCAGTGTCTCAATACACAAAATGTTCAGGCCACCATCTTAAGCACTAGCACTGATGGATTCTCTCTCAGTACCATCCCTTCTACAACCTAAAGTTGATCTTTTAACAAAGAAAACCCATTTGAACAAAGTGTCCCTTCTTTAAAACAATGAATTTGTCTTCTTTACAGTTACAAAACATCCTTGGTATTGATATGGTATTGATAAAGAACATAAGAACACACTGAGCAGTTAAGGTAACATTGTATTTTCTATACTTTTTCTAATACGCACTGTTCTTTATGCTCTGGCTCTTATTAGAGGGCAGTGCTTATTTATGGCTAGGCATTTATTAGTGGAAATATGTAACAAAAAAACTGAAATAAAACATAAAAGATTTGTTTCCTCTAAAGGACTATAATTTTTAAAAGCATATGTTATAAGTCACTTATTATTTGGTACAAACCTGGAGTGTGAATACAACAGATGCCAAAAATTGAGTCAACAAAGAATGGCTTTTGAGATGATTCATAAAAGGAGGTTTTAAACATCAAAATACAAAATAGAAAAAGAACAACAATCATCTATCAAACCAACAAGCACTTTTCTTTCCAACAAGAACAGTGTCATCAACATATATACACCACCAGACCTTGAGACTCAAGACAATAAACTTTTATCATCCAGCTGATGTTATTGCCATCATATCTCCTTATTAGGCAAGTCATAACTAATGACCTAGGGCTAATAAACTTCATTTTTCCACTTATTACATTTCTAGTACTCTTCTTATTTTCCTTCCTGTTCCTAACAAGGTTGTTTTTTGCATATCCACAATATTGTGCTCTAACTCCAGTTTTTGAATCCATTTCCGAAACCCTTTGCCAACACTTCCCAGAGCTTCTATCACAACAGGTACCACTTGCACATTTTGCAAGCCCCAGAGTCTCCCTACTTCTCTTTTTGAATCTTGCACAGTTACTTGCACAGTTTTTTGTTGGTATAACTGGAGTTTGAGACTGAATTTCAAGTTGCAACCTGCAACCTTAGATATTCAGCACACATTGCAAAGTTCGAGCAGTTCCAAGCAAGCAAGCCTTCTGTAGGGTGCTGAAGTAGATCTCAAGGCTTATTCTATTAAGCCAGTTTTAAAAACCCTTTGATATAGTTCCTAACACACCTATGATTATCAGAATCACTTGGACATCTCTACAGTTCCAGATCTTTTTAATTTCCCACTTCAAATCCTGATAGTGATCTATTTTCTCCCTTTCCTTCTCAATGACATGAGTGTCAAAAGGACATGCAACATCTATAATCTTACAATTCCTTGATTCTTTTTCTAACACAACTATGTCTGGTTTTGAATGTTTGAGTACCTTGTCAGCTTGTATTTTCATGTCCCACAGTACCTTAATCTTCTCATTCTCCACAACCATTTCTGGTCAGTGATCATACCACTTCTCAGCATGCTCAAGATTATAGTTTTTGCATATCTGCCAATGAATCACTTGAGCAATTTTGTCATGACACCACTGTTTGTACTGTTTTTGTGCAAGGTTTTTGCACTCTGGGACAATATGTTTATTGCCGTAATAATGTTTCTGCTATTCAATTTAGATTTTAAGATCTTTTTAACTCTTCTCAGATATTCTGACTTCACTTTACTTTTCATCACTCTATCCTTGATGCTATCTGCTTCAAGGATTCCTAGATACTTTCAAGATCAATTTCCTTGATAGTCAAGGAATTTCTATAACTTCACTTCTGACATGCTTCCCTTTCTTCATCACTAAAACGCCACATTTATTGATACCAAAACCCATTCTTAAACCATCACTAAAGATTCTGACCGAGTTCATGAGAGTTTCGAGTTGCTTTTCTGTTTTGCCAAACAACTTTAAGTCATCCATACACAGTAAATGAATAGTTGGGCCTGATTTACAGAAATTGAAGCTGGCTTTAACTTTACATTAAATAAGGGTTAAGATGTCAATTTTGTTTCCCAATGGTTCATACTTCTAAGTAAAACTTCTTTAATGTTATTTGCAACTTTGAAGAGCTCGAGGCATTTAATAATCCATGAATGTGGAACCATAACAAACACCTTCTTGTAGCCAATCCAACCCATTGCTAGAGCGACCATTCTTCTCTTTCAACTCTTTATTATGGCCTTATCGATGAGCAATTGATCTTTTGTGCCTCTCAATTTCTTTTTACAACCTTTTTGTTCCTCAGGTGAGAGACCATTTTGTTCCAAATGCTTGTAGATTTCTTCAGAAACGATGCTGGTAAATAGCTTCCACATTAATGCAAGATAGGTTATGGGTCTGTAGTTGGTTACTTCATTACCTTTGGATTTATCTTTTATTATAAGTACTGTTCTATTTGTAAGCCACCTATTAGGCAATCATTGTACATTGCTATTATGCACAAGTGTAGCGATTTCACATTCTTCAACCAGTAACCTTGCACGCCATCTGGCCCTGGCGATTTCCAGTTTGGGAGTTTGTTACCTTGTATTTACAATATCTCAGTTGTTATGGTTATGTCTTCTCAAAACATGTGAGAAGAGCCTCATCAAACTTAAGGTCAAGAACTGCCAAATATCACTGATACAAACAAAATATTCTAAATCAACTATGATATTTTCATTTTATTTAAGCTTCTATTTTTTAAAGAAAATTACAGCCCACCAAAAATAATGGTATCATATCAAAAAGTTATGTATTTAGCCAAGTTACCTATTCCTCTTTCCTCTCCTTCTTTTCTCTCACTTTCTTTCCTTGTACTATGTTTTGTCACCCCTTTTATAATACTCATTTGGCTATCATAAAAGTTATTGCAAAATGGCTGACTAACCAAATGAGAACTCCAGTAGGCTTGTATTAGTAATAGATAGATTACTGTGACAATGGATGGGAACCACAAATTGGATCTTCTTCTTCATTACCCCAGCTGTTCTAGCCACAGGTGGCCTCTTTCTTGAATTCTATCCATTTTGATTGATTGTATGTTGCCTGTATTAATGTATTAGGATTTTCTGTTAGCTGCTGCAGGTACTTCCTTTTTTGTCTTTCTCTTGTTCTTTTACCATCAATTCTATGGTATCTAGTCTGTCTACCTCTGACATTCTTCAAGAGATTTCTTTCTTGGTTAAACTGTCTCAGGATTGCTTCATTTGTTGTTTTTGTGGTCCATGATATTCACCGCATTCTTCTGAATGCCCACAATTCAAACACAAACACATTGATCTTCTTTGCTATTGTTACACTTATTGTCCATGCTTCACAGTTGTAAGTGAATACTGAGTAGACAATTTGGATGGTGACAGAAAAGGCAACCCTATTCATTTATCAAACAGTGGCTTTTCTATTGTTTTCATTTGACTTTGTTACAAATGTAAACTTTACTAAAACATAAATGTAACAATCTTGAGTCATCACCAAGAAAAGTACACACAGTCCTAAACATTCAGCAATAAAAAAAATACTGTTCTTGATAAGCTGAATATCCCTTGCATGACAGCAATACCTTAAATTGCTTTGTAAATATTTTTATATGGTTTAACAAGCAAATACCTAATCATATCTAGGTATCACCAAAGATCTAGTAAAAGACAGATTGGGCTGGAAGTCCATTTTATTGAACCATCCAACACATGCCAGCATGTAAAACAGATGTAAAACTGAATATGAATATGAAGATGATGATGATGATGATGATGATGATGATGATATCTCTGCAACAACTAATCTTGTTTATATGTTTCAAATTTTACAATGTTATTTACTTGAAAGAGAAGACTGGAGGGGCAAGACATCACTGTGGACAGGGCACAATGGTGTACATTGATTCATATTACTGACACCTGTTTACTGGGAATACAGGTAAAGTATGACAAAGAAGAAGATTCACTTGGATAATACCACTGATGATGGGTAGATCCAGAAAAGCTTAAATATATACCGAAATATATCTTACAAAAATGAAATAAAATAAATGTCATTTTTTTCTAAAGCATTGAACCCAGTTTAAATATTGTTTATTACTTAAAGTGGAAAATAAAAAAGAATATTTATTTTGAAAAGGAAAAACAACAATGGCCCATGATCATCCCATAAAAAAATTCTTTACAATACAAAAAGTTTAGTATTTATTTACAACTGATAAAAACAAGTTTGAATGTTAAAATATTAACTATCAGAGTTAAGACTGCATTTTTTTTTTAAATGTTTAATTTTTAAAAATCTTTTAATTTTTCATACACCAATACAGAATGAGAAAGGGTGTCAAAATTATCTTTTCATTTGACAGTATCAAACTTCATGTATCAATCAGACTACAATATTGAATTAAATTTCCTTGGCTCTTACCAACTAAATACATGCAATGAGTTCCTCATGAACACTTTCCTCGTCATACACAAAACACTTGAAAACTTCTCAATTTTTGTACTTTGGATGCTTCTATTTTATTGTAAATGACAAATGAAAAATTTTATGTAACATCTGAAGGAAATAATTTCTTACAAATGCTGCAAAGGAGACAATTTATTTGGAACCGAATAATGAATTAACCAGACAGCCAGGCAACACCCATGTTGTTAAGTGAAATATCTTTGCTTCTAGACAACTGGTTCAATTGGGACACCAAAATGGTTGTCAAACAACAGTAAAGAGTTTTGACTATGATTCTGGGGCAGAAATGATCACAATGATGATGATCACAATGATGATGATCACAATGATGATGAAAATATCAGCAACAATAGGGTGCTATTAGCTGCGTAACATAAGTTTATATTCTTCAGTTCTTTCTCTCTTAATGCCATAGCTTTGTATTTCTGGCCAAGTCTGTGTGTGATTTTCAGTACCACAATCACCAAAGTTTAACCAAACACAACAACACAAATTGTACTGGAACAACTGGGTAAATGTCTGAAAGCAACTAAACATCAAACTTTCAACCAAAATACTTCTGAAGATTTCATCAAACATCAAATTCTCTAATATGCTTCCACTCTAATTATAAAGATTTTATATTATGTCTCTGTCTGTCTGTCTGTCTCTCTTTCTCTCTTTCTCTCTCTCTCTCTCTCTCTCTCTCTCTCTCCCTCTCTCTCTCTCTCTCTCTCTCTCNTCTCTCTTTCTCTCTCTCTCACGCTCTCTCTCTCTCTCTCTCTCTCTCTCTCTCTCTCTCGCTCTCTCTCTCTCTCTCTCTCTCTCTCCCTCCTAGTAAAGCTACATAGAAATAAAAATAAGCTTCTGGAGGCAGAGTAAATTTATGACATTAATATTCATTCAGACATTTAAGTAATTATCTTCAATGGTAATGATCATGAAGATAGACAAAACTATAGTTTTCTGAAAAACCATAGTGGCATACACTATTTAAAAAAGGTAAAAAGTTAACAAGAGGTATGGTCAATATGAACTTGGTTTAGTATGAAAAAGGTTTATAAAAGTTTTAATTCTTCATTAACTTAATTTCAGGTTTTTAATCTCCACTATTTCACCCTGTTTCTCAGCTGATCAATAAATAAAACTAAAATATTGTTCATAAGCTTCAAACAGTTAAGTTTTTGGGCTTGACCCACAATTTGATTTAATTTTGTCTTTCAAAAATAAAGCTCCTTTCTTTTCAAAATTCTCAGTTTCCTATAGCTTTAAATTTTTTAACTTAGCAGTGGTATGAATTTTTTTTATCTTTTAGAACAGTTTTTATCTTGAAACCGTTGTACATGGTGTCATAAACTGGATTTAGGGATACAAAATGCTTCTCTTCCAAATTAAGTGTTTACATGATGATGTTTGTACACCCCTAAAGAACTATTTTTAGATAAATCAACATGCTAAAAATATGAGAAATTGGGAGTTGTTATTAAAAATTCCAAAAATGAGATTAGAACTAGGCGAAAAAGACTTTTTTAGTACTGGGGCAAAATTTTACAACCAACTCCCTCTGAAAATAAGGAAGGTTGAAATAATTGCGAATTTCAAAATTTTTAATATTCAGTTTGTTTTGACAGGAATCTAAAGCAAGTTATTTAAAACATGGTAAAGCAACTCTGAACACTTTTTTATTAAAGTAAAGCAGCTTTCAATAAATTATTAAACAAGTTTACTGGATTAGTCTGCCACTACTGTCTTTACAATTTTCAGGAATAAAATTTCAGTCAGGGCTTGAAAACAAAGATAGGATTCCTTAGCTTGTACCATTATGTTCTTAAGAACAAGCACTGATGTAGTTCTCACCATGTATATTAAATTTCAAAATTTATATTTCAATTTAAAGATGTTGTGATTACCATTTTCCTACAATTTGACTTCTGACCTAATAAAAATTGTAAATTTCAATTGACCTTTACATGAAATGAAACAGAGCGTCCAGACATTACATTCACCAAATGTCTCCATACTTGTTTTAAAAGTTTTGTTACCACAGACTAACACAATGATAAAAACCTTAGCAAAATAATGGGCATATTAATTTCAAAAAACCTTTGACATATCACACACTATAATTATTGTAAAAAAGCAATAAAGTTAAATGAAATACAAATCAGAACTTTCAATATGGGTATATTAAAATTCTTACAATATATTAACATTGTGCATACAGAAAAGGTCAAAAAGGAAACCCCAATTTTTTTCAAATCAATTTCCAATTTTTTACAGGACTTGCTCCATGCTCCTGTTTATCTTATTAAATACAAGTACTAAACAATTCTAACCAGGATAATGAAAAGAATTAGTCATTCCTATTAATATGAAAAATTATGAGTATGTGTGTTTATTTTACTGTAAATGGTGTTGGGATCTTTTTGGTCCCATACACCAGAACTGATTTTAACTACTTGCCCAAATGATGGTGTGACAGTTTATAAATAAACTTGGAACTCAAAATGTCATTGACTTTCCTGTATGAACACGGTTGTTCTGGATATCAGCAGGTCCTTGGCTAACCACCTGTTATGACTAAAAAGAAATGTCAGCATATTATGTTGTCATGAATGTAGCTCCTGGTGGCAATGGAGATGAGGTTCATAACTTGGTCCCCAACTGGTTATCTTCATTTTCTTTTCATGGACCCAAATAAGGTAATTTTTAGATCTTATACCCTCAGCAAGGCTTCAAGTCACTTAAGCACAGTGGGCTACTTTTCTTATTTGATAATTCTTTCTTTATATTTTTAATTATTATAATTTATTGATTTCTTGCTTCTCTCCAAACAGGCACAAACTAATCAGTATGTCACTTATAACATAGAAACAAACTATATCCTGTGCACCCAGGCATATGGCTATGGTTTAAACAAGTGTTCCTCAACCTTTTGTGTGCCAAGGACCAGTTTCAAAGTTTATGAACTTCCTGAAGACAGGTGCATGGTAAGTAGCAGATTTACAAATTAAAACTTCCGTAAAACAGGCCCAACACTGGGTCTCAAAGTCCTTCTATTTGAACTAGTTTAGGTTCTTACAAAATATATACATCAATAAAAGTAAAAAGAAAAAACATCAACACTAAAATTTATTAAAATGTAAACACCAAAAAAAAAAATGCTGTCATCCCACAGCCTTGTGGCTGGGGGCCCCTGGTTTAAACCACAAATCTCTAGCATGGTAATTTGTTGATTTAACCACTCAGCCACTGTGCCTAACCTTTAATATCATTTTGTGACTTAGGATTACCACAATATTGAAAAATTATTCATATAGTTTTCTTTTTGTTGTCAAGATTTGCTTAACGTCCAGGATTGAGTAAGACATCACACCAGGCATGTTATTGAAAACAAGCTACAGAAATCTGAATACTTATCCAGAGCTAAAGCACTAGACATTTCCAAAGCTTCTGAAATAGCTTGGAACTCTGTTAACTTTAATAAACTCCAATTACATGTTACCTGGAGGGTTAATGATATTCTATCACTAGTTTCTAATGATAAGAGATTAAAGGTTGTTTTCAATGGTAAATCTGATTCCCTTCCAATCAATAAGTAAGTGCAACAAATTTCAATTAAAAGTCAAAGTTTTTAAACTTTTTAATGACAACATTCCTGATTCTGTGGCCTGACCTCTTAAAAGAAAACAGGATCAAAATAAAATATTTTACTTCCATGAATTTAGGCATCTGCTAATAAAATTTAAAGGCTGGGAGTTTACGAACAAATACTCAAACTACATTATGTGACTTTGTGTTCTTCAGTATGGATGGGTAGTTGTTAGAAGTGTACTTGACTATCTCCCTCCAGAGTGGCAATTTGACTTCCAATTTAGAGTTACAGCTATTTTTGACTGACTTCACCTAATCCTGACTAAAAAAATTAATTTTTATTCAATGCATGAGTTTATTTCTGCCAGTGTTCTATTACATTCTATATTAAACCTACATGCCATCCATGTATAGCTTACACTCCATTTAAGTATGACCTAAATTCAATTCAAGTATAAACTACATCCCATCCATTCTTAAAGGGAAAATGTATATTTGTCTGGTTAGCTTTGGTTAACTTAGCAAAAATCTAAAAACACATAGCTAAAATGCAGATCTTGGACTAGCCAAATGACCTTAGCCAAATGCCATTTAAACTGCAAAGCTTGTAAATTAAAAAAAATAGCAAAAGAAAAAAATTACTCTTTATTCTACTTGGTGTATTTTAAGAAACAATGATCAAATAAGTTATGGTGAAAAAAAAAACCAGGGAAAGCTGTGACTTAATGGTTGGTGCCATTTCTGCGATTGATTCTATGACCAAGAAAAAAAAAACTCTGGAGCTTTATAAAAGAAAAAGCCCTTGGTAGACATCAAGAGGGACATATGCCCAAGAAAAAAATTCCTTACTGCAAACACAAAGTCCTTCTGATGAGCATTTTCTGAGCCCAGTTACTGGGGGGAATGAGGTTAAACCAAAAAAGAAAAAGAAAAAAGAAAAGGAAAGGAAAATGGACCAAAAGGTATTCTGGTAAATTGGTTAAAATTGCATAATCACATCTGATTTTCTTTTACAACACAAACAGGAGAAACAGAAAAGCTGCAATAAGGTATAAAAGGGCATAAAAAGGTCCAGCCATTTGTTTACAATTCATTAACTGACAAGGTTTAAAAATTTTGGAGTATTCATTTAATTTGCAGTTCAAAAACCATTTAATCCAAAACAACTTCCAGATCTATTGATCAAGTCAGAAGCAAAGTACATGTAAAATCCGACCCAAGAAACTGTCTCTAATGTGATATGATCCCAAGACTACATGGTGGCCTACATGTTTTGTCTAACCCTTAAGGACTTCACTACTTGATTATTTTGACCAAGAGGGCAAATTCTACCCACTCATGGGTTTTAACAACCTCTTTGTTTGACTTAAAATATAGCTCCAATGTCACCTAGGGAACAACTAGAACATGCTGGCAGATACCAACAAAAGTTTATGTATTTCAAAATCAATAAGGTATGTTGACATTCAAAGAATTGGCTTTGATCAACAGACAATAAACATATGATCTAAAAGGACTTGCACGAACAAAACAAACACAAAAAAGCAATTAATGGCAGTGAGTAAAAAAACTCATGCTGGATCCAGGAAATTGGACCTGGGCTGTCTGGACACAATTCTCTTGTTTTTCAGATAATTCTTGTCAAAAAAGGCCTGTGGATCAAGTCTTTTTTTTTTAAATCTTGGTTAAATGGTTTTGTTGACCACTAGGTCCACTATGTCTACATTCAACAATCCCAAATAGTGGTAAATAACAGTTTTATCAACAGGAACAAAGGTTACTCTGTTTCAAACAAAAACTGCATGAAAACAAACCTGGGTATATGAACCTAATGAGCAAAAGTTCATAGAAATTATCCATGGAATAGCTAGGTGATAACTGTCTTCATTAGTTAATGATACATGAAACAAAGGGAAAAAGCTGGTAGGAATGTAGGATTGGCTAAGGAATTTCACCTGAAAAGAAAAACTAATACACAAAGAAGCTGAAAAATAAACCTTTGCAGTTAACAAAAAGTAACAGAAATTATCTAGCCAGGTACCTTTCAACTATTGTTACCAGGTGTGACATGCTTCTAGTCACAAAGATTGTAAAGAGTACAATGGGAAAACTGTTTTCAATGTTCATAATAAAATGACTCTTTTACACCACTTGATGTAGAGAATAAATGACCCTAAAGATAGTATTAACATTTGACTAGGTGAACACTGACTTGACCAGAGTTTGTCATGGATATGAATGCACATGTCTGGGCAAAGTTAAGTCATTGATATTCAAATTTGAATAACATTTTACTGAAAACTGCAATTACAATAGTTTTAAAGAATTTTACCGTTACGGTTTACAATAAGTTAGGTTGAAAGAAAATCCCTTTCATGTATTTACTCAAAAAATTAATCAACTGTTTTCAAAAAAGTAAGATTACACGCCAGATTTGGTGATAACAGAAAAAGCAGTATCAGTTTACTAGAAGGGACTATCTAAACATAAATAACAAAATTAAGTGAGAAAATAAAAAGTTACAAAATCAAGTGAGAAAATAAAAAGTTACAAAATCAAGTGAGAAAATAAAAAGACTCGAAATTAAGTGAGAAAAAAATCCCCCAAAATTAACTAACCTTTTGACACTAAAGGATAAAATTTCTATCATGTGAGCAAGGTTTACTTTACTTGACAAAATCCAACTGAGTTAGAACTATGCTCAAATGTCAAAAAACAATTTAAGTAACGGTTTGGAGGGTTTTTGCAGGTGTTTGCTCACATTATCATTTTCATTGTAATTTGCAAATGTCTGTCACCAGGTTTTACCTACATTTTGTGTCAATGGTTCAAACTAGCATCAAGGTGGTTGGTCAGTCTATTTATTGACAATAGGAATTCAACAAGAAAAACGTAGGTTTAAAGTTCAAATTAAATACAACAAAATAGGTACAACAGTGATGGATAGATAGATAGATAGATAGACAGGTGGATAGATAGATGGATATATATATATATATATATATATATATATATATATATATCATCATCATATTCGGTTTAACGTCCGTTTTGCATGCTAGCATGTGTTGGACGTGTATCCATATATATATATATATATATATATATATATATATATATGCATACACATTTTGTTATCATAAGGGTAAATATCAGTGTAGCAATAACAAGTAGAGAATATTTTTAAGTAGAATTACAACAGGATTTATATAACCGAAAATTAAATATAAACATTGTGGTGACAGGGTCTTTACAAAAGTAGTATTAATCTAAAAAGCTATTTAATTATGGAATCTCCCACTGTAACACTGCTTAAATATTTATTTGTTTACACTTACAGCTAGAGTGTGGGAATAATAACCTTTCTTGTTTCCAAATTTTTACGTAACATTCTCTTAGGGATGCAAGGGGTGTGACCTAGAACCACTCATTTTAGGGGCTATTGTTAATGAACTCCAAGACGAAAGACCACAAAAAAACCATATAACAGTTTAAATATTATCTGACGTTGATCACGATAGTAATTAATACATTGGAAAAGAGGTGAACGCACATTGGCATATTAATATAATTAATATTTACGGTTACAAGGGCAACTGAAATGCCGAAAAGAAGATTTAACGTTACTTTTGTATTTATTTATTTTTTCTCTGAAAGTATATCCTGGGATTAATATTCTATTTGACGTGATCCTTCAGATTACAGCAAGCAAATATGTCCAGATCAGGCAACTTGAACTCGAGCGACTCATCTTTCACTTGTGTAAAATGTATGATAATAATCAACTGAAAATAACACCAAATGAACATAACAGACGTTTTGACACTCGCAATGAACAAGGTACCTGATTAACTAATTCGATCATGCGAAAATCATGAACATATCAAGCTGATTTCATGAAAATCACGAGTTGGCCTATGCTAATTTAATTATTTTAAGAAATAATAGAACTCACCTTCAATGTATTTGAATTCCTCTTAAAAATTCAAAATTATGAAATAAACCAAATATGAAAAGAAGCTGCACACAAATATACATATATATATATATGTGTGTGTGTGTGAAAATTATATTATATATATATATAGATAACTAACCAACTCGCAAACCAATTTTTAAAAAAGGAAATGGTAATTTTTCCTCTATATAAACCACACTAAACTTGAAGAGGAACATAAAATATTCGACACTCCAAATTTGTAACGTCAACGGTGGGGTGGTGCATCTTATATTCCCGAGATTGTCAGCGAGGGTCTTCTATTCTACGTCATGTTTAAAGTATTAATTCCTTTTTTCCATATGGTATCTGTGGGTGGAATCAACGCATCTCGATGGATCAACTCTTATCAATAATTTAATAACATGGAGTATTGATGGTTTGGGTAGCACCCTCTTTTAATATAAACTCGTTCGGGGGATTTCAAGTTTTTTCCTGCAAGGCTTAGACTAAAATTACATTTTTACAATTTGAGTGAAAAACATCAGCTCTGCTACGATAAAAGCCTTAAATAGTTGACTACTATACCATATTAGCAGGCGAGATCTGAAGGTATCTGTCTTTTAAGTTAATTCCTGGCCTGTCCCATTTATTTGTCCCAGAGCCTCTCGACAGAAAGCCAAATAACATGGACGCCTCTTTATTTATATATGAAAATATGTAATAGGCAATTTTCCCTGGCTTATTTTTCTACGATCGCTTAATTGTAATGACTTGGATAACTAGCAACAAGGAGAATCTTAGTCAATCTTCCTGGAATGCAATTACGAAGGGGAAAAAATGAGAGAGAACTGTTAAGAAAAAGGTCTTTGGAAAGGTCAGCGACCGTGGTAATGTTTAGCATGACCCTAAAACCATGCGAAAATGTCAAACTGGTAAACCATCAAATTAGTTCATTGTTTTCAACTCTCGTTACAGCTACAGAAAACACAATATAACCACCACAAAGAAGATTTTTCGTGAGATCAGTGTGCATGATCGTTACTGCCTCAAATACCTCTTGTCTCTTCCACTGAAAACCCATAATCAAATTAAGCAACCGTGCACTGTGCCACCGGTATTTCCTATTATTTTAGCAGGGGAGACAATATGACGATCAGTACACGAAATTAAGTCCGGCCGATAAAACAACCAAATCCATGATGATCTGAAGATCTGGTTACAATCTCAAGTCAAATAAAAGTGTACTTTATGAAGGATAGCCCTTGTGAACAAGTTCAAAACACAGTCGATTCCAAAGTATATTGCATATCTGATTCACGCTGGGTTGAAGTTGTGAGAACAGTTCACGATCTTCGTAAGAATAACTGCCTAAGGACAACATGCTGTCAGAACCAAGTTTCACTGTGACACTTATTAATCTAACTTCACTGGAATATAATATTTAACTGTTGGACAACCAACAAACGCGAACCCTTGATCACTACAGGGTTTGCAGCACATTATCAGGTCAACGTGAAAAAAAAATATATGTGACAGCAAATTAGTGTTCCATGACAAATATGCACTCCATTTAACCAATATAATTTGATGACGCAAACAATAATGATCAAAAATGATAAAGAACCCCAATGAAATCGTAAAAAAAATGAACGATCGCTTGACAGGCCAGGAAATAATTAATGGTGGTGATACCATGGCACCCGGCATTGACATTTTAAATGGTCTCCATGACATATACGCGAGTCAGTATCAGTATAAATACTTTTTCTATCCTGTGACATGATAAACATTAAAGATCTAAGAAGGAAAGCGGTAAAGTAAAGAAATCTTACCGTTCACGCATGACTTGTGGACAACAGAATTTACATCTCCATTTTGAATAACCAGATCCTCTTCAAGATGTTCAGCAATTTCCGCTATACTTTCCTCGATCTTCGGGGCTTTCGTAATTGAAAGTGCCCGCTTGAGTCTCCTCATGGTATGATAAGTTATTTCTACAAACTCAAACTTTAAAATGAACAAAAAAAACTTGGCTCGTTAATCCCTATTCCAACAATAATAACTGAGATCTGCTGCATGCATTACATTCGTCAAAGTTATCGCACTAAAGTGACACAATATGAAACTTTTGGGATGCTTGTCAGGTGTCAGGCCTAGCCTGATAGTGGAAGAGTATTTTGGTCATCTAGAAGTGGTATACATAATAAGTAAATGACCTAAACAGAGTAATGTTATATCATTCTCATGGTGTTCAAAACCTTTTCACTTCGTAACACAAAGCAGAACAAATCGGAACCAGCCTGCGTTGGCCTCAAAGAATAGCTTATTTTTCTCAACACAAAAGAAGGATTGACCAATCAGAAACCGTTATTTATCAAAACATTTCACACTACCGGAAACAAACAGGTTCAATAAATTCCACTTTCTTTGCAATTTCCACCAAGTTCGACACAAATTCGACCACCTTGCTTTGTTTCGCTCTCTCTCTCTTTCTCTCTTTTTTTTCATAACCTTTCAACTTCACCTTTCCTGTCCGACAAAAATAAATCTGAAAACGAGACTGAAAAAAAAGTTTGCATGGCGAAGAGGGAATCTGATTGAAATATTGCAGTCCAGCTACACAATTAGGAGTGGCAGTGACTCATATACTCAGGAGTTTCCTTTTCCAGGAAATACCATCAATTAAAACATGTCCATTCGAGCAGATATTGCAATATACTCAATATAACACTCTGACTTAGCTAAAGACTTCTGCCATTTCGTTGTTAACTTTTAACTGGGGGACTTCGTCTAAGGAAGCACTTGAACCAAATATGGAAGGTTACTGTTGAAAATCTCATGTTCACCAAGGGTATCCGAGTATCCCACAGGTTTTCCAAAAATATAGAGCTTCAACATTAGTATCATTTTTGGGAAATACGATATTCCCATGCAATGGCAGATCCACAAAAAAACAGGGAGGTACGGTAAAAAATTACCAGTGTTCGGTAATTTATCAGTGATTATTAACGACTTCAAGGCCAGTAATCTTATGTTGTAAAATAGTGATTAATGAAAGCTGTCACTTCAAAATAATAATTGTTTTCTTCTAAATAAATTCCAGCATAAAATGCCCTGTAATAAATACAAGGGCCCATACCTAATAATCGCTGCATAATGATAACGCTCATTGGCTTTTAACATTTCCCGCTAATAAACAATATTTCGATTAGTGAAAATCCTCTGTAGTTTCCTACAAACAAAAGGTAATTGTCTGGTTAACGTAAGACTTGGAAGGCTTAATGACAATTTTATTTGTTTGAATTGTCATTATAAAAAGGGGGAGAAGAGAAAACTCTGCCACAGGGATCGATCCCACGACCTTGAGGGTCTCATAAAGTTTTTCATACTCTACCCACACAGCTAGTTTACAGAATGCAGCTCACGTATTAAGCCTTGATATTGATTGTCTACAAAGAAAGCTTCTTCTCTGTACTGCAAATAAACTATATGGTGGTGCTTGGAAAAATTCCAGCCGTCCAACATTGCTGCTATTTTCTAGTTGTCTTCTTAACTGTCAAGAAATAACAGACAGACTGCAAGTCGAAAGTGCCAAAGTAGGATTGAGAATAAATGAAGGCAAAAGCAAGGTGTTGAAGATCAACAACAATCAGGCAGCACATATAACTGTAAGAGGGGACCCGCCTGAGACAGTACAGAAGTTACCATACCTTGGAAGCTATGTTACAGACTCTAGTGAGGTGAAAACAGACACGATCAATAGGTTAGGTAGCGCTGGAGCAGCTTTCCGATCAATGGCACACATATGGAGGACTCGACAGATAAGCTTAAAAACCAAAGTCCAGTTATACATGTCAACAGTCATATCTACAGCTTTATAAGCAAGTGAGACCTGGAAAAACACAAAGAAACTGAAAAGAAAGTTGGATTCCTTCCACAAGCGGAATCTGAGAAAAAAATTTAGGCATCACATAGGGGGACAGGATAACGAACGAAGAAATCTTAAGACAAACAGGACAGAGAAAATTGCACATGATGGTTGAAGAGAGGAGATGAAAACTGGCAGAACATTTGTGAAAACCTGTAGCTGGAAGAAGTAAGCGCGGTAGGCCTGTGCGGACGAGGCAGACAACTTTCAGAGATGATCTAAAGGCTCGAGGAGTGTCCCTCCAAAATACTCAAGCACTGGCCGAGGATCAAGCCCGATGGCACTGGCTTGCTGCCCATTCTCCTGCACGGGGCCGGAGGAACTAAGGTCTAAGGTAAAGTCTTCTTTAGACCATCAAGAGGGGAAGAATGGGATACCTAATCACCACTCAGCATGGTGGAATTTTTGGTAACTATTTCTTCTCTTTCCTCTCTTTTTTTTGTTCTATAAAAGTCATTGTTTTAGTTTCTTCTTGGTCATACCAGAAACCAGGTCTGTGACAAAAAAAGGACACAGAGAGACTAACAAAACATTTAATCACCATTTCTTAGCAAAGATTCGATTGAATCGCAAGCCCAGTCTCTTGGATAAGACACGCTCTTTCCTTTAAACATTGGTGTGACGAGACGGAGAAGCCAACCCCTGTGGTACATGTTAGATCAACAACCTTAACATGACCGTTTTTGGCCAGTTTGATAAGGAAGTATAAAAGTGATCTATTAAAATTAAGGTGTAAAAGACTAGAAGGTGTCAAACAATGCAGGAAATATAAATGCATTAGTCACTACCTGATATTATTATGTTAACCATTGAGATCCGGCACCAAAACTTGTGCCAACTAGTAGCAACATATTGTCCACTTTTACTTTGAGAACCCCGAACAACAGTAAAATTTGAAATTATTAGGTAAAAATCATTGAAAGAAGATAAAACTATTTCGTCGAAAGGAGCAAATTACAAAAGCTCCTAGCTTTATGAGAGTTTATGTTCTCTTACAAGTTTTCATCAATTAAAGACTACCTTCTACGAGACTGATAAACATCTGAGGTGCTGGCAGATGGAATCGCTGAGTGACGTACTTACTGATAAATCAATAATTAATCAGACCTCTGCACAAGTGTAAAAAAATTTCGTCTTACTTCCATCTCTTGCGAAATGTAATCCACATCGTCCAGAAATAGGCAAGTCAAAGTTCTTGCTTGTTTTGAACTTAACAAGAAAAGCACAGCGAGTGGCATTACTTGTCAACTTACATCACTTCTTCTTACAATTACAAAAACAAATTGAAGTAGTAGAAATAATACTCATAATAATAATAATAATAATAATAATAATAATAATAATAATAGTAGTAGTAGTAGTAGTAGTAGTAGTAGTAGTAGTAGTAGTAGTAGCAGTAGTAGTAGTAGAAAAAATAGGTATAACAAGAAAAAAGGAGTGGCATTGGTAGCAGAATTACTACCAGTAGTACCAGGAATAGTAGCAATAGTAGTAGAAGGAGTGGGGCTAGTTGTAGGAGCGCAATTAGCTATATCAGAAAAAATTATTGGTAACATTATTATTGATGGAAGAGCTACAAAAAATGTAGTCTTATGTCTTATTGGCTTCCAGGATATTTCTATGACCAGAGTCATTGTACTATCAGAAATATAAGTAAATTTAATAGTGTTGAAGTATACAGACACCACTTAATTAGATTTCCACTTCAATTAACTGTTATTGTGGGTGTCAATTTGTTAAATTCCGTTTTTTGCATTACCATATTCATCACGAGAAACAGACCATAGCAAAAGTGCATCGTCTATGTACAAGCTAGAGGAACTTTAAAAGTCACTTGTGTTTATTCATTAATGACCATTTAGGCAAGAATACTTCCATCTCGGATATGACTTACGCAGCAAGAATTCCAGTAGCTCTACAATTTACCTGTTGAAAAATGTAATCCAGTTTTGCACAGTAAATAAAATTATTTGTACAAACAACTCATAACATTCTTCTATGAAATAGTGTATCTGTTATTTTAATTTCTCCGAAAAAAAATCTTTGTCATCTTTTACAGGATCTGAGTTTCTAGGGCAAAAGAGATCATATTGCAAGTAAAATAGGTATACCTATGGCCACAGAGGACAAAGTTATGTAAACTAACTGTCAAGTTTCCATTGAAAATCGCAAACTAAAAGTTAAAATGAGGACAAACATATACAGTCTTTGTTTAGTCTTCCGTAACATGAAGCGTGTGATCGTATGCGTGCGCCTCCATACAGGCCCAAAATGTCCATGGCGTCCAAAACATACTAAGCGCGAAATGAAAAATTTTCAATTAAAATTTCTGAAAAGTTTAGCAGTCTAAATAGGTCTTAATCGTGAAAATGTATTACCAGGGAGATAGATTGTCCATGTCAATCACCTCAGAAAGGCGATCGCCCCTTTAACATTTTTTTTCTCTCGCCAACCTCCGAAAGTTCAAGAATATATCAGTACTCAACATCGCATGCGCAAAGTAGTCGGGGGCTCTATTTTCAATTTACAGAAGCCGCTTGTTATGTGATTGGTTACCATTTTCACATGATATTAATATTGCTGTACTTTCAGTGCGAAATGTTGTACAAAGGCTGATTTTTTCCATCAAATATCAGAGCAATGTCACGCAACACCTGACATGGCAAACAACAGAATAAGATTAGTCCGTGTTACGCAATCTTTGTAACTATGCCACATCTTAAGCTAAGAGGTGAGTGTGAAGAGAATTGACACCTCCTTTAATCAAACCACAACATCGAACAATTGCATTTTTAAGGATTTCTGGCATCATCCTCTTTAGAATCCAGCCGAGTTTAGATAAAATCCCTATTTGCTTTTTATCAGAAAATATAATTAAACGTGAAGACAAAATAGTCATTAATCAAAGGTAAGATAAAGCTTCAACAAGTTTTCTGGCCTTCTTTGTTACACTCTAAATCGCCAAAGCAGAAAAGCGCTAGATTTTCTAAACTAAAACTCACAGTATTGATCCAGCAACACACCAGTTTCCTAAAATACTCAGATCTTCTAATATATAGTTTTAGTTAAGCCCGTGGTCAAAAATTTAAGTTCTTAAAAATTCTTTTGTTTTTTGTGAGTTGTTACATCACTGAAATACAAATGACATTGAACAAGATATTCTTATTCTTCTGTAATGCCAACTTAAAAAGAGCTTAGGCAAACCACTATTCCATTTAAAATTCGCCGCCATTGTTCTTGGTTTCGGGAGGCTTCCTATAGCTCTCTGCTGATCTTGAAATGGTGTTGAAGGTTCTGCAGATACGTTTTCCTCTGTCTGCCACGAGCGTGCTTTAATTCAATTCGGCCACGGCCAGGCAAAGATGCTCTAGCTTCTGTTTTCTAATGTAATGGCCAAGAAATTTTAATCTCTTCTGGCATGTATTCTTCACACTCTGTCCTGTCATATGTGTTATGAGATTCCAATTCAGAGCTAGATTCCATTGCAACATCTGGCTCTGGCTGGTCATGCAAAAATAGCAGTCTATCACATGATCTGTATCCTCTTTCCACACCATAGGAACAGCGAATGATGTACTCTTCCTTCTGTTATTTCTCCAATCACGCAACTTCTCAACACATGTTTGGCAGCTAACATGGGGTGTAAATGCCTTGTTCTTGTCTCCAAGCTTAACTCCAAAGTAAGGTTGATATGCCCTCTTCACAAAATCAGATATACTTGCAAGGCACCGAGGATGAATCACATTCTCACATATATAACAGAGTCTGTCAGTATGATTTGTACATTTGCGATACAATCACTCGATCTGAAATACTAAATAGAAACACTACATCTGTTCATTGCGATTTTAAGTCACATTAACAGGAGTTCACCTCTGTTAACAATAAATGACTATCCAGTTGTAAACAGAAAAAGTTTCAGTTTCAGTTTCCTAAAGTTAAAGAAGGATGCAGTTTGGGCTTCAGATTAAAGCTTCACCAGTTTTGTTTTTATATAAAAACAAAGATTGTGCCAGGTATAGCCCTGTGTTTCTTGAACTGAATACTATTCTAGGGTCAAACCGTGGACTATTCATACTTCAAAAACTTGACTTCAGGACACCAAAAAATACACAAATCAGTCGAAAACCCTTCGACCTTGAGAAAAAAATTTAAAACGCAGCCCAGTATTATTCTATGCCCTAAATTTTTACCGAGTCAGGTATTTTGATATTTTTATCCAGCTTTGGCGAATACATAACAAACTTTAAATAATCAATTTTTTCTAATTTCTGTTCAAATTATGTCCCAAGGCTTTCCAGACATTTTCTCTTTTTTTACCCTGGCTTGAGCAAATATGGCTCTTCAGAGAGCAACTCCTCTAAGTAGCACGAGAGGTGTTGCTGTCGTGCTCCTTATTCCATACAAAATTACCTCATTGCACGTTTCGTAGCACCATGATTCAAATTCTTCCCACAAATTTATTTTTGAATATCTGAGACGACGAAGTTTACAGAGATTTGCGTCCCAGAACAGTCAATCTGATACCAGCTTATATAGGGTTTTCCCAGAATATGGGCAGAAATATACACAATGGTAACTTTGTCCTCGCCTTCGTCTCCGTCCTAAAATATGAAAGTCTCTAATCTTAAAAATCATTTGACAAACCTTTCATGGGTTAGTGATTACCTCTTTCAGTGTAATGTGACTGGGCTGATAGCTAAATTCGGTCGTAAGGTCGCCCTTGGAAGTCTACAATATCGGTTCTCAACATAAAAGGTAAAAATAAACTCAATACTGTTATGGCCAATTTATCAAAATTACTGTCTAGTTTAACACTATGATCATAAGCCAGGAACTGATGATGCACACTGGAAACGGAAATTGGAGCTGGAAAAGGTCTGAAGTTCAGCAATAAGAAAATGAATCCATTTTGCTAGCTCCTGAAAGCACCTAAAAGTGACTGAGACAAATGTGTTACTATAATTTTGAGAATTTTAAATCAACATTCGATAGTATACTTTCTAGTCTTTCCTGAGTCATGATTTGATGGATGACAAATTTCAGCAAACTAAAAAACCACTTTTCGATGTCGGAATCTGTCATTTGTTTATTTTTTGCCTTTGTTCTTTTGTTTATTGATCCCTTTTTTTTCCCTGTAAAGTTTTTCACCTTGACGATTTTTTTAACTATCTAGGGGAGAGAATGATACACCTGTGGATCGATTGATTGAATTCGGTATTAAAGTTTTTCCACAAATTTTAAACGTGCTCTGTCGTTTTGTCTCTTCTGGTGTCTTGATGCACTCTACCGTTAAACAAGGGAAATTTCACTCACATATCAAGTTAAAATATCCGCCTAAAATCCCATACTGAAAGAGGGATCAGTGTCTTAGGAATTTCTTCGTCATTGCTGTCTGCTTTACTTAATAGTGACGTCTGTGATTTCTATATTATCGTTCTTATATCTATCTGTCTATCCACCTATATATATATATATATCCATCTATTTATCTCTATCTATCTAACTATATATATATATATAAAAGAGATATGATAAGTTGGAAGAATAAAAAAACTACACTGTCCATTTCGACAAGCCTTTTTCGTGATTTTACTCACTCGTCAGGAAATGTACAAATAAAAATATTCCAGTAGCGCTTTATATGTCTTATTTACAACTGGTGTTGGTACGCTAAGATATATAAAGCGCTACTGGAATATTTTTTTTGTACATTTCCTGACGAGTGAGTAAAATCACGAAAAAGGCTTGTCGAAATGGACAGTGTAG